>OX155972.1:1601624-2201624 GCA_944548615.1 Micropterix aruncella | reverse complement strand
AGTCGAAAAATGCAAAAAAGTCGGAAAAGTCGAAAAAGCATTAATATTTTATCATGTAAATTAAATACATTGAATTTATTTTAATTATAAAACGACTTTCATTTAATCACCGAACGAAACTCAAACCGTACACGATTCTGCCATATTATAGATTTCAATTAATTGGATTTGGAAGGTTGATTAGAATCAATAAATGCTTAGAATCAAGAGTCGCAAACAAATCAATTTTAGGTGGTACGAAGTTCACCGTGTCATCTAGTCTTATATATAAAAATGAATCGCCGTGCGTTAGTCTCGCAGGATCTCGGAAACGACACGACCGATTTGAATTATATTTCTTTTATATTGTTTGGCTTGATTCAGGGGTGGTTTCCAAAAAAAAATATTTAGAAAAAACCCAAAGGAACAGCTAAAAAATCGAAAAAATCGAAATTAGTACTTCTAGGGATGGCCACTTCGTATTTCTGTCAATAGATGGCGCTCTCTATATTTTCTAACAATAGATTCTATTGTTTGACAGCTACATCATTCATAATTCATTCCGCGCGACTGTGTGAAATTGTTATTACATTTAAGGTGATTCGTCGCGGTCCGAGGAAACTATTCTGATAATAGATGGCGTTGTAAGCAATATTAACAGAAAAATACGATTTTTAGCTCTCTCAGTGCAGTAAAAATTACGAAATAAATTTACCGGGAACTTTACATATACACGGTTCGATGTACTTCGTATCACCGCGATAATCAACCGCATTACGAAATTAATGGGGAAAACAGACCAATTTCGGTTCTGAACCGAAATTGGTCTGTTTTCCCCATTAATTTCGTAATGCGGTTGATTATCGCGGTGATACGAAGTACATCGAACCGTGTATATGTAAAGTTCCCGGTAAATTTATTTCGTAATTTTTACTGCACTGAGAGAGCTAAAAATCGTATTTTTCTGTTAATATTGCTTACAACGCCATCTATTATCAGAATAGTTTCCTCGGACCGCGACGAATCACCTTAACGTCGTTTTTTCTTTTAAAAAAGGTAGTGGGATTGGAGAATAGATTTGTTCACTTTGATCAGCCATTATATAAAGGTAAATAGACTTTGCAGGCTTATACATAACTACAAATTTGGCCTTAGTCTGAGGATTTCTATATTGTTAAGTTCTCAAGGAATGTTCGACAGATTTGAGTGACTGAAAACAATTCCGTGGCTTTTTACAGTGTTCATTATAATGCCGAGGAGAATAGGTAACATAGGTCGTCGAAGGCAGTCAAATGCGCGGCGATCTACTTCACGTGCAAGCCGCACTGATGACCAGCGAGCGACGGATAATGAAAATAGTCGTATTGGCATTGTCGGAATTATGTTTGAGAGCGACTGAAAATGAACGGCAAGCGAATACATTGAGAATGCAACAATTTCGTGCACAACATACACAACGCCAGCAATCACGACAAAATCAACATGACCGATTGCGCCGTCGCAGTGTTCCTGTCAACCTGGAACAAGCGGCATTCCATTACGATCCGGAAATCGATTACGGTGCGGAGAGATCAGTAGCAAGACTTTCACCTTCCCTTCTCCGACAGACTTACTACTTCGTACATCATCCCTCAAACAGTTTTGATGAAAAAACCAGTAGGGCAGTCCCCACCCTAAACAATGTAGTATATTCTGACCTTATGTCGTCCCGGTCCCCTGGCTTGGACATCATATTTACAGACGGCTCTAAGGCAGAGGTTAGAAGTTGTGTGGGCGTGGGAATTTTCTACCACAACTGTAGAGTTGTCATGTTGTGGATTTATATTAGGTACTAAGTTTACCTTATAGACACATTTTAAATTATTTGATTTTGTTTGTATTTCTTTTGATAAATTATTGACCTATTTATCCTTTGCAATATGCTATGATAACCGTGTTAGTCCGTTTTACAATATTTCTCATTTTTGCTTTCATGAGTGTGATTCTTGATTTCTTCCTCTTCTTTGCTATGGTGTGCATTTGAAATTTTAACATCTTAGTCTGCTGTGAACATGCCCTTCAAATGATAAAGCTCTTTTCGTTTCCCTGTCAGGTCCTATTGATCGTAGACCACAGCCGATTTATTTTTAACCGACTTTAAAAAAAGGAGGAGGTTATAAATTCGATCGTATTTTTCTTTAAATGTTTGTTACCTCAGAAATCCGTCATTTATGAATTGCTTTGGAAAATTCTTTTTATTTGAAAGGATGTACTTCCAGATTCGTGACATCTTTATCAAAATTTTGTTCTGATGATGTGATCCATGAGGAATTGAAGGAACTCCATCCATGACCTGATTTTTTCGCTTACTGTCCTTTACACTTTTTTTCGCGTGTCCTTTCAGCAGTTTCATGTATATCACCTACGGTCTTTTTTTCATAATGTTTTATTCTATCTATCTTCTTATATCTTCTTATATATAAAAATGAATCGCCGTGCGTTAGTCTCGCAAGATCTCGGAAATGACTCGACCGATTTGAATGATTATTCTTTTGTTTTGTTTGCCTTGATTCAGGGGTGGTTTACAAAAAAAAATATTTAGGAAAAATTAAAAGAAACAACTGAAAATCGAAAATATCGAAATTGGTCTTTTTGGGAAATAAGCCCCTTTCAATAGATGGCGTTCGCGGCGATCCTATTGTTTGACAGCTGCGCCATCCATAACTGTTATTCATTGCGTGCGATTGTGTAAAATTTCAAAAAGTCGAAAAGTCAAAAGAGTCAAAAAAGTCAAAAAAGTCAAAAAAGTTGAAAAAGTCGAAAACGTAGAAAAAGTCGAAAAAATTGGAAAAGTCGAAAAGTCGGAAAAGTCCAAAAAGTCAAAAAAGTCAAAAAAGACAAGAAAGTCGAAAAATGCAAAAAAGTCGGAAAAGTCGAAGAAGCATTATTATTTTATCATGTAAATTGAATACATTGAATTTATTTTAATTATAAAACGATTTTCATTTAATCACCGAACGAAACTCAAACCGTACACGATTCGGCCATATTATAGATTTCAATGAATTGGATTTGGAAGGTTGATATAATCAATAAACGCTTATGAAGAGTTACAAACAAATCAATTTTAGGTGGTACGAAGTTCACCGGGTCATCTAGTTATGAATAAATATGAGAACGTCAAAGAAGTGAAAAAAACGCGTAACCAGATCTGGTCGTATCATACTCAACGGATAATTGTTTCAGAACCAGATTTGGTCGTATCATACTCAAGGGGTGAAAGTATTGTGGACGCACTTATGTGTGTCTGGCTGTGTGTATTCTCCCACGATAGCGCCGTAACGCTTCATCCGATTGAGCTGAAATTTGGCATGCAAGGATCATTTGGTCATGGTATGAGCTGAAAAGATTGTCGTTGAAATCCGTCCACCCAGGGTTGGCTTCCGATGAGGGAACTCCTCAACGGTCAACAGCAGAGACCAAAATTTTGCATACGCATTCATTTATGATAGTGTGAGGGACCACCCCTCACAAGACTCCAGGTTGTTCGGTGTGAGGTGGTGGTATCAACTTACGAGTTATCTCCGTATTGAAAGGCGGTTTTGATGTGAAGTAGAAGGAATTTATTGATCGAAGGTTTGAATATGGCCAGTTATAACGGTTCCCGAATAGTTTACGTTGACTCGAGTGTATAGATGCGCGACTGCGGTTACGAGGATATATACGGATGAGGATTGTATGTGTGCTCCTAGTATCTTGTACTGGGCACGGCTCGAGTCTGTGGGATTACATACTGATGCTTCGATACTGAGGAGGATAAGGAAAGGAAACCAAGGAGCCGGATTCGTTGACACACCTCGTGAGAAGGGTACCGAATATACCGTCGCAACCTTGGGGGAAGGTGATCACTCGGGGAATGATAATTTGGTTGCTTTTTCGCCGGTTTATATAGGCCGATAAATGATGCAATCCAAAATATTCCGAGTAAAGTAGGTATTGTTTCATCTTGCTGATTCATGGCTGCACGGTTTAAAATGATAGCTGAATTGTGTCAGTGTATTTCACTGGAAATCGATGCATTTGTTGATCGCATGTAATGGACTTAAGGTCCGTTACAGGCCCTTAGGCAATCGAAATCTCGGGACGAAACATTCTGGCGACGATATAGTTTAGAAACATTCTGGCGACGATATAGTTTAAGAAATATTTTCTTCTTAGAATTTCATTGCAATGATTTTTACTTTCCTGTTTAAGGAAAGTATTGTGGACGCACCTATGTGTGTCTGGCTGTGTGTATTCTCCAACGATAGCGCCGTAACGCTTCATCCGATTGAGCTGAAAAGATTATAGTTGAAATCCGTCTACCCAGGGTTGGCTCCCGACGAGAGAACTCCTCAACGGTCAACAGCAGAGACCCAAAATTTTACATACGCATTCATTTATGATAGCAACTTCCTTGTTTCACCATGATATGGCTGTTGTACCCTGGGTTGGCTCCCGATGAGGGAACTACTCAACGGCCAACAGCAGAGACTAAATATTTTGTATTTAATTATTCAAAAAGAAATTAATAGAATAGATGGTTTACCATTGATAAAGCTATTAGTCCTTATGCGATTAGACAGTTTTGCTAGATAATTAATTGACGTCAACTGAATCCTGGAATTAGAAAATGTCTGCTGAGTATAATGTTACATTGGTCATCATCATGAGTCACTACATACCTGGGGATTCATATTCCATTTATAAATGTATCCTAATATTATAAATAATAAATAATCGTTTGATAAATTATGCTACTTATTAATAGGTTTTATGTTGTTTTAGAGTGATGGAATCCCCCCCCCCCCCAAACTTTAAAGTGGTAAAAAAAATACAAAAGTAAACATTTTGGGTAGGCAATATTTCGAATTTTGATTGACTTACACTCCTCAGATATTTTTTTTTTCATTTCAGAACAGCGTTACAAGTTTGGGATTCCTTCAAGCTGTCGGATTCTTTTCAAGTCTGGCCATACAATTGTTCATACAGACTTCAAGCGCGAATGAGCTCACTTTGCAGGTGGGCATCGACAACTTTTATTCATTTTCTACGAATTTATTTATTTATTTAGGAATCAATTACTATAATACATTGATTTTGCCTACAAAAATAACAGGAACCGAATGGCAAAACTTCACCCTTTTCTTATTTGATTCTGTCACCCAAGTGGGACTAGCCCGTTCTAGGGTCGACAGGACTCTAATATTACAATCAATTATGTAAAAGTTTTTGTAAAATGCTAATAACACTAAATTGCCCGAAAAAGTAGTCCTCAAAAAAAAAATTGAATAAAGAAATATTAAAATGAAATGCAATTCCGTTATATAATCAGCAACCAAAGTAATATAACATTCGATTAAATAGAGGAAGTGCCTGCCACTGGGCTCTATTGCGTTTCCTCGTGAACTAACATTGGAAATTAGTTCATGTGAACGTGTGTAAAGCACTGAATCTGATTCTGAATCGTGAAACACCTTGTCACGTTGTATATGTCGATGACATAATAATAGTATAATAAAAGAATTAAATTATAAAATAAATATAACAATACGTCGACCGACCGACGGAATACATTCGGCGATTAAGCGCCTAGACGATAACCATTGCTTAGAGATTTAATCAATGATATAAAATTTTTAAAAATTTACGCGATCAGCGATTTGGCGGAAAATGCTTATTCTCATGGGCTTTAATGAAAATAAAAGAGGAGCTGTCAGCTGTCAAAATGTTTGACATATCGATTTAACCTAATTCGAGATCGATTTATATCGAGTAAATCGAAATATGTTTCCACGGCGTTTCCACGCGAGGAAATTCGACTCTTAAGATTTCCTCGGCGTGACAACCTCACGAAATATGTCCAAATTTATTTGGACAAGTATAAGTTCGACAGGTATTTTTTGTCGACGATCGTTTGTTTCATAATCCGCTCTAACGTATTGCTCTATCTCGTTCGCTTGAACTAATTTCAGTTTTAGTTCACAAAGAAACGCAATCGGGCCCACTAGGTAAGTAAGTCTCGAATGCTGAGTGATTGTCATTTTTTTCAATTTATTTTTTTACAAAAAAAATGGGGGTGGGGGTAACCGTCCCCTGCCCCCCCCCCCTTCCCCCGAATACGTCCTTGATTGTCGTGTACGTTATTATTTCATTTTTTAGTTTCCCGGCAGGGAAAAAAAAAGTTTTATTAACGCCCTTCTGTGTGTGTGTGTGTGTCTGCCTGACAGCTGTCAAATGGTATTCCGTTGTGTGTTCTGTGTCTCTGCAGTTGCTGTCGTTTTTGTTGTGAAATTAATTGTTTAGTCAAACTATACCTAGGTATTTATTCATAATGAATAATATAGGTGAAGAAAATTTGAACGATTACACCAACGTGAGTGTGAAGATCGAAGATAACGTCGTCATTAAGTTGGAGTTCGATGCCGACGATTCAGAATCGAATATCCCTCTAAGCGATTTAGTAACAGATGGAAGTGGTAATGTGGTGGAGTTCTACGAAAGCGATACTCGATTCATAAAGCCAGAGCTAATCGAAAGGGGACCATCTGGAAGCAGTAATATTGGTGACAGCGTATCTAGAGTTGGGCGTCGCAAATCGCACGTGTGTCCGGAGTGTGATAGTGTGTTTTCTCAGAAGGGTCATTTGAATCAACACGTTGCTGCCATTCACTTGAAGTTAAAGAAATTTGTGTGTGGTGAATGTGGTCATGCTTTTGCGCATCAAGGCAATTTAAAAGTGCATTTAAACACGATTCACAGAAAACGGAAGCAATTTGCATGTGAGGAATGCGACCGCGTTTGTAGAAACAAAGGACAGCTGAAAAACCACATCGACGCAGTCCATAAGAAATTGAAAAGATTTGTTTGTGGTGAATGTGATAATGCATTTTCAGAGAAAGGTCATTTAAAAAGGCATTTAAACGCAATTCACATGAAACTGAAAACATTATCATGTGAACAATGCGATCGTACTTTCACAGAGCCAGGAAACTTAAGGAAACATTTTGATGCCATTCACAGAAAAATAAAGAAGTACACATGTGGCGGATGTGATCGTTTATATTACTCGAAACAGGCATTGAAAGTGCATATAGATGTCGTTCATATGAAATTAAAGCAGTATGTATGTGCGGAATGCAATCATGCCTTCGGACAACGATCAAATTTACTTATCCACTTAAAGACTAAAAAACACACTGTTGAAGACTAAAAAAACAAACATAATGTTGAACTGATCCAGCCAGGAAGTTCCGCGTCAACAAAAGTCCTTGCAGAAATGAAAACGAGTCGTAACGATAGAAAAAAAACACAGCGACTCAGTTTTGAGGTTACAACATTTATTTGTGTGTGACCGCTCTGTGTGAGTGCTGCCAGACTCGGAACGAAAAACCATAATATTCAATAAATAACTATAGATAATACTAAAAGTTATCTCCCGAACAACTGTTCCCGAGCACGGCCTCAAAAGCTCATTCGCGTACAATGTTCGAGATGTATTTTTTATCTAATTATTTAAATATGATTGGGGTCCCGATTGGGTTTCTTCGTGAACTAAAATAGAAACTTATGACCAATTCGAAAATATTTTTAAAAATTTACTTTTGGCTTTAGATACGCACAAAATGCATATTATATGCTATAATTTAAATTTTTATTTTATATATTTTTGTATCATATTGTACTTTTTACCTACTCTTCTTTTCACATGAGCATGTTGGTTTACTGGAAGATATTGCAATGTAGCGATTATTCCGCCATTGTACCCTACCTTATTTTTATAGTGCAATAAAGAGATTTTCATTTCATTCATCAACTTAGTTCAACTAAACAAGACAGAGAGTTAGAACGGAATATGAAATGAACTATCGTCGATTTTCCCGCACCAAAACTACCCGTCGAACTTATAGACTCCCGAATAAGTTTGAACACATTTCGTGTGGTGTTAGATTTAGCTTCGCTATCTTCCGTGGGTAGTTTTCATGCGGAAAAGAGACAAGCGTTCATTTCACATTCCGCTCTAACGAACTGCTCTGTCTCATTAAATTTATTTACTAAATGATGTGTATAATATTATTTTTTAAGAAAAAATATGATTGTATATAATTATTTAATTATTATCATGTTTTTAACTATTTTACCTATTTTTAGTTTTTATAATTCAACTTACATTGCTTTTTGACGTTATAATTATTTTATGACTATTTTCAACTACTATGACTATTTTTAAGTACCTACTCTCATTTTTAGAAATTATTTAAACTTTTTCATTTGTTGTTTCGAATTGTTCATTGCTATAATCTCGGCATTTCCGAGATCATGGTATTTATTTAATTTGTATTTGTGGTCTTTTGCGATATTTGATTCCCTTGGAACAGTTAATTCTACGATAAGGGCCATCTTCCGAGATATGGAGTAAAGAGTTATATCTGGACGGAGGATTGTGCATCCGAGACTTTTGGGGACTTTATAACTTGCCTAGAGACCGAACCGACCTCCAGAATCCGATCTGAAGCTTTCTCGATTATTGTGAAAGGTTTTGCCGTGAAATGTTTTTTTGCCTTTAAAGTCATCCCCGCACAAACTGTATTGGGGGTTTGGAGGGTTGTTGACACGAACCACTGGGAGGAGAACTTTGTCGTGGCGGTAAGTGTACCGTCATTGATCTAAGGCCGCCTTGCAGCCAGCTAGAATATATCTAGCTGTGCAAGGGGTATAGCTACAAAGGGGACATAAACTATCCTCGCCTAGATCCAGCGAGCGAGGTTACCGGGGTCTAAAAGTATATGCTGAAGGCATTTAAATAAAATTTCAAATTATCTGGCGTCCAGTCAAACATACATTACTTTCCAGTGCATTGGAGGAGGAATGCGAAAGTCTCCATTTGCTATCCAATCATTCTAGCATTGAAGGCCAATAGCGCAAACCATACTATTGGTGTCGTAATCTCCCTGCAAGAGAGTCTTCTTCAAGTCCACATCGCTCATGGTTTTACTGCCATACCCAGACCATTGTCGTTCTGTCTGATTCTAGCAAAAAACTTTATGTGGAAGTCTACGCTGGCTTGTAGATTATTTGGCTCACTGCGGCCACTTTATAACAAGCACAAAAGCCATATACGAAGATATTTAAGGCTTTCAGATTAACTGACAGCTATGTAAAGGTCATTTAAAGCAATTTGGCTTATATTACCTTTTAGTCATATTATTTTGTCGTATAAAGCCGAATAAGGGTGGTACAATCGCTATAAAGCATACTAATTTATAGCAATTATATAACTAACAGCTGTATGTATAGTAGTCGAATAAATAACCTTTATAGAACAAACAATACAAAAGCTACTATATTACCTTTACTCCACCAAAGCCTGTATATTGGTTACAAGACCTATCCTTTTACAGCTTATAGTTATATTGTTGTTACTCGAACCTCACGTACGCAGCTTATAGTTTTATAAAGGTTATATTAAAGTTGCAGATGCCATATAAGCAAAACGGCTATTTTTCTCGAATCTTTATAACCTAAAATTTTTGTATTATATTTTTAAAGGCATTTTAAGTTATAAAATACACGTATTATAGGTAAATCCTATTTCAAAATGTGTGAACAATGTCCAGCAAGAATATACATAATTTAAAGCATATTTACAAAAGGGCAGCATATTTACAAAAAAAACTATAAACCATAATTATTAATTAAAATTTAGTTAAAATATTAATAGTTTGAAGGCGCGTTAAAATTTTGTTAGACATCTTACTTATTGTTGATTAAATGATTTCCGCAAGAATATTTAATTTTGGTTTATTAAACTACAATACAATTATTTTAAAAGTCAATAAAATGCAATATAGCCATTAGGACATCTATGTTTGCGACGGCAAATGATCATGCAGCTTTCTTTAGTTACTATTCTATATCGTTTTAAGGCATTCCCCGACTAGAAGTTGTAATAAAGTATTAATTGAAGACACTTTTATAGCCGCTGGCTATATAGGGGGGCTTATACCACCGAAGGTAGCCGTTGTGACCGCTATTCAGCCACTATTCAGCTAAAAGCCAAATGCGCCTAATCCGGTCATATAGCAGTCAGATAAACGTTTATATGACTGCTATATGACCAGTTCTTGTCACTATAAGCTGTAGTGATAACGTTGCCGTGACCGTTATATAGCCAATTTGTGCTACTTGGGTTATAACGTCCTTCGATATTTCCGGATCCTTGGAATTGCTTAGAATCGAATTTTTGGTTATTCTGGAGTTGGCGTAAAGCGTAAAGAGATTTTTATCCTGTAAAAAATGACTTCAGTTTTTTTACCTATATTTAAACGAATGTTTTTTATTTTATATTTATGTATACTTATTAAAAACATATTACTCATCACTTGGATTTTTACTACAAAGCTATACGGCACTGTTTTCAAGTTATGACTCGTCAAATCTTTAAAAGCGATTATCTCAAAAATGGTTTTTTGACAAACCTCCTGTTACTTTCCAAATTAATTAAGGAATTAATTAATTTGGAAAGTTAAATTAGAATTAATTAATTAAATAATGTATTGTGAACGCGCTAAAAAAACTGTCGATATGAAAACGGATAAATACATTAAGATGATTGAGGCCGTTTCCACGCTGAAGTCTGTATGTGAGTCTGTGGGTCTGTGTATCTGGGTATATGTGTGTATTCCTCCACGATAGCGCCTAAACGCTTCATCTAATTAGTTGAAATTTGACATGTAGGCATCATTTGGTCATGGTAAGAGTTGAAAATATTGTGGTTGAAATCGGTCCACCATTTTTTATTTTTTATACGGCCAGTGCCATATGTCACTTCATACCTACATATGTCACTGCGCATTACTATCTATGAACCGCGGCCGCGATTCATGTCTTTTCTTAGACGCCGACGTGCGTTTTCGAATCTTTTTGACCGGATTTTCACTACATGGCATTACGCTACTCCGCAAATATTTCGATTTTGTTCGGATTAAAATGAAATGTTATTTATGGTTATAAATACCAATGTTGTTTACTAAGATAACGCATCTTCCAAAATTCCTATGACAGCTTCTGTGATTCTGGGAAGTCTTCGCCGGGAATGCTTGTGATCCACAACCATTTTTTTCCATGTGGTCTTTGTTTATTATCCTTCATTATTTTAATTTTAGGCAGAAAATCTAGCCTTCCGTGCAGCAGAATGTCGTTGGTATGACAGCGACGCTAGATTCAAGAAAATATTAATGATAGTGATGATGAGAGCGCAAAAACCTGTGCACATGTCGGCTGGAGGAATACTGGAAATGTCCAATAGTACATTTGTAGAGGTACTTATTGATTTATTTTTATTTAAGTAGAGAAAAGCACAATATTATTAACTTCAGTACTTTATCACATTAGCACTAGAGGCTTCATTGTAAACAATAGCAAAATAGAGAGCACTGCAACCAAGTATTTCTTCAAAATAAATCAAATCAAAAGAATCCCCGGGGCCATAATGACCGCCGACCTCCGATAGGAGGTGGCACTTTTAGAAGAATATAAAAAAAATGCGAATAATAATAAACAAGGGATAAACAAATTAATAATCAATCTAAAACTTAACTAAAGTCATTGATATGTCAATGTAGGGTATGTACGTATCGGAATACAGATTTAGCGTAATATTTTATTGACCCGCGAAACCCAGTCATTAGCTAAACAGCTTATTTTTCGGCCAGTCCAACTCATGGCTCACATCCCGTCCCAAAGCCTTCTCAAAGAGGTGAATTAAATTAAATAATTCCCTCGGGCGAGCCCTGGGTAGTGTATTTTGCAAAAGTCACGGGATATTATCCTCATGCTAAGTGTAACAAGGTGTATTTTTTTTTTAATAGGAAACAATAGGAAAGCGACGGTTAACCGGCGACAAGTAATAATCCACATTGGCATGTATTCCGTTTTTCGCCCGCTTAAACTTAGCTGGTGCTAAAAATTCGTTATTTTGTTCGTATTCCGCATCATCAAAATTTGTCTATGGCCGTTCCAAAGCGCGGTCTTAATTTTGACAGCTCGCTCACTCGCCAGCCCGCCGTCGCCCTACCACCGCCCGCTGCCGTCTTGTCGCCGCGATTTCCCTTGTCTTCAATACCAAAGCAACCATGTCAAACAGCAACAAGAAAAATACGTCAGCAAAGCGAGCCAACAAGTTGCCAAAATATACAGGTTGATTTATCATAACCTACCAACAAAATTGACAAAGGATTTTCAGGGCAAAATATAGCTATGAATTAACGATTACTTATGATAACCTACGCTCATCATCTCTTCTTCCATTTTTAGAAGCCAAACATCTTTGAAAAGCATCTGAGCAAACATCTATGAAATGAACAAAGTTAAAGAAGTATTACACGGCTGCCAGATGTAGACTGCTCGATTTCAGACCGTTCTTAGGTAAGACCACCCATCCTCCATGACACTGTAGAAACGGAATACGAAAAAGGGTCTGGACGAAAATTTAGGCTCCTGATAAGCTCTACATAAGCCCGCTTCAATTAGGACCCGCGAAAGGGAATACCAAAACGTTAGTTCAAAATTAAGCGTCCTTTTAGCGCATTTTAGACCCCAAGTTAGGCACCTGCGAGAAACGGAATACATTGACCAAATTTTACAAGATAACCAAATTTTTTTCTTCTAAACCCTTACACATTGGGATATTTTTTTATTGACGCGGCCGAAACGCAAATTTAAAACCTCGAAATGGTATTGTCCCTGGTGGCTTACCAGATATTGTTCTCCAAAATGGTTTACATAATAATAAAATATATTGTGTCCAAAATTTTGCCGTTATGGGTCTTTAATAAAAATGGCAAAAAAAGAAATATTTGAGGCTTACTAACATTTTCCATTAGATACGATATCTAATTTGTAACATTTATGTATTTTTCGAATTTTAAAATTACCAGTTTCATTGTTGCATTTAAAAAAAGTGCATTTAATTATATAACTAATATATACTTATAAATAGGATAGAAAACGAATTTACCGCGTGAAATTTGTAGGACCCGACGTTTCGGTGACGTTGCAGCCGCCGTTGTCTAGGGTAGACTGAAGAGCTGTCAGTCCGTTGTTTTGCGGGTAGGCCGCAAACCGCTGCCGCCACTGCGTAGGTTATAACGGTGGTGGGGGGCCGGGCTCGGGGCGCGGGAATTTTTAAAATCCGTCTTGCACACAACACTCACTGTATCCTGTTTTACGTCTTTGCGTTCGGCGTTCGGCGGCGGGAACATTTTAAGAAGAGGGTTCCACGTAGAAGAGAGTTTGTAGCCGTCATCTCTATTGAAGTTCGGAGTTCTTCTTATTTCTCATTCTAATATATACTTTATAAGTATAGGACAATAGTACGATACGAATATACAGTAAGCATAGTACTTCTGTAATGATTACTTGCCTATCTATTTTGTCCTTTAATTAGTATTAATGAATCGACAATAAAATTACCATTTCACAACGTAGGTAATGATAACCCCAAACCTATTATTATTATACAGCACTATACAATCTGTCCACCAGTATTCCGCTATTAAATGTAATTATTAGGGCGGTAAAATATTTTTCAGGTTTGATCGATTAAAAAAACAGAATTGTCAACTATAATTTGTTGTCATGTTTCAGATAATGAAGAAATCATATTCGGCGTTCGCTGTACTCATGAGTTTTAAGAACGAAGATTAAAATGTCAGTGGTTTATTTTATGGTGTATTTACGTCGTTTCTTTTAGCAAAATAAATTCAATGGACATAAAAATCTGTTTTTTTTTCAAATATTTGTAGTATCGAAATTTGTAATAACAAAATTTATTTGTAATGCCGAAATTAATTAAAGATTCACCCATGAAGACAATCAAAGGGTTACTTTTCGCCACTACGGTTGGTGGGCACCATTGCATGGCGAAATATATCCATTGCAAGCCCTACTGAGACGATTAAGACCATTTCCAGATTGAAGTCTACCTGTGTCTGCGTGTTGAGGTTGTGTGTGTGAGGGTGTGTCTGTGCTGTGTGACTGTATTCCCCCACGATAGCGCCCAAACGCTTAATCCGATTGAGCTGAAAATTGGTATACAGGCATCATTTGGCCATGACAAGTGTTAAAATATGTGATTGATTTCGGTCCACCAGGTGGCGCGCTATTCATAATATCCTCGAAATTCGGACTTAAAAACTTGAAATTTGGTACTCAGATGCCTTGTTGGGCCGAAATCACATGGTGAAATTTTCATATACACATTACAATTATAATATTTAAATTCCGCCATAGATGTTAATTCAATATTAACGCCGAGCCGCCGAGGTTAGCCGAGGCTCGAAACGCGCCGCGCTAGGCAATTGTGCCTTTACCCCGACGGCTTCGTCCGCCGGCCGATATGCGGCGCGCGCGGCGGCGTGCGGTGCAATTTATAACCATTACATTGGGCCCGATTGCGTTTCTTTGTGAACTAAAACTAAAATTAGTCCAAGTGAACGAGACAGAGCAATACTAGAGCGAAATATGAAACGAACGATCGTCGATAAATACTACCTGCCGAACGTATACCTACTCGTCCTAATAAATTCGAGCATATTTCGTGCGGTGTAGGTAAGATTTGACCTTGGCGGGCAGTTTTAATGCGAAAAGGTGACAACCGGTCATCTCACAATCCGCTCTAGCGTATTGCTCTGTCACGTTCACACGGACTAATTTAAGATTTTAGTTCACGAAGAAACGCAATCGAGCCATTTTGTTTTATATTTGCTTTTGACGTAGCGTATCGCTACCTAGCGGTAATCCAGTAAAATAAGCGATAACCAGAAACGCTGCCCGGCGAAATAATGCCCGACGCGGTTAGCAGATGGCGTTAGCTGCCCACAAAATTCAAGTAGAAGAAAGTACCTACAATTATCTAACAATTAAAAAAAGGTAGACCAATTTCAACCACAACATTTTCAATTCTTGCCATGGCCAAATGATGTCTGTATACCAAATTATAGCTCAGTCAGATTAAGCGTTTGGGCGCGGTCGCACACAGACAGCCAGACACACAGCCCACTTCCATCTGGAAGTGGTTGAGTAGGCCAGGAAAGTAAATGGATTCAAAGTTTAATGTTCTTGCAGTGGATTCTTCATATAGATACCTATGCAGATAATTCGTTTTATTATTACTATTATAATAAATGACGACTTCCCAGAAATAAAGTCCCACAGTTCCGTAAAGAAAGGGTGTCTTTTGGGTAAAACTCTAAAGGGTATAAATATATGAGTATGTATTACCAAAAATGAATAAAAAATGTCGTGCCTGACAATCAGCGTTGGAATTCATACTTTAATTATACAGGTTGAGTTTTTAATTAGTGACATCCTTGAAATGGGTGAATCAGTACGAGTAAATAAGAAATTATTGAATCGAATAATATAATAAACTGATTTTAAAATTAGATTTTATTCCAGATAATTTACAACAGTTTGAAAATTAATAAGCTGTTTTGTGTGACCATATCGAGGTCGTTGAACTCGGCAGCATTGAATGGCGTTCAATAACACAATAGTCCGGAACAAGCACTGTTATTTCTGATCGATATATTTTGAAGAACAATTTGCTGTCAAAAGTTGCTTATTTGCTTCGTACTGATTTACCCATTTCAAGGGTGTCACTAATTAAATCTCACGCTGTAGTATTTGTACTATAATTCCATATAGTGTACTATATACTATCGCAAGGTCAAGAGAGTACGCAAAAATACTATAATATATTTATACACCTATGCTGCCTGTTACGGGCATGCTCTGCCGTAAAAGAGAGCAAATCATGAAATTGCACAGAATTTATACCGTCTGAGGACATGTGGCGTCGCATCGTTGCCAAGGATGACGTATTACCCAGTTTAATATAATTAGCTGATGTTTTTATTATGATTTTTATATACGGTACGATTTTTATACACGTTGGTTTTGATTATGATTATTTAAGTAATAATAAAAAAAAAAAGAAGTGTGGCACTCGGGGACTGCCGCGGTAAAGCTATTGCATAGCATTTTTAACAACTTATGCAATTATAATTATTTATTTATTTATTTTATTTTATTTTTTCTGATATCAGATAACTGCGCTCTATCGGAAAACGTTGAAATTATTCCGTATCATTTGCGGCTGCGGAAGCAAATGATTCGGAATAATTTAAACGTCTTTCGATAGAGCGCCGCGCACGATTTTTTTATTCGATAAAGCAAAAAAAACGGATTATTCGAGAAAAATCGTAGATAAAAAGATAGATAATTAAATTATCTTTAAAATGGTACAGGTTTCATAGTAATACGCCAGATAGTATTTGCGTAGTAGTCGGTTTTGTGTTCGGTTAGACCTAATTTCACAAATTAATTACACTATGTAATATAAACAAAATCTAAAATATTCAAAGCTAAGAATATTAGGAAAATGTTCTTGTTTAACATATATTTATTTCGAATCGTAAGCAGTACTCGTTTAGACGTAATTATCAGTTTAAAATCATTAATTTTCGTTAAGAAATTGCTTTATTCGGTCGCCGCGCTGGCCTCTAGACCCGCGATAAAAGCTATGCAATAGCTTAAAAACTATATAATTAAGATTACCTGCAGTATTGTTTTCAAAATACTTTCATGTTTACTGGTCGACATTTTCAAGTCTCTTTTCCACCATAGTCTGTCGCAAATAATACAAGAATGACCAAATGAATTACTCGTAAAGTCTTTATAAAAATCAATATGACTTGTACTGTGTTTATGATAATTTGTGTAAACTGGAATAGTACCATCAACAATAAAATCTAAGGAAGCCAACCCTGGGTGCAGCAGCCATGTCATAGTGGAACTTAGAACGGGCTATCATAATTGAATGCGTACTATACAAAATTTCGTCTCCGTGCTATTAGCCGTTGAGGAGTCCCCTCGTCGGAAGCCAACCCTGGGTGCAGCGGTGAAATTTAGAACGGGCTATCATAATTCAATGCGTCTACAAAATTGTGTGACTGTGCTGTTGACCGTGGAAGAGTAGCCTCGTCGGGAGACGATCCTGGGTGTAGAATCAGGTCATACTCACCATAAAAATGCATTTTTATCGGAACTAAACCAACGTGTGAAATTTCAACTTTATAGGATAAGAGTACTAATTCAGCTTGCGAGAATTGACCTAAACAAACATACATACATTGCAAGGTAAATAAAAGCTTGTAAAAAAGAGGTATTAAGATAGAATGCGTGGAAATCTGTTTATGTAGAATGTGACTAGGGTTAACGGTTGTCCAATTTTCAACCGGACGGTCCGGTTTTCTTTAGGTCTGGCCGGTCACAAAAATCCTGGTAAACCTGACGGTCGTATTTTAAAAGTATTTTTTGACGAAAATACAGTCGTAAACAAAACATTTATGCTACAGACTTTCGGGGAAAACAGACTCGGGACAGAACCACACGATTGCCAACCAATGTGTCTACTATGTAGAAACCATTCATCTGCCAAAAATACGGATCCCCCCCCCCCCCACTCTATGATTACTTTGATTATTTTACCCCACAGTTTATTGGAAGAAAGATATACCTACCTTTAAAACTGTTTTATTTATTTATCCCTTATTTAACATATGGAGGAACTGAACCGTATATGGAAGGGTTACTAATATGGAAAATCAGCGTATTTCTTATCTTTCAATATTACTAGATTGAAGTATAACTAGCGCGCTCCCTAGTGGACCGATTTCAATCACAATCTTGACCTAGTCATGATCAAATGATGCCTGCACGCCAAATTTCAACTCAATCGAATAAAGCGTTTAGGCGCCATCGTGGAGGAATACACACAGACAGACCTCAGCCTGGAAACGGTCCTGCTTATCTCAGGGGGGCTCAAATAGATATTTCCGTCTTCATCTCGAAAAAAAAGGTTAGTGTGTTCATAGTAGATACATTTTCTTGGCCGGAGTATAATAAAATTTGCTTTAAATTATTCTCTAAAGCAGGGGTTCCCAAACTTATTGACGCCGCGACCCACTTTTTAAAATCACAATATTTTGCGACCCAGCGACAACTTTTTCAGAAAAGTTAGTGAGTGGTTTGATGTACCTAAGTAATAAATAATTAATTTGTAAGTATCATAAGTAAGTTGTAACGGACCTTAAGTCCACTACATACGATCAACATATGCATCGATTTCCAGTGAAATCCACTGACACAATTCAGCTATTATTTTGACTCGTGCAGCTGTGAATCAGCACGATGAAACAATACTTTTACTCAGAATATTTCAAATTGCATCATTTCACGGCCTATATACACCGGCCAAAAAGCAACCATTCACTAATTCAGTCATTCGGCCCGCGAGTCACTACATCCGCGATTACATAGCCTGTTCGGCAAGCGTTATAACTGGCAATATTCAATCGATTCAATCAATAAATATCTTCTGCTTCATCAAAATCGCCTTTAAATACGGAGATAACTCGTAAGTTGAGACCGCCACCTCACACCGAATAATTTTTATTCTTGTGAGGGGTGGTCCCTCACAAAGTCTTTATTGTTATAAGAAAATGTTGAAGGGTATTATTTTTATATAGTGAGACAACATAAAAAATAGAACCTAAGAACTATTTTTATATACCTACCTACGTACCTACTTTGAAAATCATAGGGTAGGTACGGCGAAATAATTCAGTGTGACGGATGAGCTTGCTTTCTATTTTTCAAAATTACAGCTTCTACGTCAACTTCAATGCGAGATATTTTTAAGCGCAGAGAATTTGACAAATCTAGCTTTTTCCTGTACTTTGTCTTTGTAGCTGTCATAGCAGAAAAACCTACTTCACACAAATAGGACGTTGCGAATGGGAGTAGAAGTTTTACTGCTTCAACATAAATGTGCGGATGTGTAGCACACATAGATAGCCAGAATTGTTTCAAGCGATTGAATGTACTCTTCAAGTAGTAATCTTCTGACAAATCAATTAACTCTTCATCGGCATTAGTTGAATGTTCGAAATCGCATTTTAACGAATTCAAATGATCGGAAATTGCTTTTATTAAGTTACTGGATGGTTGCAGTTGATTTTCGTTTTTGAATGTATCTAAATCTGGAAAGCAGACGAACTTTCGCTGTTCAGTGTTATTCTTCCACAACACAAGTTTTCTCATGAATGCTATTCTATTGTTTTCAAGTGCTATCTTTGTTTTATTTAATTATTTTATTTAATTATATTGTCTTTAGGTATCTTAACCCGTTGAGTATGAGTCAACCAAATCTGGTCGCGAAACAATTATCCGTTGAGTACGAGTCGACCAAATCTGGTCGCGCGTTTTTTTCACTTCTTTGACGTTCTCATATTTATTCATAATTATCCAATTGTTTTACAAAATGATATTTCAATATTCTATATTCGAAATTTCAATGCAATCATTGTGCAGTTGTTCTTTTTATGATTGGTGTAGTAGTTTCGTAGTTATAGTACTTTAAGGTCGATGTCGCCGAAAATCCTGCAAAAGAGACAGATGCATCCATGAAAATACCCATTTACTCCAAGGGCTAAATTTACACTCGTCATTCTATCTAGTCGTCTATCTGCCATATTATACCCTGCGTTCATACGTTGTGTTTGCGACCAGCGCCGGCTCGAGGAAACTTGGCGCTCTAGGCAAAAGAGGCAAAAGACTAGTATGGCGCCCATTTAAAAAAATCACAAAACATTAATTGTGTAATTTTTAATCAAATAATTAGAGCACAGATATGACTTACCTACTTATATATATAATTATAATACAAACTTAAAAAAAAAATACAACGTACCTACTTCAAATAATTTTTGCACATATTTTCCAGTTATTTTGATTTTAAAACCAAACCACTGAACCAATTTTGATTAAATTTATATGGAACCAATCTGAAAGTATATTCTTTCAAATACAAAAAGAATTTTCCAAATCGCTTCATAAATGACGGAGATCTGAAGTAACAAACATTAAAAAAAAAAAAACATTCAACCTAATTGAGAACCTCCTCCTTTTATTGAAGTCGGTTAAAAAGAGAATATATCCACCTTCTTTAGCTGTATGGAGTGAAATATAAGAATTTTTTAAAAGACTAATTAGAGATTAAATCAAGCAAGTTTTATTTTCCTTGCCTTTATTTTAGCAAAAGTGGAAACGATCTCCTTTAAATCTATTGTTTGAGCTATTTCTGGGTCGCAAATTGCGACCCACCTGGAATCGGCTCGCGACCCACCAGTGGGTCGCGACCCCACACTTTGGGAACCGCTGCTCTAAAGCAAATTAAAATAAATAAATGGTGCCAAAAATGTAAAGAAAATAAATTGTACCTTAATGCCGATTTATTTTGTTTGAGGGATCACATTGTGACGTTCCTGATTCTTTAGTTTTATTTACTCTTTAACATGTTAATTTACACTCTTTTTTTCAACAATCTGTGAAGATTTTTCTTAAAATAAAAGATCTTTGGTACCAAGAAATTACTGATTACTATGGTATTTAACTTCAATATTCTATAATATTAAATCTATAGATGATTTTAAACGAAATGTTCATCTTGGCTTCGATGATTCAGGCTTGTTTTCATGCTTCAGGCTTGACGTACTCACTCCTCAAATAATGATCAAATCATTGCTATTGGCAAGCAAGGGTATTTATTATATTTGACCTATGCGCAACTGTATCATTATCACAGATTATATTCACCAATTAACTGGTAGATAATAACATAGAACTTGGATGTTCCCGCTCCAAGTAAAAACCACATTTACTAGTAAATCTAAAATTCGTTATACATATTGGCTGTGATTTTAAACTATATGTGTACCGAGCACCGGATACCTAGGGTGGGGAAAGGGGGGGGGGGGGAGGGATCAAACTGGGGTACCAGCCCCGGGAGGCAATTTAAAGGGGCGCCAAATAAATGTGTTTGATAAAAACTTGATTCATTAACGCGCCTAGCATTCGGACGTTACTATTATCAGGGGTATTCCCGCAACGTTTAGAAAAAAATCCCTACATACAGAAGAGGAGGGGCACGACTGAGCCGAATAAAGGGGCAATCATATTATCGGACGCGACTAAACAGTATGCACAGTCGTTTGGGACGCGGCTTGCGGATCGCTATCGAACGTCCGAAGCCTCAAGGTCACGTCCGCGACTGACGTCCGATATGTGCATGGCTCAATAGAAATTCATTACACAGGTAACCTTTCAGTCGCGTCCATAAGACGCGGCTTACGGACGCGTCCGATAATATGTTTGCCCCTTAAACCCGAACGGCCGATCGTCAAGCGACCGTAGGTATTAATGTGGCTAATTCAGCCATCTTCCCAGCTTCGGATCTACGATTTGACATCGTAGATTGTAACAGTGGTAGCGCGGCGTGATCGGCGCGCGGGAATTTTGAGAATCCGTCGTGCACACAACACTTGTGCTCGGCAATGGGCATTGGGAACATTTTAAGAAGAGGGTCCCCGTAGAAGAGTTTGTAACCGTGGTCTCTATTGAAGTTAGAGTTCTACCTTTTAATCATATTTATAAACTGGATGGATTTTCTTGAGACCTTATTACACTCTTTATTACCTTTTTAGTAATAACTTTTCCCTTAACCCTTTACTGGGAACATGATTTTAAACTACGTAATAGGGAACATCGGTCGAGAGGTTATCATAGAAGTGGTTTTATTGATAATAAAACCACTTCTAACATACAACATTTTATTTTAAGTACCAATATCAAAACACTGATATCTTATGAACTAGAAAAGTTAGGTGTAACAGTTATATGTATTGTCTATCTTATTATAAGTAACACTTATGTCCTATTCGGAGCACAATTTCTGCAGACCTTCACAGAACACTATAAACATATAGGATCAGAGCATTTGATGCATTTATAGCCTGTTTAGCGCTCCTTGGTGTAGACAGAATTTGTAAGTCTTTCTGTTTCCAAGTTTGTCCTCCGCAGAAGGTCTCACAGACCGCTACTAATAATTACGACTTTTTAAGAAAGCGTTAAAACAATGAAACAGAACTTCTTGGTGTTGATAGAATTTGTAAGTGTTTCTTTTTAAAAGTTTTCCCTCCGCAGAAGGTCTCACAGACCGCTACTAATAATTACGACTTTTTAATAAAGCGTTAAAACAATGAAACAGAACTTCTTGGTGTTGATAGAATTTGTAAATGTTTCTTTTTTCAAGTTTGCCCTCCGCAGAAGGTCTCACAGACCGCTACTAATAATTAAGACTTTTTAAGAAGGCGTTAAAACAATGAAACAGACGCTCTTATAGACAAGATCGCCGCATACGCCGACACAGCGGGAACTAATAGGAGACTACTGGGAGCGGTGGGTCGCTGAGGGAGGGGAGAGGGGGGACCGACTGGAAGCATTTCTAGGAAACCATAGCGGTCTGTGAGACCGATGTTCCTGGTAGAGGGTTAAGATAGAATACATACAGCGCACACGCCAGACTGTCACACATCTTCAATTCTTAGGTAGTTACCAGAAAATTTTACTATCTAATCTTTCCACAGTTTTATACGTCGATATATCATTTCCACGACAAAATCCATTACCAGATCAACTAATAATTATAGTGACACATTTGACTGAGTAGTTGTTAACAAAGAAAATCAACGCGAATTACTCACACACCTTATCAGCCATATAAATACAGACCGTAATTACGTTCCTTATGTCTCTGGGGAGAAATTTTTGTAGACGCGATGGGAATTCCTCTGGCAGAGACATCATACACACTGCGCACATGTTCAAATTTCTTCGTTTCAGCGTTCAAAACTTAATGCGGATGCGTTTCAAATTCAAATAAACAAATATAGAGTTGTCAACTACAACTGGCGAACCCGTCACCTCAGGAAGTTTTACGAATGTTCGTTCTATCTCCCGTGAAGTGAGCGTAGAAGACTTAGACAAAACAGTCCACAGTCAAGCTCCGCCACATGCCCGAAAGAGACCAACGCCTTATCCCCGGTATGTTATTCAGCGGGCTTACACTCACGCCCTTACGTACTTTCAATTGCGACCAGATTACTCCGGTCTTTCGATTGGTTACGAGTTCGAGGTCGCTTGCGCGGTCCTCTCCCTTACGAAGCGGTGAAACGGTGTAAACCGAATCTATCGCGGACCACGACATCCTTTGCCCGGCTGTTCACCCAGGATCCGGTAGCCGATGGTCGTTTCAAGAGCAGTCGCCGTAAGGTCCGCAACCACCCCCGCTCTATAGGAAACAACTTGAGTTGTCGACTACAACGGACGAGCCCGTCACCACAGGAAGTTTTAACGATTAGTCGTTCTATCGACCTGCAGTGAGCGTAGAAGACTTTGGACAAAACAATCCAGCATCTAGCTACGCCACAACCCGCAAGAGACCAACGCCTTACCGCGAGATAGCCAGGAATGCCACCTGGCGGGCGACACTCGCGCCCTTGCTACCAATTGTGACTAGATTTCTGCGGTCAAAACTCTATAGGAAACAGTATTGCTTCCAGACTCCCCCGACTGTTAGTCAGAGTGCACAATCGTTTGGCTTACGACGCACGGTGCGCAGACCGTCCAGGAGCGCCAGAAGGTTGACTCCTAGAGGAAACTAGCCTTAAGGCTAGAGTCCTGCCCGGGCTCGCACGTCATGCGCGGAGGCCGCCGGATGGGTGTTGACCCATGAGTGTGACCAACCCTAAACACAATGGGTCTTCGTGGTCTACTCAGCAAGGGCCCATTAGCTCCCTGAACAAATGAACAGTTGATAACGGGCCTGGATGCTAGACGCTTTAGTGACACACGTTAATTTGGCGCCCCCTTGTATTGCCGCTCGTGGCAACCCCCCCCCCCCCCCACCCCCTCTCCCTAGATCTGGGCCTGCATCTTCCTATACTTTATTAGAGATATTTATCGAAATACATCACTGCTGAGCTATCTGTCCGTACTAATACTGCTCATCTCTACTTAAGGCAGTGTAAATAGTTCTGTTAATAATTATTTTAACTTATTATAGTCTTGAAAAATCCAATGAAGTATGAAGAACCAATTCGGTTCTTCTTCTACAATTTTGTAGTAAGGATTTGGAAGTAGTCTCTTTTTGTATACGAACCGGTTTAAACGTGCTCTCCCTTACCCAACACCTTTTTCGTGCAATGTACTATATATACATCAGCATAAAAGATAAAAAACACAAAAAAAAACAACAACACGAGAACTTTAAGGCGGGTGGAGCCGCGGGTACAGCACATATATAATAAATTCTGCTCAAGGTTGTAAATTTCCGTCATCAGAATACGAACCTGTATTATTTCATATGAAATGACGGTTAATTATTGTGTAACCGGCACATCTCTTATTCAAGAACTTTACAAACTTGCTAAGGTTCAATTCATTTCGTATTAGATTTCATTCTAAGAAGGATGTCTGATGATAAGCACACCTTCTACATACATTGCGGCATTTTGAGATATACAGGTTATATATTTAAGTATATATATTTATTTGGAGATACAGTATAAACTGGCTTTTTATTTCATATTTTATTCGCAATTTCTTTTTAAATATATGATTAATTGCTTTAAATATATGATTTTTATATATATATGACTCTTTTTAAATATATGATTAATGCTTTAATTTCATTCCATAATATTTTACTGACTACTTTGGATATTACAATGAGTAACTTTTAGCCTACGTAGGTATCTATTCGATTTATTGACTATTTCAATTATTCGGCTTCTATTTCAATTATTTAACTTTTTGCTGACTATTTTGGTTATTAAGATGAATAACTTTTAGTACATTGGTACCCAGTGAAATTATGGACTATTTTAATAATTTGTTTTCTGTTAAGATTTTGCGATGAATTAATTTTAGTGAGTTTTAAACAATTGACTATTTTAATTAGTAATGTGCAATAATTTTCTTGGAAACCATTTTTGTCAATCTAATAGTTAAATTCTTCACTACCTATACAGGTGAGTTTTTATTTGGTGACATCCTTGAAGTGGGTGAATCGGTGCAATCTAATAAGCAAATTTTGATTTTATATAAAATGGAAGAAAAACTAAAAAAACTATTATTTTTTTTATTTGAAAATTTTTAAAGTTTAAAAAACAGTATAATAAGAGTTGAGGGCGTTGCGCCATCTAGCGGTTGGTCAAATATCGCAAATATTGTTTATTCCCAATATTTTACGTATTGCTAGATAGCGCAGAGCGCTCAACGCTTGTCAAACTTTAATTTATCAGTCAAGTTTTCCAAATTTGTCAAAATAAAGTAATATTTTTTAAATGTATTTTTGGTTTTTGACAAAAACCTATTAAAAGTTGCTTATTTGCTCGTACTGATTCGCGGACTTCAAGGATGTCAATAATTTAAAACTCACGCTGTATATTTTATGTTAAGTAAAGAGTAGTCACGATACTTAGAACCTATTCCATTCCATTCAAATCCACTGACACGCTTAAAACCCTCTATAATTCCTATGTAAGAAGTCAGTTGGAATTTGCATCAGTGGTCTGGAATCCCCAATATTTGGCATACATATCGCGGATCGAATCGATACAAAAAAGATTTGTGAAGCGATTAAATTTCACTTCTTTCACTAAGCCCAGCTCCTATGAGGATTCCTTAAAAGCCCACAATTTAATGTCATTGGAGAGCCGTAGAGTCTTGATCGATGCCGTATTCTTGCATGGGTTGGTAAATAATTCCATCGATGCGAACGCGATTTTGGAGCGCATTGAATTTTATGTTCCTCCCCGCCCTGTTCGATCGCATCGACTATTAAAATTTCATCTCCCTGTGGTGAAAACCAACGCATCTCAAAATGCATTTCTATACAGAGCGTGTCATAGATATAATACAGACTTTTTAAGTGTGGACATATTACACTCATCAAAAACCTCTTATAAGAACTCAATAAAAAAAAATCTAGAATCTATCTAGATGATCACAAAACATTTATACATATTATATTTCATTTAATTTAGTTCAAGGACATAATATTGTCTCAAGTATATTCATTATAATAACTATATATCATACCTAAAATTATACATACATAATATATTTTTATCTATTTTGTCTCTCCCTTTCACCTCACTTCCCATCCTGATTCCCCCCATTCTCAAGCGGAAACAATATATAAATATATTGCGTTCATTTTGTATACTTTATATTCGGAATCACATTAATGGATTTTTGTCACTTTTAAATAGGTTTTTATTGCATTGTATGTAGTTCTGTTTAGTTCCAGAATAAAATAAAATAAAATAAAATAAATAAAATAAAATAAAACAAATATGTTGACACTTTTGAGATCGGTGTTGGCCGTCAATTGGACACTACGAAAATGTAATGTAATGTAATATAACAGGTTTCGGGATGTTCAGGCCGCCGTATTTAAACGACTTCAACAACTTTCCGAATGGGCCTTACATACTGTACTCCTTCGTGCTTCTGATGCTGTTCGCGGCGTTCGTCTTCTCCGAAGCGCTAGCAGTGTTCTGCGCGACGAATTTCGAAGATCTGTTCTTCTCCATAGCTCTATTTTTGGGGCATGGCACCCTGGTGTTCAGGGCCGTGTCCTGGCTGTACTACAACAAGGAAATCCAGAGGGTGATACAAGCTTTAGAAGTCCAGCTAAAGAAGTACAAACAGAATAAAGAAGTGATGGACTACTGCAAGAGAAGATTCTACATGATTAGTCTGTCATTCGGAGTTCCGGCATTCTTTACGCTGACGTTCTTCAATCTCACGGCGCTGAATAAAGAATTCAACAGAATGGACGAGGCAGAACGTTTAAACCGATCCGTATACAAGGAGAGAATACTGCCGATTCCTTACTACAAAATTGTAGAAGAAGAGCCGAATTGGTTCTTTATACTTCAATGGATTTTTCAAGATTATGGTAAGTTAAAATAATTATTAACAGTACTATTTCTCTACTTTTAGCACTTTTAAGACGTGAGCACAAAAACCTGTTTTTTACATAGTGAACATTTTTAGTCATATATTCAGATTCAGATTCATTTTATTGGTACAATGGTATAAAAGTCATACACATCATGGAATACGTATATAAGTCACGATTACTAGGAATTACATTGAAATAAAACCAATATTAGTAAGTTCTTAAGTCATGTATCAACTACAGCTGTCAACTACAACTGTCGAACCCGTCACCTCAGGAAGTTTTAACTAAATGTATCGTGAGGTACGCACAGAAAACTTTTGACGTAAAACAATCCAGTCTAGCTACGCCACCTGCCCGTCCGAGGCCAACACCTTACGGCCAGGCACCAGGAAAGGTGCCCAGCAGGCAGGCTCGCCCATTGACTACCAGTTTAAAGGATATCTCCGTCTGCAATTAACCTTTAGGATACCTCCTACCTCCTGACTATTTACAACATCGAGGTCGCTTGCGCAGACCTCTCCCGTATGAAGCAGTGATACGGTGTCAACCAAATCTATCGCGGACCCCAGCATCCTTTGCTCGGCTTATTCCCCCGGGATCGGGTGGACGAATGGTAGTTTCAAGAGCAGTTGCCATAAGGTTAACAACCACCCCTGCTCTATAGGAAACATTACTGTTCCCAGACTCCCCCAGCTGTTGGTCGCAGTGCACAATCAATGGGCTGACGCCGCGCGGAGCGCAAACCGTCCGTCCAGGAACGCCCGAAGTTTGACTCCTAGGGGAGACTGGCCCGCAGGCCAGCGTCCCTACCCTGACTCTCCCTCCTGCGTGGAGGCCGCCAGATCAGTGTTGACCCGTGAGTGTGGCCGACCCTGAACCACTGTGTCTTCGTGGCCAACTCTAGCAGGACCCATTAGCCCCCAAGCCCTGAAGTCATGTATCAGTAAATCTAAATTACATATGTATATATAATTGATATATAATTACTGACTGATAATTATAAATACAAATATTCGTAAATATCTTAGTTAAAGGGAGTGCGTGTGTTTACACGACTGCCCAATAAAAAATGAGTGTAATGTGGTAAGGGTTCATCTATGTATGATTTCCGATTCTTTATTCTACTATAACTTCTAAACGCTTGAACCGATTTAGAAGTGCGTATTGTAGAATAGTTATTTCAACCCGGGTGTCATAGAATACCACAACTATACAAATATCAAGTAAGTATTTGTTTAAATGTCCAAGTATCAATAAATTAACATAAATATATTGTGTTTAGTGTTAAATAAGAAATAAGAAGAAATAAGAAATAAGAAAAAAATATTTTCAAAAACCCGATCTGGGTATAGAAATTACATATAACAAAAAATAGTAATTTCTACAAATGAAATTACATTTCAAGTTATAAAAAAGTGTATAAAAAACTAATATTTGAAAAAAAACATAGAAATTAAAAAATAACAAAGACATAAAAACTAGAAAAATAACAATAAACAGAAATAATGAAAAACATAGAGAATCAGCAATTCAATAACGAAAATATATGAAAACTAGAAAAATAGAAAGCATCCAAAGAGTTCTACATAGACTACATTTAATAAGGATCAAACTATCAATCAACAATCAAGAAATAGAAAAATGCATCGACTCTTCAAAGAACAAAAAATCAACTGGTCTCGATGATATACCTGTTAGCGTAATTAAAATCCATAAACGTGTACTGGCACCTTGTCTAACATATCTTTACAATTTAAGCTTTTCAGAGGGAATATTTCCAGATTGTCATAAAGTAGCCAAGATTACACCGATATATAAAAGACGGCAATCCCACGAGCGTAGAAAATTATCGACCCGTAGCTCTACTGAGCAATTTCTCAAAAATTTTGGAGAAGGTCACCGAAAAACGACTAAATGGTTTCCTTGAAAAATTTGTGGTCATTTCAGACAGTCAATATGGATTCCAGACAAAAAAAAAATATAAGGTCTGATTAAATATATTACGGAAATATGCATGTATCTATATGGATAAATAAATAAACTACAAATATTTCATAAAAACTCCAAAATAGAAATAATTATAAATACAATAGTTCACTTTTTGTAATGGCAGTCGTGTTTTTATTCATTTTATTATATTTACTTGTATACAGGTTGACCATTTTTTTTCATTAAACGTTTCCTAAGAATTACATTTCAATTAAATAAAAAAATGTAAGTTTTTAAGTCATATATCAATAAATAAAATGCATACTGATAATTTATTTATTTATTTATTTGTTACAACTTGGTATAGAGTTAACAGTGTGATCGTACAGACATAATTTGTAACTATTTATATAAGCAATAAGGAAATGAACACAACCCATACGATCATTCTAGACGAATGCCCAACTAGACCGAACAGCCTGTATCTATGCATACGAAATATATAGCCTTTGTTTTTGAGTAGTACTGACGTTTGAGTAGTACTTACTTGATAGACTACTTTCAATACTAACACTAAGATAATGGCATAAAATAGTACACATATTAATACAAATATATATAATAAAGGGTTAGTTACATACATTTATACACATATACACATAGAAACATACATACATACATATATAATAACACACACGCATACATCTACATACATACACACATATTTTAAATTATTGTATGAAGCAATTCTTTTTCAATTAAAATACAATGTTCTTTAATACTTAGTTATGAACATAACGATACTTTTGCAGTAGATATATTGCTTCAACAAAATGTTCCGTTGTTCGTTATAGGCCAAGAGGCAGCAACTGAAGAGTCAAAAATGAAGTCCCTGCAAATACGCCGGTATGTATTTGTCGGTAACTCTTACTCGTCGGTCTTATGTGCCGCGCAATATAATGGACTTCATTTTTGTGACGTGTATCTAGTAATGCTGACACCACGCATTCTATTGTTAAGCAGTCTGACCATTTGTCTCGATTTATGTATTGCATCCTGTCTACTGATAAATTTTCAGCTTTTTCAAAACACTTTAGGGGTACTGATTAAAATTACACCTTTCCTAGTAGGCCAGCACCAGGTGTCCCGGAGTCTGGCCTGCTGACTACCCCAGCATACTATGGTCAAAATACTGCCTGATCGGAAAGTACCTATCAGTTTTAACAAAAGTCTTGTACTTTTTTTTGTCGCTGGCTCCTCAAGTATTACTTCCAAAACTTTTCTTGACTATTGTACAAAACAAATGTCTCCAGTGTCTTGGTAGGGTCTCTATTATTGTCTCCTAATATATCTGTGTATTAATTAATTGTAGTAGGTACATTATTATTATTATTGTTGTCTCGGCAAAATAGTTGTATTTAGAATTAACTACCAATAATATTAATATTAAAATATTCATAGTACCGTAAACATTGCACACAACAAAGCCGTGAATATATATATTCTACAGTTTTGAATAAGGGAATCACCAACATAGCATATTAAAGAAACCATGAAACGAGAGAAACCATGGAAACGAGAGGCAAGGAAAATAACAACAAAAAACAAAGTAACATAATTTTGTTTTAAAATTTTCATTCTTTCACGCATATACAATGTAACAAATAGATATAATTGACTTTATAATTTATTTGAGCCACATTGAAAGTGGAATTATAAAGTGACATAACAAAACAGTTTTTTTATTCAACCTTCAAGCGGTAGAGACAAAAATACTAGAGTCAGTGTTCGGAAAACTTTCGATAATTGAGTGCATCACAAGAGAGAACTTCGCGAGACTAGACTTCGACCGGACCGAGTTTATAACCCGACCCGACGATATCTACGCTTCGCAGGACAGTACTGCTCTTCAAACGGTAAGCGACAATAACAGCTTATACCTTTATGCCTCAATTATGCGAGCGGCTAGATTTACAAACTAGTGGAGACTAGATCGATCAAATAGGAAAAGAGATCGCTGCGGAATCTGCAAAAGGAGACCGTACGATACAAGAGCTTAAGGTCACCTTGTATCGCAACTCGATCGAGGAGAGACACGCCTCTACGAGTACCTGGTGTGCCATCGGCAGTAAAACGCCGGTTCACATCACCCCTGGGTGCCACCAAAATTGCACATTGTCGTTCTATGGCTACCCTAAAATAAGGTGGCAGATTTTCGATCGGTTTAACCGCTGACCGCTGAATTTGCCACTACAATTATCATCATCATTATTATCAGTAAAGCACAATCGTTTTATTTCCCAGGAATGTACGGCGTCTCCATAGTGGTGGTGACGATGGACTGCTTTGTCGCCGGTCTTCTTCTCCATATTGCTGGTCAATTCGTGAATGCTCAAGATTACTTCGTGGACACGAAGAAGAACGTCTACGAGAAACTGTTCATGGAAAGCCATCAGTACGCGACAACCGAGGCAAATATTCCTGAAGATTTCGAAGAAATTGTCAAGATTAAATACTCTGAGGAGAGGATCAGCGAAGAGATGAATGAATATCTTAAAGATGGCATACGATTTCATCAGACATTGTTGAAGTAAGCGCAATAATTTCTCCTTCTCATAAAAATACTTGTAAGTACTATAAAATCGAAGACTATCGCGGTTGTTTGACATTATAAATAGGATAGAAAACGAATTTACCGCGTGAAATTTGTAGGACCCGACGTTTCGGTGACGTTGCAGCCGCCGTTGTCTAGGGTAGACAGTCAGTCTACCCTAGACAACGGCGGCTGCAACGTCACCGAAACGTCGGGTCCTACAAATTTCACGCGGTAAATTCGTTTTCTATCCTATTTATACTTGTAAGTACGTTTACTATTTAGGTCTAACTGAAAGATTGTAGAATCTATAATAAATAATTGAAAATATTATCATAGTAAAATAAGAATAGTATAACATCTACATAGTACGCACCGATTTCGCACTCATACAAGCGCCCTTTGTTCGTACGCTACCACTACATAGATTCTCGGGCGCCTCGATGCTAGCCAGTCAGGGCTGTCGTGCGACAGCTCAGTATACAAAACTGGAATGTTTTCTGTACAGGCTGTAATGCAACCTTTCAGAAATTACATTTACGAGAATTTACATTTACGTTACGAAATTACATTTACGAGGTAAAGTTTATTGTTCATTTGCGTAGGTATGTATGTGCCTAGGTAAGTAGGTGTATAGGTATGTAAATGCGTAGGTAGGTAGGTAGATGCGTTTTTAGTAAGTACCTACTTAAACTTACTAAAATGTAGGTATTTTGAACACATGCAACAAGTGATGAATGCCGACACACAAAGTCAGCACTAAGTCATATATTCTGTTACAGTACAATTTTGGAAACCGACTCTTGATATCCAAAAATATATAAACGTACATAATAATTATAAAGAATTGCATTTCTGCTTTAATGGGATCACAAGTTCTTCTTCTTCTTTTTTCCTTTTGTCAATCCACCCAATGAGGGTGATTTCTGCCAGGTGGTTATTTATTTTTTTTTAATTTGGGAACTTTATTGTTAGTAGGACAGCACTGAAACAAACAGACACAAAACTTACACTAAAGGAAACAGTAGAAACAAGTATATTATGGAATAGAATATTGTTATTAAAGGGAAATGTGGTTGAGGGAGATAATTTACAGAGGATTTTGAAGACTTTTGGAGAGTTAAGGGAGAGGAGATGGTCCACAGACAGTGGGAGCTGAATTTTAAGGGCTGTAAGGTCCGAGACAAAATTAGGATAGTTGTTGTTAAAAGGGCAGTTAAAAAAGAGGTGGTCAGCAGTGCAGACTGCATGACCGCAATCGCATTGGGGGGACGGGAGGACGTGTATCCTATAGAGGTGAGCGGGGGTGCAGCTGTGGCCAATACGCAATCTGCAAATGACTGCTATTTCCTTGCGGCTAAGTGGCTGATGATGGAACCATGGCTTAGGTCGGATCCCCGGCTGTAAGTTTAGTACCTTTGCGCATTGTCACACTTGTCACCCTTGCGCCGATCTCAACTTGTCAATTGCGTACTTGTTGTGGCAACCCTGGTGGGTCGGTGAAGCGTAGGTACTTATTTCGAAAACGGGCTCGAGATGTCCTACTGAGGTTATTTTACTAAGGTATTATTGATAAGCTATTTATAAGGTCTATATTCAAATCACATTTATTATCTTTACATAGTTGTTTAGACACAATACTTCAAAATAACTTTAAAATGGTTACTACATGTTTTTTAAGAGAATAGCCACATATTTGATAATAGTTGTATTAGAGTTATCATGAAATATACTATTAAATTGTCCTACATATAAGAAATACAATTGATTATCGAAGGCAATTTGAAATATTAATAATTATATAATACTGAGTCATAACTCATCCTACGAGGGTCATCCAGAAAGTAAGACTACAACATTTATATAGGATCGAAAAACGCTTCTATTTAATTGATACTCACGGGATACTTCACGATCATACTAAACTATTTTTAACATAATCGCCGTCGAGATAGAGATATCTCTGTAGTCGGGGCACCAGCTTTTGTATATCAGTGTCATAGAACTCCGCCGCCAGCTCTTTCAACCACTTCTTCACAGGTTCCTCGACCTCATGATCGTTGGAAAAGCCAAAACTCCTTAAGTTTAGTGAAAAGGTGATAGTCCGAAGGTGAAGTCGGGTGAATAGAGGGAATTGGTGACAATATCCCATTCAAATGATCAGTCTGCATCTCCTTTTAAAACTCGCGCGGTAAAGGAACATCAGTCGGAATTCATAATTGGTTAACTGACGCCGCACGGCGCGCAAACCGTCCAGGAGCGCCTGAAGATAAATTTCTAGGGGAAACTAGCCTGTAGGCCAGAGTCCTACCCGAGTTCGCAGTTCTGCGTGGAGGCTGCCGGATGAGTGTTGACCCGTGAATTTCGCCGACCCTTATACACATGGATCTTAGTGGCCTAACGTCTATATAAATGACCTATGTCAGTTACCAGTAGGTAAAATCATCACATATGCCGATGACACCGTTATACTATTCAAGGGTTCAAACTGGGATTACACATTTGAGAAAGCAAACGAGGGCATGGAAATTGTTAAAAATTGGCTAGGAAACTTTATGTTGACGCTTAATGTTGGCAAAACCAAATACATGCCATTTAGTATAACAACCAGAGGTCAACCCACTACTAATAAAACTATTGTAATACACGAATGCGATAGCATAGAGTCTTGTAACTGTCAGCCTCTACAAAGAGAGATATCTTGGAAATATCTAGGCATCACTCTAGATTGCTTTCTCCGTTGGGATTCTCATATACGTAACGTGGCTACGAAGGTGCGAATCCTTGGATATGTTTTCAAAGAACTGAGGAATATTCTGGATTCCAAAACACTAAAAACTGTTTATTATGCTTTATGTGAATCGCTTATTACTTACGGCATAATTGGATGGGGTGGATGTGGTAAAACCCTGCTAGAGCCATAGCAAGTTGCGCAGAAATTTATATTAAAAATTATTCTACGTAGACCATATCGCCATCCCACTAATGAACTGTATAAGGAAGCTAAAGTTCTTGATTGTAGGCAACTTTTTCTAAAAACTTCCCTCTTAAGGCTATTTTTGGACAATAACTCAAATTTAGGAATAATTCAGAACCGGCGACCAACGAGACAAGTTGTAGAAAATAGCTTAATAATACCTAGAAGGAAAACATCATTTGGTCAAAGACATTACTCTTTCATTGCGCCGAGATTTTACAATCTGATCAATATGGAAATAAAAATGAATTTGACATTTAGGGAATTCAAAAATAAATTAAAGATATGGTTATCGAATCATGACAGACTAACCATACATCAAATGTTAGAAATAATAATATAATAAAACTTAGGTGCACAAATTATTAACATATTTTTAAACTTATATGTTAAGTATTTTTTAACAGAGAACTAACTACCAAAAAATATTTGACTTTGACAATGAATTATACTTTTAGACTAGGTATTTTTATATTAAATCTTATATTACTTAACATAATATTAAATATTAATGACTGTTTCTTTCTTTTCTCACATATAACTTTGTTTATATTATTTAATCGAATTTTATATTATATTTATTGCCGATTTAATAATGGAATTGCATTTTATTTATTATATATTTTTAATATTTTTTTATTGTTATTATTTTTTATTTTATTCTGAAGGCCACATTTTAGGGCAATTTAGTGTCATTAGCTTTTTACTAAAACTTGTACATTTGTAGGCAACCAAGCAATCAAGCAAACTTGATTGTAATATTGGAGTCCTGTCCACCCTAGAACGGGCTAGTCCTAGTTGGGTGACAGAAACAAATAAGCAAAAGGTTAAGGTTTTGCCATTCGGTTCCTGTTATTTTTGTAAGCTAATCAATGTTTTATAGTAATTCATTCTTAAATAAATAAATAAATAAACTGCAACAGGGCCTATTAGCTCCCAAATGCTCAATGACATAACTAGAGCTGTCGACTACAACGAGCGAACCCGTCACCTCAGGAAGTTTTAACGAAATTTGATCGTTCTGTCTCCCGTGAGGTGAGCGCAGAAGACTTAGGACAAAACAGTCCACCGTCAAGATTCGACACATGCCCGTAAGAGGACAACACCTTACCGCGAGATAGCCAGGTATGTTACCCAGCCGGCCGACACTCGCGCCCTTACTACCAGTTGCAATCAGATTACTCCGGTCTCTTGACTGATTACGAGTTCGAGGTCGCTTGCGCGGTCCTCTCCCTTGCGTAGTGGTGAAACGGTGTCTACCGAATCTGTCGCGGATCACGGCATCCTTTGCCCGGCTGTTCACCCGGAATCTGGTATCCGATTATCGTTTCAAGAGCAGTCGCCCTAATTTGAACAACTACCCCCGCTCTATAGGAGACAGTATTGTTTCCATACTACCCCGACAGTTAGTCAGAATGCACAATAGATTGGCAAATGCCGTACGGTGCGCAAACCATCCAGGAGCGCCTGAAGTTTGATTCCTAGGGGAAACTGGCCTGCAGGCCAGACTCCTAACGGGTTCGCATTTCTGCGTGGAGGCTGCCGGATGGGTGTTGACCCGTGAATTTGCATGGGTCTTAGTGGTCTAACTGCAACAGTGCCCATTAGCTCCCGAATGCTCAATGTCATGGTACATTTTGGCAACCCACCTACGCCGCCGACATGAAGTAAGCGCTGATAGCATTTCCCGGCGAATCCAGTAGCTATTAATTTGGCCATCTATAATAACATAGATAAAAAATGGTTTTTTTTTCATAAACGACTGATTGATTATAAAAATCCAATGATTTAACCAATGACATAGTAATAATATTCAGCAATTATTGGCATCTACAGCATTTTATATAGGCCGATTACATTATACAAATAATACGGAGAGATAGAATGCCATCTATTAGTCTATTTGAACAAAAAGAGCTTAGTTATTACATATTAAACCTGTATACCGAATTAAACATCTACAAATTCATGTAAATAGTGTTATGGTATTTCAGCTATGATCTAAAAATTCGTTTGTTAATATATTATTATTTTATTTCAAGATTGGATACCGTATAGGCGTCTTATAGCGCCATCTGTAGTGCGCCGCCATAATGCCATACCGTGAACCATCGCCATAATGAACATAAGAGAGGATTAATCAATGTTTGGAACTATTAGTGACATCTACACGTTGCGTTTCATAGCAAAATCCTAGCTAACAAAATGTACTGTGGCACTGAAAAATCTATTACCCCTATATACATAATCAATATAATATGATGGTGCCATGATACCCTATATACATAATCAATATATGATGGTGATATGATGGTGCCAAGAACTTACACAGCATTTGGCCAACGCCATTTCACGTTCATTGGCCCTAGAATGTACATCAATCTTCCCGAAGCAATTAAAAGTAGTGAGAACACATCCACTTTTTAAAAATCACTAACCAATTGGTTGTTGGAGGTGGGTAGGGTTGGTTTAGGGAATATGCTGACTGTTGTATTTTGAATGATAGTATTTAGTATTTAGTATGTAGTTTTTACCATGATAATTTTAAATTACTATTATAGGCATGTAAACGTTGTATCAATGTGTAATTAATTTATATATGTATATTATTTTAGTTTTTAGGCTATTGCATAGCTTTTATCGCGGGCCTAGGCCAGCGCGGCGACCGAATGAAGAAATTTCTTAACGAAAATTAATGATTTTAAACTGATAATTACGTCTAAACGAGTACTGCTTACGATTCGAAAACATATATGTTAAACAAGAACATTTTCCTAATATTCTTAGCTTTGAATATTTTAGATTTTATTTACATTACATAGTGTAATTAATTTGTGAAATTAGGTCTAACCGAACACAAAAACGACTACTACGCAAATACTATCTGGCGTATTATTATGAAACCTGCACCATTTTAAAGATAATTTAATTATCTATCTTTTTATTTACGATTTTTTTTCGAACAATCCGTTTTTTTTGCTTTATCGAATAAAAAATTCGTGCGCGGCGCTCTATCGGAAGACGTTTAAATTATTTTGAATCATTTGCTTCCGCAGCCGCAAACGATTCGGAATAATTTCAACGTTTTCCGATAGAGTGCAGCTATCTGATATCAGAAACAATAAAATAAATAAAATAAATAAATAATTATAATTGCATAAGTTGTTATAAATGCTATGCAATAGCATTGATTTTAATTACACTATAAAATCAATGGCAATAGCTTTACCGCAGCAGTCCCCGAGTGCCACACGTATTTTTTTTTAATTTATTTGGTTTTATTATTATTTTCGTATACATATATGTATGTGTATGTGTGCATATATGGATATATATTTTATCTATAGATGTATATGAGTATCTATATTTGTATATGCTTAAATAATTATAGTTTCATATTTGTCGATTTAAAAATAAGTACTAACATATAGTTTAAGTTGACAGTGCACACTTAATATCTAATCATTAAAAGTCTGCCTTAGAACAGGCCTAGGCCTAGTTAGGCGAGTTTACTGTAATGTTTACTAGATGTGTTACTAAAATAAATAAATAAAATAAATAAATAAATAAATAAATGGATTCTTCTTCTTAGGGTGCCTCTCTAACTAGTGAAGGTTGAAACTCAGCTGTGCATACTTCTTTTTGTCCTTCTCCAGGTAAAACAATTCGACACTAATAATCCCGTCCATTCTCGAATGTTCCACAAGATTTCAGTCCACGGCCAGATCTCCTCTTCCCTGCAACTTTTCTTATAATAATGAGTTCCAGGAGTTCGTGCCTGTCGTACCTAAGCACGTAACCCAGGTATGCAACTATATACTGTATACGGATGTGAGGCCTGGACTATTAAGGAACGTATAGGAGCAATCGAGATGTGGGCACACAGACGCACGCTGTTGATATCTTGGACTCAGAAAGTCATCAATGAAGAAGTTCTACGACGTGTCGGCTAAAAACGCAATGGCAGTATGTTGTAAAACCTATACACATTGGCGAGGTATTTAAGGTTATAAGATCAAGACAATTTAGCGTTATAAGATCATTTTCCATGTTTCCCCAAAATGTTCCTAGAGCAGCCAAATGTGCAATCGTTTCTCTTCTTTTCCAGATGTACCCGAGATCTTCAAACAGCATATGGCATAAGCTTTCTAGGACAGTTGATTATTAGTTTATTCTCTATATCTTTGACACTGTGGATGGGAGTAACAGATTTTTCAATAAATGTAAGTAACTATAGTGTAGGAGGAATACATACCGAAAGCATAATAGGCTTTTCGATTGAATTGAGTAAAACAAAAAAATAAAATTACAGACACAAATAATATTTTAATTTGTTTTATTTCCAAGGAAGAATTGTAACTTATATATAATTATACACTATAGGTAATGAAAAAAAGAACAAAAAACCACTAGGCTTTAAAGAAACATGACAAAAAAAAGAAAACACTACATACTTGAGGCAGTATCATTAACAAGGCACTTACTCGCAGTGGATAATATTAAAAAGGCACTACCTACCAAAGACACATTTCACGTAATTTGAGCCTTTTTGGACCCAATTTTTTACCTTAGTGTATGCGTATGCGCATAGTGCGTTTGACAATTGACGATTATCGACTAATTGATTTAGTCGCGATTAATTCAATCGTGATTAACGTTACTCCAGACTAAATCAATCGTGACTAACTCAATCGTGATTGATTAGTCGATTGAAATATTTAATCGATTGACCCAACACTGCCCAGCTCCCATACATGTTTACCCACTGCTCTTTTATTACTAATCTACACACACTTTCTTTGTTTTATTTCAGCAAAGCATTACCAGTCTTGGAACTCTGCAGTCTATTGGATTCTTTGTAAGTTTGTCGATTCAGTTGTTTATACAGACCTCCAGTGCTAACGAGCTTACCCTACAGGTGAGTATTATATAATTTGTTATACGATTCTATAATATACATGTAGTATTGACGATATTTCCCGGGTCCTGCTGCTTTTCTAATTTTCCATAATTTTATAGTTTTTTCTGTTTCTTTATGAATATTGCAGGCCCGGTTTCAGAATTTTCTATTTTGAAGATACATTATTTTAAACGTGTAACCGCCAGATAGAAGCGAAAGCCTAGGCGTAAAAGTTTGGGAAAGGTTATAACCGTGAGTTATAACCGACCGTGTTGTAATGAAACACGCCAAGAATCACCAAAACCAAAATATATATATATATATATATATATATATATATATATGTGGACGCCACCGCTTCTTTTACAGCGAAAACGGAAACTAATTTCCATAAAATACCAATGAATGAAAAAAAATATATCCCAGACACCCTAACAGCACCAATCTCAGAGGGTGGGCTATATTTTGATGTGCATTGGATTTGGCTCACAGAAAATGGCTCACAGAAATGAGGTTAAAAGTAGCCTCATAACACAAAATAAACAAACACGCAGGTATGAAAAAAGTTCGTTTAATCCACCAAGCGAATATCCTGTTGTCCCGTTGTGTCCCGTGTGCGCCGACAGCACACGTGCTCCCGCCAAATGGAGTTTCCTTTACATGAAGGCAAAAATCCAGATGAAAACGTCGTCTGAGATAAACCACTCACATTACGTGAAAAGTTACCTTATCAGCAATTACATAACAAAAACAGAGATGCTACTGGCTGAGGGCAAGGAAAACAAAACCGTTTTAAAACTGCGCTGATCCTACGTAAAAACTAACCCCTAATGAAAGTAAATTCTTACCAGAAAAATCACGATCTCTTCACATAAAAAAGAAAAAAACGCCTCCCGATAAAAACTATTGCACAAAACTATCACGGCGGCTTTTCTCCTCCCCGCAAATTGCTCCGAACTCTTTCGTTCGCCATCTTGTTTCGTACGGACAGAATTAGACAGATAGGCCGAAACATAGAGACGTACAGTTCGACCAGTATCGCCTCTAATAAATCAAATCGCGACCTCTGCCAATAGCAAACTAAAAACTGTGCATCACTATCTGTCAAATTTGACATTCACGAAATATTGTTAATTTTTGTTAAAGTATGGGTGGAATATTCGGAAACAGCCAGAAACCGCAGGAAACATAGAAAACCACCGGCAAACCATGAAATACAAGTAGGGCGAACCTAAACGGCACAAAGGCGCGGTAAACAAAGCGGTTTTGTTAAAAGGTGTCTAAGAAAAGCTCTCGGCCTGTAGATGTGTCATCAAAAAACAAAATAAAAATCCATCAAAAGAGATAAAAAAATAAACGTGTTTTGTCTGTAACCGCCAAATTGAGAGAACGGTTAGGTGTAAAAATTTGGTTGAGGTGTCTAAAAAAGCTCTCGGTATATAGATGTGTCATCAAAAGAAAACATAAAAAGACCATAAAAAAAGTCATCAAAGAGAAAAATAGAAAATTAAAGCGACCTTTGCCGGATTACCGCTCGACATTTTCGTACTGGCAGCAGGTAGCCCTCAAACGGGAGATAACTAAACTGCATTGACATAGTCCGTATCCTGAATCTGATAATAGTAGAAGACTCATTTTATTTACAGCTTATTTAAGAAACAGTTAAGTTTATTTTTGAAACACTATGTTTTTAAAACATTACAGTCAACAAAGTGACCGTCAAATTCGACGGGCTTCAGCTAGTATATCTTTATTCGTCAAATAGTTCCTTTATATACTCCTCCAGGGGCGGATCTATCTATACAAGGGCTTTTTGGGCTGCAGCCCAGGGCCATAGTGGTTATAAAGGGCCCTAGTCTCTATTGAAAATAATGGACAATATTGAGAATTAAAAAACAAAATCTCAAATTTTCAAATATTCTATCATAAGGTTGGCAACCCTGAGATCAAATTCTCGCATCTATTCCCGGGGACTCCCCGCCGCTTGTTTTCAGTATATTTTCTCGCAAACGTAGTCATTCGCAGCGAACAAGCTTCATGTATCAATTTCTCGGTAGATGGGGCGGACCGCTAGCGACAAATTATTTTGCAATACCTTTTTTTTAAATCTTTATTCATAGAAATAACATCTATGTTATAATAGCAGTTGAGTTCCTACCGAGGCTAGTGCCTTGTCGATAGGTAACTAGTAATGAATGTTTGTTTAAATTTTACTTATATTAACCAGCTTTACAAATAATATGACTACTTGCTTAATTAAGCTACTAATTAATATATTATTACAATTAGTATTAATATTGTTTTGTCTATTTTAGTGAAAAGTGAAATGTTTGTGTGTGTCAGTTGTGTTTGTGTGTCTGTCATATTAAACAAATAAAATATTGTATTGTCCTCTTTTTTTATATATTGTGTACCTAGTGACCTAGACATCATTATCGAAAACAGTTTTTTGGCAAAATTGCCATTAGTTATTTAATTAGGCAGGCCCCCCAGTAATATTAGCCCAGGGCCCCACAAACGCACGGTCCACCCCTGTACTTCTCCCTTCTTTTAAATTAGTCATGCTTATTTACAAAGAGGTTACCCGTTAGTTTAGTCGTCATAAAACGTCAGTCTCAAACTTAAACAAGTAAATATCTTAAAAAGAATTAAAAAAAACACGACTGCTGTTACAGACAGTGAACTGTTGAATTTATATTTTTTTGTTACGGTTTTATATGAAATAATTGTGGTTTATATATTTCTTTATATAAATAAATGCATATTTCCTTAAAGTACACAATTATGCCTTTCATTTGACACCGAACACGATATATTTATTTTAATGTATTGACATTTCGACATTTCTATATTTAGACATCTATTTACTTGATATTTGGACAGTTAAGGTAACATGTAATACTAGGGATGACATAACAATTCTAACAATACTTCACACTTCTAAATCCATTGAAGCGTTTAGAAGTTATGGTAGAATAAATAAACGGAAAACATACGTAGATGAACCCTGAACACATTACACTCCTTTTTTGTTCGACAGTCGTGTAAAAATAAAAGCTCCGTATTACGTATGCCCAGATACAGGCTGTTCTGTCTAGTTGGGTATTAATTAATCTAGAATGATTCTGTTTTATGTAGAGTTTGTTTTATGTTTCCTGTCCATGCTTTACTTATGGCTTATGTAATTAATAACAATTAATTTATTACAACAGTAACTCACTACCTAAATGTAAACATATAAATAAATAAATTTCTGCATACTGAGCTAAATTTTGGTCAAAATCGAAGTTACAATGTTTTTGCTAATGACGGTAGTACAGCTTATAATACATTTTAATAATCCTTTCTTTTGTGCTTATATTTATACTTTTTATTTTTATAACAGTTTTTTTTATGTTCAACAAGATTTTGAGATTGCTGGCTGTAAATTTCGTATGTGAATTCCAGGCAGAAAACCTAGCAATAAGAGCTGCTGAGTGTCGCTGGTACGACGCCGATGTCAAATTCAGAAAGACCCTTATGCTCGTCATGCTTAGAGCTCAAGTTCCTTTGTATATGTCTGCAGGGGGACTAGCAACCATGTCAAACGTAATGTTCGTGCAGGTAAGAAATTATTTAAAAACGACAAATGACTAAGTAAAGATAAGATAAAGGATACTAAGTAAAGGATGTATGATATGATATGAGTATGATACGACCCCTTGAGTATGATACGACCAAATCTGGTTCTGAAACAATTATCCGTTGAGTATGATACGACCAGATCTGGTTCCGCGTTTTTTTCACTTCTTTGACGTTCTCATATTTATTCATAATTATCTAATTGTTTTACAAAATGATATTTCAATATTCTATATTCGAAATTTCAATGCAATCATTGTGCAGTTGTTCTTTTTATGATTGGTGTAGTAGTTTCGTAGTTATAGTACTTTAAGGTCAATGTCGCCGAAAATCCTGCAAAAGAGACAGATGCATCCATGAAAATACCCATTTACTCCAAGGGTTAAGTAAATACTTGGATACTTAGTAATATAAAAGCTAATAAGTAAAGAGTTTCATACTAAGTAAAAGAGATACTAAGTAACATAAAGGATACTAAGTAAGAGGGAGAATAAGTAAGATAAAGGATACTAATTAAACAGTTTTATACTAAGTAAGAGAGATACTAATTATGATAAAATACATCAAGTAAGGAGTTTAATCCTAAGTAAGAGAGATATTAAGTAAGATAAAGAATACTAAGTAAAGAGTTTTACGATACTAATAAAACGTTATCTTAACTCATTCTGCGGTTGTCTATTGATTATATTTAAGGTTTCCGGGTGTGCGCTTTTATACCAGAGAGTCTAGTATTCAGGGTGATTGTACGGTTTTGAAATTAATAAAAAATCGTTATTGTCACCCTAAGACTTTCCCGGAAAGAATTAGTTAACAACATTGGAATTAAGAACCATAAATGTCATTACATTGTATTCCGAGCAAAATCGAAACATTTGCGTAGTAGCGTAACATCGCCTAGCGGAAATCCAGTAAAAAGCTTCGAAAGCGCACTTCGGCTTAGACACGAACGGCGGCCGCGGTTCATAGGTAGTAGTAAGCAGTGACATAGGTAGCGGTATAATAACAGATGGCACTAGCAGCCCGCAACTTTAGGCGATGATAATACAACTATAACACTTAAAAAACGTGAACCGATTTCAAATGCAATCTTTTCAAATCTCACAACAACCAAACGATGCCTTCATGCTAAATTTCAGCTCAATTGGATAAAGCGTTTAGGCACTATCGCGAAGAATACACACAGACACACAGACTTACAGACATACTTCAGTCTGGAAATAGTCTCAATCGTCTCGGGGGGGGGGGGGGTGGATCAAAATGGAGTATACCTAATATCTTTGGGGTTTTGCCACCCCAAAACTTTCTTGGCAAGCAGACAATTGAATATTGAGCAAACCGACAGTTTTACTCATACTTTTACTTTTACTCATACTTTTACTTTTACTCGCAGGTCTCATATAGAAATCGGCCATCAGATAAATAAAATATTTTCTCCACCGGTCAAATTGACCAACCGCGGTAGGTAGGACAGGACACTCAAAAAATATTTCTAGGTAAAAAAAAGAAAAAAAAATACGTGTGGCACTCGGGGACTGCCGCGGTAAAGCTATTGCATAGCATTTTCAACAACTTATGCAATTATAATTATTTATTTATTTTATTTTTTCTGATATCAGATAACTGCGCTCTATCGGAAAACGTTAAAATTATTCCGAATCATTTGCGGCTGCGGAAGCAAATGATTTTTTTATTCGATAAAGCAAAATTATTCGAAAAAAATCGTAGATAAAAAATAGATAATTAAATTATATTTAACATGGTGCAGGTTTCATAATAATACGCCAGATAGTATTTGCGTAGTAGTCGTTTTTGTGTTCGGTTAGACCTAATTTCACAAATTAATTACACTATGTAATATAAACAAAATCTAAAATATTCAAAGCTAAGAATATTAGGAAAATGTTCTTGTTTAACATATATTTTTTTCGAATCGTAAGCAGTACTCGTTTAGACGTAATTATCAGTTTAAAATCATTAATTTTCGTTAAAAAATTTCTTCATTCGGTCGCCGCGCTGGCCTAGCCGCGATAAAAGCTATGCAATAGCTTAAAAATAACAAGTAAATGCTGAATGCATATTTTAAGAAAAGTTTTAGAGTTTGATAGCGATATTATGACGTATATGTGTAAATTGTACAAAACTTTAAAAACAGTTAATTTGACCGAATTTGACCGGTACTGGTAGGTTTAGTGTTAATATGTTGTAACTATATATATTTGTTATAACATTTTTTTAAAACTCTACTTAATCCTCAAACGGCGGGAGATTTTCCGATCGATTCTGTCTATATTCTACGATACAGGTCGTAACTTGTCCGTTCCCGTTAGCCCTGCGACTCGAAAACGTGGAAAATGCGACCCTCGATGTTACAGAGCAACAGAAAAAGATTCAACGGAGAAATAGCGGAAATACAGAAATTATATGCAACGCTGTAATAGCGTACAGAATCGTATGGAAAGAGTACGCTCAGTGAGCGTTTCCCGGGTTGCGCGGAAGCGGTTGCAAGGTTAATATTGCTAATATTGTAAATCGCACACCTAAGCACAGGCATAAGTCTAGTTAGATGTGTGACGTGCCTTGGGTCGCATGGGATTAGAATGAATCAATTTGTCGCTTTATTTAAATAAAAAGTAATTATGGCTTTCTTGTGTAACCATGTAAAATGAAATAAATAAAATAATAAATTAAAATAAATATGTGAGATGAAATGTCAAATGTATATAATGAGACAAATAAATTAAATTAAAGGTACGTTTCCGATCACAACTGCAGACCGCAACGTAGACTGCAGAACGCAAACCGTAGACTGCAAAGCTGCTGTCGCATCAATATTGGACAGAACGACAGAATGAGCTTGCAGTTAGTCGATGTCGTCTATGCTTAGCGATTTCGATATGATTTTGAGTCTTTTACTGGAAAAGGAAGATGATGATGACTTATTGTTGCTATATACCAGAAAGAGTAGAAAGCGCACAATGCCTTTATTTAAAAATAGACCATATGAAGTAAGTTATTCAGTGCTGATTAAAAATCATTTGTGGAGCGACGAAAAAATATTTAGAAGCTATTGTCCTTTAAATACAAGATAATTTGATTTTGAATGTACTCAGTTTTATTTCGGACGATATCAAACCGATATTTGATATTAAGCCACAATATTTATCAATATTCCTCGTCGGCGTCCGGACAACTCATTTTATTACAAAAACCACTTGTTATTGCAATGGAGTTCGGGGACACTACTGGCTCGTGAGCGGCGCTGATAAACTAAAATCCGATTCTTTAGTAGGTTATATGATAAGTGTAAGTCATATAATAAGTGTATGTCATATAATAATTTGCCGTATAATAACTGCATTATTTTGAATTTTTATTTCAGATTATGAACAAGTCTTATTCAGCTTTCGCAGTCCTCATACGCTTCAGGAATTAAGTGTTTAAATATTTTTTAATTTATTAAAAAAAAGATTTTTACTTACATAAAATTGTATGTATAAATATTACTAGAAATATAATTAGTTATACTTGATATTAATAAGTCAATTATTATCAATGTAATTATCGCTATGACTATTGTCAATATCGTATAGGTATTAATATTTAGATTATAAACATATAATGAAAGCCCAAAAGCTTTAGTGAAAGCCCAAAAGCTTTTGTTGAGGGTAATCAATAGAAGGCCGCCACGATATGACTCCAACATGCTATTCAAAGAAAGTAATGTGTTAGATATACGCCAGCTGTTTGTGAAACAGTCACTCATGTTCTTCCATCGAACCTCAGATAAACGACTACGAAGCCAGCAACACCGAACTACAAGAGCATCTGCAGGTCTGAATTATGCTGTTCCCCGAGTTAATTCTTCATTTGCCAAAAGACAATTCAACTATATAGCACCTAAAATATTCAACCGTCTTGATGACAAAATACAAGAAATAGAAAATACCATTTTATTCAAAAAAAATTTTTCAAAATGGCTTCTTGACGACATAGGTCGTTCAAGGACAGAGAAAGAACTTCAGCAAGTCATATCTTAAAAAATATATGTATATATATTTCTGTATAACTTTACTATTATACTATATAATATGATATAAAGTATTAAACAAAATGTACTACATTGTAATATAATGCAAAAGAATACTACTATAATATATTTAGATCGTTATATTTATATATTTATGTATGTATGTATATGCATGTTGTATGTGTATATGTATCTATATGAGTACCGACGTCAGTTAGGCTTCTCCACCTAAGACAGAAAATAAGTCGTATGCCCAGATACAGGCTATATTTGGCCTAATTGGGTATGCGCTGAGCATGGTCATGTGAATGTGGGCCGTTGTTTCTTCGCACCATTACTTGGTATGACCATTTTTATGTGTTTTATAATTATGTTTGAAACAAATAAATAAATAAATAAAATAAAAATTATTTAAAAAGTAAAACGTCATATTTTTCATTCAAATTTCTCCCTGGATTTTATATTTTGGTTTAGAAAGTGACATTTAGAATAATTTGATTGTCGTTTTGATACACTAGCCACTTTATAATGAAATCTAAAGCACTTCAAAAATTACAAACATAAAGATATATTAAATGTGCAATATATCTAGATCACAACCAACATTCACTTATTTTTGGTTTTGACATACCGCTTTTGTTAAATTACTGGAAATTTATAAATATAAGTCATTTCAACGACTAATAAAATATAAGTCAATCTGTCTAGTAATTTAAATTATATTCTATTCTGTGTTTAGTAATTTAAATTATGTGTAGTAATTAAAAAAAGATATATAGTAATTAAAAATAATGAAAGAATAAGAAGTCGTTTAAATATTAAAAACGTATAATAATATAATGAGAATATTGTAATAAAATGTCAATAAGCTAAAATTTTTGCATGGGAAAAAACTAAATTCTAAGAAGCAGTGAACAACGCCTTTAAATCATTCATTGATTCAGGAAGCTTTTAAGCAGAAACAATAACCAAATTCCACTAAAATTACAAAACTGGATAGATATTAGGAGTCAATATTATTACAATTCATACATTTTGTTCTTATATTTCATTCATAAAATGGCAACTTCACAAGCAAAAATCTACGTCCAGTAAATAAATAGGATAAAGACATATTTATTCTAATTAAAAATTCGCAATTGTGTAGGAATGACAAAATACATTAAATTAATGTTAGATTAGGGTACTGAATTTAACATAGAATGACGTACAGTAAATTACACCAAATTATTCCGATTACCAAAAAAGGTAAGTCATAAAATTGTAATATATAAAAGGTAATATATAAAATTGGCAATAAAAAATAGTAAATTAAATCACAGGTAAAAAAAAATGTTTTCCAAAGTATATAAAAACGTCGTTATGATATACGTGTTGATTTTTAGCATATACACACCTAGATGGATCTCTTGATAATATCAATGTTTTTAATCGCCTTAAATTTATCAAGCAATTTATTAAATAGTTAAGGTCGTACGTAGAGAGTAGTATTGCAATAGAATCCGTAAAGAGTTTCTTGAGCAAAAATTGATAATACCCTCAAAATTTTTAGTTTTTGGAAGTATTGACGACATGACTAGCTTGTAACAATACCCACTATCGCACGTATGGCTCTAAATGCAGAATGAATACGCAGTTGATGTGCGTTGCCCATAGAATAATACCATAGTGCAAATGTGATTAAACAAGGGCATAAAAGGCTGATAATATTTCAGATCTCTCCATACGTAAACTCCTGATGCGTAATAGAGCATAGCAGGCTAACAACAGTTTGGACTTAACTCTACATGTAAATTCCAGGACATCTTTCATCTGGAGTAGTCCGACGAATTCAACAGATTCTGCAACTTCTAGGAAGTAGTTAATTTTTAAATAAGATTTACTGCTGTAAAGCTTTAACATAACCGTTTTAGAGATATTCAGAAACATCTTGTTCGAATTGAAACAATCATCAAGTTCTCCTAAGATATTTGTTGTAATTCGTAGTGAGCGTATTAATGTTGTCAGCTTAACTACAGCTTTAGTATCATGTACAAATTGGGTGACTATATTTAGTTAAATTTGGTCTCAGGTCGATTATTTAAATGAGCATTGTTACAAGAATTGAGCCTTCAGACACTCCAATATGGACGGTAAGTTCTTGAGCAATATTAAAACACAATATATTGACGTATTCTTCCTTATAATAAAGCAATCATGAATCTACGTAAAATATAATAGCTTATTGTGATAATTAAAATCAAAATAATATGTAATTAAAAAGAATGATTATTCTTGTATCGGATCAAAACCGCAAATGCAGAATAGGAGCTCTTCATAATCTGCAAAGGTAGAAAATCGTTATGAAAATCAGGTTAACAATCGGCCACGACTCAACGTGAAAATCAACTTACCTCTAAGTACGTTCTATTCGACATTGCAGTGAATCCCATAGCATGAAAGACCAGAGGCGACTGAGCTTTCATTATAACCATGACGATTATTCTTCGAAGGCGTTTGTTCGTGCTGTATCGCCTGCATTCCGTTATAGATTCCGTTAATTTTGCAGCCTGGAAAATGGGAACGGAAAGATTTTAAGCCAATTTTACCAGTTACCTGTAGTCTAAATGCTACAATGTAATTTTAAAACGAAATTTATCAAATATTCGATCCCACCCGTCCACGACACAGCCATGACAGGTTTCACAGAGTCCTTTCCAGGCAGTGTTGGGTCAATCAATCAATCAATCAATCAATCAATCAATCCAAGTTAATATGTGTAAAAAGGGACCTGAGTTCTGTTGTGTTAAATATTTTAACGCTATTCCACAAAACATTAAATCAATGCAACAACCAGGATTCAGACATTAAAGCACTGGCTCAAAAATAAATGCTATTAAAGCGTGAATGACTTTTTAAACGATAATGACAAATAAATAATATAACATATTTTTATTGTAATTCTAAAACATTTTAAACTTTCAACATTTATATTTAATTCTAGCTCTTAATCTGACAAACCGTAGATAGCCTAATAATTCCAGATGGACATTTTAATTTAAAAACAAACTGACATTTGATTTACATATAGTAATGGAAATTCACTAAATTTGTAGATAATAGTTCTAATTATTATTTTGTTAATACCTATGTCTAAAACGTAATATTTTCGGATTTGTTTTCCTCCAACTGCGAAGTGAACATATTTAATTATAGAAAAATACATATTGTACGCCTGATTGGTAAACTGTATAGCACATTATAATAGTACCTATCCATTTTGTACGACCTACTTACAGTTCACAATAGAGATTTATTATTTAATTATTAATATTAATTGTAATTATTAATATTAACTTGCCCTTCAGATGCCACCCGACAATTCATTCTCGTCGGTCGGCCGGTCGGTCGACCGGTCGGTCGGTCGGCCGGACCGACCGAACCGACCAGCCGACCGTACCGACCGGACGGACCGGACCGACTGGAAGAAAAACGCAAAACTGAAATTGACCGCTGTCGAGAATATGAATCGCAAACGTTTAATCGTCAATCGTGACTAACGATTGACGACTAATCAATCGTTAGTCGCCGATTAACGATTGACCAAATCAATCGTTAGTCGCCGATTAACGATTGACCAAATCAATCGTTAGTCGCCAATCGCTATTAACGTATTCAATCGTCAATCGTTGGTCGACTAAATTTTGCCCAACAGTGTTTCCAGGTTAGTCTCTCTTTGAGGAGGCTACCTGATGGAAGTTAAACTGTGAGTTTATCCGACGCACAATAACAAACAGGCCATCGGCCTTAAGCTGCACGGAATCGTTAAATACCTGCGAGATTCACAGTCTCATTGCTTGTAAGGAATGGTGACAGTCTGCGAAAGATAAAGCCAGAAAAAAATCCGACATCCTAGAGCCCCCTACCATTCACCGTAGCCAATTTCAGTGAATATACGAAGGTAAAACAAACCTGAAGAGTACATTCGTTGGCCCCAGAAGTTTGTATGAAGAGTTGCACAGCTAGACTGATAAAGAAACCAATAGCTTGAAACATTCGAAGTGTTGTGAGTTTACCCTGAGAATAAAACAAATTTTATTAATTAGTTTTATATAAAAATAACATGGAAAATATACAATTCAGAAAGTAATAGGAATAGTGAGTTACTGAAATTAAGGTAAATTAATATTTTACGTCAAGGCAAACACAATATATACACATGCTCAACGTCAATAGACATAAATTGTAGATTTGTTTCGACGGCTTCTATGGCCTTAAAACCCGCCAAAGAAAACCAGAAGCATCTTTTTTGTTACTTCACCGATGGTGCTTTGGGGATACCAAGGTACCGCTTTACCGCGGTCGTGTGGTCAGTGTAGAGAATCGTTGACCACGTTTGCTTCATGCCTCAATAGCGCTTTCAAACGGAGACGCTCAACGGAGGAAAACACAGAGTAGTTGTTTGGCGGACGGTTTATTTGAGACTAGTGAACGTGCGAGAATATACATACCCGCTCGCACGATGTGAGTTCGTAAAGTGATGTGACATTTATATATGAGTCCATCAATTCGCGCAGGTGGCAAAAACGCATGATGCAAATTTGAATTTCTTTCTGGCGGGGCAAACAAATTATAAGATCTGACGAATTATAACTTTACAGTTCTATTAATGACATATAAATATTATGTTTATTAATTTTTTTAAATGCCAAATTCCTTTGCATTGTCCCGTTGTGGAGATAACGCATAAAAAGAAAGAATAGATTAAGGGAAATGTAACCAAAAAAACCATTAGTTTTCTAAGAAGTATATATATTTATATATCGAGTGAAGTAAGGCATTTTTATCATCATCATCATGTGTATTTTTATAAAGAAGGACTTTCTGTATAAAACCATAATAACAAAACACCATTGTAGGAAGAAATCCAATATATTTCTCAGGGTGTGTGTGCGAGAGTGAGTGAGTATACGTGTGTATGTGTAGGTTTGTATTTAAGTCTGTATTTATATTATATTTTATATTACATGGTATGTATATACTACAATATATTATATTTGAATGTGTAGTATATGATACTATAAAAGTGTGTGTGTGTGTGTGTGTGTGGGTTTGTATTTAAGTGTGTATTTGTATTATATTTTATATTCACCATCCCGAAGGTAAAAAGCATATTTGCCCGAAGACAATATTTTGTATCGCCCTGAAAGTTTACAACTCATTATGTGAAACCACGTTGCAAGTGAAAATTATTGTAACTTTCAAAAGTAAAGTGAAAACCTGGCTCCTAGACATTGGGGGCTCAAAAACTGAAGATCTAATTACTAGGTACTATAGAGTTGAATAACAATTAAAAACACATATATTTCTAAAATTTTACAATATTACACATTATTTTCTCATAAATATTATATATTACAATGTAGTGTTAATACTTTCCTTATATAACTGTATATATTATTACCTATTTTTCTACTTGAATTTATTAAATATAATGCAAAGTTTATAATCAAAAATTTTTTTTGTTTACTTTTAATTGCATACATTTTTTCTTCTTTTATTTTTAATTTTATTTTGTGTAAAAACACATTGTTAGACTAAATCCTTTGTTAGATATAAAAAATCTTTGAAAATTGTAATCAAATGCCTCAGTTCGCGCGTCAACAACCAAATGTTAACTCAGCACAACCAGATACAGACCTTATAGGTCTAGTTGGTTGTGCGACTTCGCCTCATTTCGGATATGCTAGCACATTGATATGCATAGAGCTATTTTTTTTTCTCTATGCTAATGTTTATTTTTAACGATTCTGCATATATAACAGTATGTATGTCCATGTCTTTTTTGTACATTACTTTATAAAATAAGTAAAAACAAATATATTATATTGTATTTATATACTAGGGTACAATATATTCTGTTGTGTAGTATATGATACTACAAAAGTATATGATATCAAATGTATATGATACAAAAGTATATGATAACAAACAGTATACGATAAACTGTCCATAATAAATAATGGGCAGTAATAGATGGTTAAATTTCCATAGTAAATAAAATCGACATCAGTATCCTATATCCTAAAGATATACCAATAATGCTATTGTCCTAACTCAAACCGCTTAACAGGATTTTAGATGCTGATTGCTTGTATGAAGTTACTGATGTATTATTGAATATATCAATATGTCCTAGTTGTTTATTGTAAAGATCACAGCGACAAGTAATAATTCCATTCCTGTATGCAATCGTATTGAAACGAGGAAGTCGGAACAACTCATAATTTATTGTAGGTAATTTTTCATTGAAAGAGCGCCCCTGGTTGAGGTGGAACAATTGATTTATTTATTTATTTGTTCACTTACTGTTAGATTATACTCATCGACTGCTGTCCATAGTGTCAGACATATTGATGATAAGCTGAAGACTAGTTGACCCAAGAAACTGATACCGTAAGCCGTTTGAAGATCCTTAGCGCACCTGCGGATTAAAAAATACCTCCGCATATTAATCCTAAAATACGTCAATTAAAAAACGACAGGGGTGTCGATTTTGACGTGACAACGTCTTATAATTCGATGGAGCCGGCTGCACGCACGAAAAAACATGACTCATGCGGCGTTACCTCGCTCTGAGGCGTTCCATTTAAGGCTTGAAGTGCAAGCGAGAGCGCGGAACGAGCGGCAAAGAGGCACAATCGGCCTCCGCGTTCGGCAGCGTTCGACATCTGTCTCTCTCCTACTCGAGTGAGCGATGCGTCCGCGTGGACAGATGCTATACAATAATACATTTACATGTTTTCGTCAAGTATGAAGTGCAGTGAAAAGTGAATGTGGTGTCAATTGTTTATAGCAACGATAATTGCGGCGATAAAGAGATTCTTTCGATATCAAATATATGTTCAGTGATATATTGTCGAATATTCGTGCTTTCATCATTAAAATAAATAGCACCGGTCCGCTAGTGCAGCGACTGTAGGTTATGCTATAATTGACAAAACTATAACAATAAGTTAACAGAACTATTTCACGATGAGTAAAATATCAATTGCTTTACTATTCGATCGAATAATTATCGAGCGTAGCTATGATTTCAAAAAAATAAAACATAAATGTTAAATCTTCCACATATCATAACAACGTGTCTGAAATGACAGTAATTATATTTATGCGTACAAATAAATGTAACTTGATCAATTCAATTGTGATTTCCATTTACCTCCTTCTCTATATCCATACAAAATATCTATCAAACAAATAAAATTAAAATTTTCTTTTGAAAAATGCAACCATTCCATCAGTATTTTCTTATAACGTTGTCACGTTCAACTATCGTCAGTAAACCGACTTTACAGACAACCGTTTTTTTACGGTCGAAACCGCCACCCCTGGGAGTTATAACGTCATCATCCCATTCTCTCTCCCATGGAGTGAACGTAAAAGAATTTGCGGATACTAAAATCCACAGACAAACTACTCCAACGAAGCCTCATCCGCCAGAGCCTCAAGACCTTAAGAGTAGATGCGATTCGTCGAATTGAGACGAATGAGTCAAGAGTTTTTTAACACACTTTTATTAGCTTGACTTGTATGTATCTAATAAAACGGAATCGTGCAAGTCGAATTTCAACCACTTCTGTACCATTAAACTATTTTTTTATTTACTGTTATAGTTTTTTTTTCGTATTCCTAAGCAAATTTTACATACACATTCTAAACTCCAGCTCTATCGGTTGAGAAGGGTTGAAATGTTCACATGTAGTCTTATGAAGGTGCACCCAATCTTTAGTGTTCTGATCTACGAAAATATTGTCGAAATAATAGCCATGGCCCGTATTTCAAGGAAATCATACTTTAGTTTATAGTAAAAGCACATTTTTAAAAACAAGCTTTTATTAAAATGATCTGTTCCTAGCCAACCCTGGGTGCAGCCATTTCATAGTGGAACTTAGAACGGGCTATCATATTTATATGCATATACAAAATTTCGTTTCTGTGCTGTTAACCGTTGAGGAGTCCCCTCGTTGGAAGCCAACCTTGAGTACAGCAGCTATGTCGCGGTGAAACTTAGAACGGGCTATCATAATTAAATGCATATACAAAATTTAGTTTCTGTGGCTGTTGACCGTTAAGGAGTCCCCTCGTCGGGAGCCAACCCTGGGCTCAGCAGCCATGTCATAATGAAACATAACAGGCTATCATAATTGAATACGAATACAAAATTTAGTGTCTGTGCTGTTGACTGGATTTGACAGAGTAATTTAAGAAATAGGCTGTCACCTGATTGAACAAATGCTCTTTTATAAAATCGAAGACAATCGCGGTTGTTTGACAGTTTACATAGGATAGAAACGAATTTACCGCGTGAAATTTGTAGCACCCGAAACGGCCCATAGCCACGCGATTGACAGAACACATCAAAGCTGTTGAAAACGTTCAGCGAGAAAAATCGACGATCTGCGAACATATATTGGATAGCGGAAGTAACCACTGGATGCAGTTTCAAAATCCCACTGTGCTATCCAAGGAACAATTCTACTTTCCCCGCATGAAATAAGAAGAACCCCGAACTTCAATAGAGACGACGGTTACAAACTCTCTTCTACGTGGAACCCTCACAGGATAGAGTGAGTGTTGTGTGCAGACGGATTTTCTAAATTGCGCGCTCCGAGCCCGGCCCCCCACCACCCTTATAACCTACGCAGTGGCGGCAGCGGTTAGTTATGTTAGCATTAATTTAGTTATGTAGTCATTTACTTTTAGACTTACACTCCAGCTTTAATATTCAAGGGCGAATTGGATTCATCTGTAATGCCCTTGAATACTATTTGAAACTAATAAATAATAATAATAAAACAACGGATTGACAGCTCTTTCAGCCTACCCTGGACAACGGCGGCTGCAACGTCACCAAAACGTCGGGTGAAACGCGAAACGCTACAAATTTCACGCGGTAAATTCGTTTCTATTCTATTTATAAATGCTCTTTTAAGGAAAAAAACATGTTTTTGTCGTAGCTTAAAGCTACCCATATGAGTCCGACGACTTACCGCGAGGCACTGGAAAGTAGCACCCAGCAAGCCATTTACTACCACATTTGGACGGATTTCTCTATCTTCCAGTCTGGTCACAGATTCAGGGTCGCTTGCATTAGTAAAATTTTATTGTTGCTTAAAGTAGCTCTTTATATACAGGGTAGCCCATAAGGCCTTTTAAATGTAAATGTACTTCGTTGAATACCGTGTTATTGATCGAAGTCCGGTAACGTTTTTAAACGAAGTAGGTACAAGTTATTGTACTTCATTAAATATCGTGCTATTCTCTGATAAAGCTCACTTCCTTATTAATGGGTAAATAAGTAATCAAAATTGCCACTACTGGAGCCCTGCAAATCCAAATTGTAAATATTGGACGCCCTAAAGTAACAGTTTGTGCCGCTATATCAGCGCGTGGCCGAATACGCCTTATTTTTTTGAGAACGGCAGAGGTTGCGCGGTTAAAGTTACTTCGAATCGATATGCAGCGATGATCGAGGACTCTTTTACACCAGAGTCGCAGAATTTTGTTTCAACAGGATGTAGCGACGGTCCATACCTCTAACACCGCTATTCCCGTCGTCCGTCAACTTTTCCCCAACAAAGTGATCTCTCGAAGAGAAGACATTTCCTAGCGACCACGTAGTCTGGATCTAGCCCCGATGGACTTTTTATTATGGGGTTATCTCAAAACAAAAGTGTATGATACAAACCCGCAGTCAATTGATGCCTTAAAAGAAAATATTCGAGGAGAAATATCTAACATCACAGAATTGATTTGCCGTGCAGTCATCGATAGTTTTAGACGTCGCTTACTGTAATTTTTAAAAACTAATTCCCATTTTATAAAGATTAATACGTAAAAAAAATATTTTCCTTATTGCTATAGACTTTTTAATTGATAATTATTTACGTTTCAACGGACTTATGAGCCACCCTGTATTAGTAAAAATTTGAATTTAGTATTTATTTTTTATTCATTCGTAACTTTGTTTTATTTTTTATTTTTTTATAAACGACGTAATTTAGCTCGACGTAATTTCTCCAATTTTAAAAAAAACGTAACCGGTTTCATTTTTAATATTCTGTATTTTTTAGTGTAATTATTTAACTGTAATAATTTCCGAAATAAAGAATTGAGTTGAATTGAATACTTTTTTTTTTTAAAACCTGTCTGAACCTGAAACTTTTGAAATATGAACTGATAACTACTGATAAGGTAGAATCAATATAACTGAGGATAAAATAGATCATCTCACCCTAGTACAATGTTATGAAAATTCACTCCTATTTTCATTTTTTCGCAAATTTCCTCATTGATCTCTTCGATGGAATACCATTCGTGTATTCTGTTTTCTAATTCGTCAAATGATTCAATTCGATCATCATTATCATCACCGTCATTTATAATCCCTTCAATCATGTTCGCCCCTCGTTGTGTCTTCAATTTCTGATAACTCAAGAATACAACTTGATTGAAGTAGTCCTGGACGTTTTCAAAGTTAGCGGCGATATGAATCAAAAGACCAGAGACGAATGTGTCGGCGTTGATGATGATGACTCCCACCGCGTAGACGCCGTAGAGCTGGAAGATAAGCTGGAGCGCGTACACGAGGTCTGTCTCGTGGTAAACCAAGCTCGAATGAGGGAGAACGAGAATTCTATCGTCGCTTTTGGTGAGGTTGAAAGCGTCGAGGTTGTTTAAGCGAATCTGAAAAAAGAAAATGTTTTAGTGTGACTAGATCAAAAACAAAACTTTTAAATTTGGCTAGTCCCAGATTCCATTAGGGACTTGCGTCATTCCAACGTGCGACTAAGTGAGGTTCGAAATAGCTTTCCTTGTCAATCTAACCTATTTTACAATAAATTGCCATGATGCATCAGGGGTCTTCGGGAGGTTAAGTTTAAATAACGTGGTAAAACATTCGGCGAGGACTCGACCATCATAGGTGCCGATGAAAATGAGTTGGCGACCCTATTAAGCAGGGTGGAGAAGGAAAGCAAGAAGTATGGTCTACACATGAACCGCAGCAAGACCAAACTAATGTTTCTGGACCAGGCTGGAACCATGCAATGCACCAACGAGCTGAGTGACCTTCAATCTGTGAAAGACTTTGTCTATCTGGGCTCCATGATATGAAACGAACGACGGAAACTGCGAAAAGGAGGACTCACGAAGAATACGGATCTTATGGCGGGCGTATAACCCTCATGTCTTAGGTACCTGCTTACTACGCCCGCCATAAGACCCGTAAGTGCAAGGAAGCGCGCAATATGCGCTACTCCGTTCCTACTTTTCATAACTCCTCGTACCATGAGCGTTCGGACAGACTGTTACACACTTAAGTCTGTACACTACGCCTCAATGACTTCGGATTTACTTAAAGTGCAATGTCGACGGGACGAACGTATATACTGCAGTGGTTTTAGTATCGCCATTGAAAGTATTACAAGATGATCATCTTAGTTGGCTGGTTGTTTCAAAAGCTGATTGCCCTTGCAAAAAATGGTAATGAACGGATCGTTTCACGGGTTGTATGGTGACACGGCATTACATCACTGGCAAGAAATTAACCACCCTTCTGTTCATTAAATTTATTAAATAAAACAAAACAAAATACTTACCCTTTCATAATTCAAAGCTATGATTACGAATGTACTGAGAGTGAAGATAGCCGGTATCAACAGAGCCAAAACGATGAAGTAGTACTTGATCTTACACCTCCTCATTCTCTCCTCGTTCTGATAAAAGTTCTTTAGTACGACTTCAAGGTTGTATATCACACTCTGGAGGTTCTTGTTGTAGTAAACCCAAGATATGGACTTGAAGGTTACAGCGCCGTGCCCGAAGAACATGGCAATAGAGAAGAAGAACTCGTTAACGTTCTGAGCCAGAATGGCGGATTTGACCTGGATGATCACGAAACACCAGGCGAAGAAGAGGATGAAGAAGGTGTAGATCTTGTAAGCGAGGTTGGGGTGGTTGTTGAAATTCTTTTCATGTGGTGATCGATACATGCCCATGCCTAGGTATCTCATTATTCCGCATTGAAATGCAAACGTATGATTTTTGGCCATTTTAATTTTAGGTGAATAAACAAGAGAACCGCGGAGAACGAAGCTTGAGACTAGTTTGACTTTTCTGCTAGCTAAACTGCCTAATTATAACTGGAAGGGGTGCTAAACATTATACGGTGGTAGTTTTTTAAAATTTATATACTTACAGTACTACCTTTATAGAAGAAGTGGCGTGCCTAGGGTTGTTGAATGGGGCAAGCCTGACATACTTTTTGTGTTTTTACGCTTTTTATAGTAATAAAAGTGGTACCTCTTTACTCTTTAATCTTCAGTTTGAAAGTTACTGCTTGTGTCTTAGATTCAATAAAGCACACTGAAGGCATGCTACTGCCAGACAGAATTTAACATATACTTATCAGCAGTCGCATAACTGCGGGAAATTCCGTTTTATTTGCTTGAGCGAGTGAAATTAAGTTAAGACAGAACTCACCTCAAGGGACAATTTCCTCCATTGTATATCGGCCGATAAAAAGCTCAAATCAATTGAAGTTATACAATTAAAAAATCTGCACTAATTTAAACTATCAAATGCACTAATTTTGAAAATAACCAAAATGCCAGACGTTTTTTTCTTTATGTTACTAGCTAACTCTTCGACCCTTCGTTGTAAGAAAAAGTCGAGAAGAAAGGAGTTGTAGAAAAATACATTTTATTTAAGAATACATAATATTGTGCTATTTGTCTTCAACCGTTCAAAAGTTAGAGCAATTTTAACTTATATGTAAATTCCGAGACAGCAGAAAAAATACATTTCGTATTTTTCATAATTCTTATGCTTTAGATATAAGCCAATATATACGTATTTATATGAATACATAGTATGTACTCCATACTATGTATTATTACTCCATACTCCATACTATTAAAAAAAATACCATTCTCTCTCGCGTAATAGTCCTAGAAGACTTAAAATGGGAAGAAAACGTGGCTGCAGTAGTAAAGAAGGCAAACTCTGTACTGTTCCTAATTCTGAAAGCTTTTCAACAGAGGAACTGATGCGGAAAATCTGTAAGTAATTTGTGAGACCTATTTTGGAACACCAGTTGTGGATCCCATACTTTAGGAAGGATATCGGTCAACTAGAAAAAAAATAGGACGAGTTTTAATTTTTATTAACTTTTTATTAACTATTAATTTTTAATAACCAACGCAAAACTTGTTATATATGTAAACTAAAGGTTTAGGTTAGCTAATAGATATTTCGCAAGGCAATAAGCTCGCCTTTTTAAATGAAATAAAGAGTTTTATTATTATTATTATGATTACATTTTTATGGTTCTTTCTGCTCTCCCTTGGTGGAGGCTAAAGTGCAGAGTACAATCAGCAGATTGACTCTGAAAAAATATATTATCAAGTGGCTCATGTCGAAAATTAGAAACCAGTGCGAAGAAATGGTGACTCACATCCTGATTTAGATCATATTTGACAAATCTGTTACTTGATACTTGACTACAATTACTATTAATTGATTATAATTAAAATAATTAATAATATTATATTGAATAATTAGATTTTCAATTTTATATGTGCATAATAAGGAAACTTTTCAGAATACTTAATTTATTTGTTTATTTATTTGTCGATTAATTTATTTACCTATTTATATACTTCAATATTTTCTTATGTACCTATATATTTAATATTAGTTATGTATTTATATATTTAACTTAATTTGTTTAAGAATGAATGAACGTATTAGATATACGCCAGCTGTTTGTGAAACAGTCACTCATGTTTTTCCATCGAACCCTAGATAAACGACCACGAAGCCAGCAACACAGAACTACAAGAGTATCTGCAGGTTTGAATTATGCCGTTCCCCGAGTTAATTCATCATTTGCCCAAAGGCAAATTAAACTTTATCGCACCCAAAATATTCAACCGTCTTGATGACGACATAAAAAAATTGAAAGTAAGTTTTTATTCAATAAAAAAAAAATGGCTTCTTGGCGATATAGGTCGTTCAAGGACAGAGAATAATCTTCTGCAAATCATCTCTTAGAAATAATATACCTGCATAAATTGAATATAAAATAATAAACATAATGTAACATATATGGGTATGTGTGTATGTATGTATATGTATATATGTGTATATGTATTTGTGTGTGTATAAGTGTATGTGTCCTACGTCAGTTATGCTTCTCCACCCAAGTCTGAATGTAAATCGTATGCCCAGATACAGGTTATACTCGGCCTAGTTGGGCATGCGCTGCGCATGGTCATGTGAATGTGGGTCGTCGTTTACTTCGCAAAAAAAAAAACGATCGGAATGAATGAATGAAAAAAATTAAAAATAAAAGTGAAGCCAATATGTCTTAAATACTATCACCCCAGAACAGATATACAATCTAGTGGGGTGATAAAATCCCCACGAAAGTCATCTTATCTGCTTAGCAAAAAAACAAAATACGTGTGGCACTCTGGGACTGCCGCGGTAAAGCTATTGCATAGCATTTTTAACAACTTATGCTATTATAATTATTTATTTATTTTATTTTTTCTGATATCAGATAACTGCGCTCTTGCGGTGTCAACTACAACGGGCGAGCCCGTCACCACGGGACGTTTTAACGATTAGTCGTTCTGTCGCCCTGCAGTGAACGTAGAAGACTTTGGACAGTACATTCTACGTCCAGCTACGTCACAACCCGTGAGAGTCCAACGCCTTACCGCGAGTGAGCCAGGAATAAACCCGGCGGGCTCGAGATACTCGCGCCCTCACTTCCAATTGTGACCAGATTTCTCCGGTCTCTCGATTGGTTCCGAGTTCGAGGTCGCTTGCGCGGTCCTCTCCCTTACGAAGCGGTGAAACGGAGTGCACCGAATCTGTCGCGGACCAAGGCGTCCTTTGCCCGACTCTGAACCGGGATCGGATGGCCAATGGTCATTTCAAGAGCAGTCGCCGTAAGGTAGACAACTGCCCCCGCTCTATAGGAAACAATACAGTTCCCAGACTCCCCCGATTGTTAGTCGGAGAGCACAATCGATTGGCTTGCGCCGCTCGATGCGCAGACCGTCCAGGAGCGCCAGAGGATTGTTCCCGGGGGAGACTGGTTGACCCAGTGTCCTACCCAGGCTCGCACCCCATGCGTGGAGGCCATCGGATGGGTGTTGACCCGTGAGTGTGACCGACCCTGAAACAGAATGGGTCTTCGTGGCCAACTCAGCAAGGGCCCATTAGCTCCCTGCGCTCTATCGGAAAACGTTGAAATTATTCCGAATCATTTGCGGCTGCGGTAGCAAATGATTCGGAATAATTTAAACGTCTTCCGATAGAGCGCCGCGCCCGGATTTTTTTTCCGATAAAGCAAAAAAAACTGATTATTCGAAAAAAATCGTAGATAAAAAGATAGATGATTAAATTATCTTTAAAATGGTGCAGGTTTGATAATAATACGCCAGATAGTATTTGCGTAGTAGTCGTTTTTGTGTTCGGTTAGACCTAATTTCACAAATTAATTACACTATGTAATGTAAACAAAATCTAAAATATTCAAAGCTAAGAATATTAGGAAAATGTTCTTATTTAACATTATTTTTTTTCGAATCGTAAGCAGTACTCGTTTAGACGTAATTATCAGTTTAAAATCATTAATTTTCGTTAAGAAATTTCTTCATTCGGTCGCCGCGCTGGCCTAGCTAGGGCCGCGATAAAAGCTATGCAATAGCTTAAAAAAATATTTGTAGGTACTCTTTATTTTTTTGCAAAAAAATTATATTTTTTTGTATTGGATAAATTAATTAAAAAATATGCGTGTGGTACTCGGGGACTGCCACGGTAAAGCTATTGCATAGCATTTTTAACAACTTATGCAATTAAAATTATTTATTTATTTTATTTTTTCTGATATCAGATAACTGCGCTCTATCGGAAAACGTTGAAATTATTCCGAATCATTTGCGACTGCGGAAGCAAATGATTCGGAATAATTTAAACGTCTTTCGATAGAGCGCCGCGCACGAATTTTTTATTCAATAAAGGAAAAAAACGAATTACTCGAAAAAAATCGTAGATAAAAAGATAGATAATTAAATTATCTTTAAAATAGTGCAGGTTTCATAATAATACGCCAGATAGTATTTGCGTAGTAGTCGTTTTTGTGTTCGGTTAGACCTAATTTCACAAATTAATTACACTATGTAATATAAACAAAAATCTAAAATATTCAAAGCTAAGAATATTAGGAAAATGTTCTTGTTTAACATATATTTTTTTCGAATCGTAAGCAGTACTCGTTTAGACGTCATTATCAGTTTAAAATTATTAATTTTCGTTAAGAAATTTCTTCATTCGGTCGCCGCGCTGGCCTAGGCCCGCGATAAAAGCTATGCAATAGCTTAAAAAAAACGCCTCTGAGGCGACATTTAAACAGAGACGGAAACATGTTACAGGAGAGTTGAAGGCGGACTAAGAAGATATATTATTAATACCATCTAATATTTCAGTGAGCTGTTTCGCGACCCCTGCACAATTCCTCAGCGAATTTTCGACTCAAAGTAACGAAAGAAACTTCTCTCGAAGTAGACGAGCTGCCTCGCCCATTCAATTGTCATAATTAATTCGTCCGTTTCATCCTTTCCTACCCCAAATTGGACTTTTAAATCTTTTGTCCGCCTCTAAAATGCCATGCCTCCTGGAAAGTTTAACGAACAAATTATAACTTTGTTTTGAGTTTTTATTTTATTTTTTCTTATTTGGACAAAGAAGGAATGGTTCAAGGTTGCCGGTCTAATTCGGGGCGGGAAGATTTATATTTTATGGGTTTATTCAAAAATGTAACAGATACGAGTTGAAAACTATTAACCCGTCGGACGCCAACAGTGCCTATAGGCACTTTGCGTCGTTTGACAGATCCGCGCATAAACGTTTCGGCCGGCCCCATATACATTATATAAATATATAATATACACGACTAATAAGATTAATTACTAGGTTACAAGAGGGAATTCATGAAAAAAATACGTGTGGCACTCGGGGACTGCCGCGGTAAAGCTATTGCATAGCATTTTTAACAACTTATGCAATTAAAATTATTTATTTATTTTATTTATTTCTGATATCAGATAACTGCGCTCTATCGAAAAACGTTGAAATTATTCCGAATCATTTACAGCCGCGAAAGCAAATGATTCGGAATAATTTAAACGTCTTCCGATAGAGCGCCGCGCACGAATTTTTATTCGATACAGCAAAAAAAACGGATTTTTCGAAAAAATCGTAGATTAAAAGATAGATAATTAAATTATCTTTAAAATGGTGCAGGTTTTATAATAATACGCCTAATAGTATTTGCGTAGTAGTCGTTTTTGTGTTCGGTTAGACCTAATTTCACAAATTAATTACACTATGTAATATAAACAAAATCTAAAATATTCAAATCTAAGAATATTAGGAAAATGTTCTTGTTTAACATATATTTTTTTCGAATCGTAAGCAGTACTCGTTTAGACGTAATTATCAGTTAAAAATCATTAATTTTCGTTAAGAAATTTATTCAATCGGTCGCCGCGCTGGCCTACTAGGCCCGCGATAAAAGCTATGCAATAGCTTAAAAATACGTGTGGCACTCGGGGACTGCCGCGGTAAAGCTATTGCATAGCACTTTTAACAACTTATGCAATTATATTTATTTATTTATTTTATTTTATCTGATATCAGATAACTGCGCTCTATCGGAAACATATAAACAAAATCGAAAACATTCAAAGCTTAGAATATTAGGAAAATGTTCTTGTTTAACATATATTTTTTTCGAATCGTAAGCAGTACTCGTTAAGACGTAAATATCAGTTTAAAATCATTAATTTTCGTTAAGAAATTTCTTTATTCGGTCGCCGCGCTGTCCTAGGCCCGCGATAAAAGCTATGCAATAGCTTAATAAAAACAAAATTGACTGTATTTATTTACAAAGACGACCACAAAGTTATGGCGCAGTTTGTCGCGCACGAAGGCTGGCTTTCGAGCGGTTAATGATACCTATTATGAATTGATATATGAATAATTTATATAAGCTATTCGATTGCTCAATGTCATAGTACGTTTCGGCAACCGTTGTGTGCCGGCGAGTTGCAGGTGGCACTGGGAAGTTTTACATTATATGGGTTTAATAAATATTGTGACAGGCACGAGTTGGAAACTAGTAAGGATATGTTACTAGTAGATATCAGTCGGGAGAGTCTGGAAAACGTACTGTCTCCTATAGAGAGGGGTTAGTTGTTGACCTTACGGCGACTGCTGTTGAAACGATCATCGGCTACCCGATCCGGGTGAACAGCCGGGCAATAGGTGCCGTGGTCCGCGATAGATTTGGTAGACCTAGACACCGTTTCACCGCTACGTAAGGGAGAGGACCGCGCAAGTGACCTCGAACTCGTAACCAATCAAGAGACTGGAGTAATCTGGTCACAGTTGGAAGTAAGGGCGTGAGTGTAAGCCCGCCGGGTAACACTCCTGGCTATCTCGCGGTTTGTGGCGGAGCTAGATGGTGGACTGTTTTGTCCAAGTCTTCTGCGCTCACTCCGGGGAGATAAAACTTCCTGAGGTGACGGGCTCGCCCGCTGTAGTCGACAACCCTAGTTGAGCAAGGGGTATTGCTACAAAGGGGTATTGAGACACATCGGTATTATAAAACATTGTTTGTAATTTGGGTAGGTATGTATATTCTTCGCATGTTAATTCTTGGCGGCGCTGCCTGCTGATAGGCAGCTGTTAAAAGTGTCAAGTGGTACGATGTTTTGCCGTTAAGCCGTGCTCGGGGTAAATTAGACTTCATCCAATTTGCCACATAATAGCACCGACGACGCCCTTCCACTTCCAGCTTCGCTTCGCGACACTTCGCACACAGTCGACTGTAACTAATTAAATTTATAATTTCCTAATATCACATTAATTGTGAAATGGCACCTGGCTCCTCAATACCAGTTAGAAGCGTCGCGTCGTGCTAATTAAAGAGCAATTTTTTGGGTCTAAGCTGGACTGGCGAAACGCTAACAGCGACATGGAAGGCAAGGAAAATTCAACATACCCTTTGAGGTGAAAGAAGTCGGTCGTCGATTATGTCCTTATCGTGCGCTATCTATAGATGCACGATACCCGAAGTCAATTAGTGATGGCGCGTGCGGTCGACGAAAATGATTTATCGAATCGATTTTGACGAGTTTGGGTAGAGGTTGAAATTAAAATGTAATTGAGTTTTATTGAAGAGGCCGTACCGGCCGTGGAGGCCAAAAGCTTTAAGAAGCATAATTATGTGACCTGGTTGTGAAAACACGAAAAAGAATTTTAATACAATTATGCCGGAATTTAAAAACCCGGCCCTTCATTTCGCCAAAACGAAATTGGTAAATTGTTTCCATATTAATTGTAAAATATTTTTATTGTGTTATTGTTTTTCAAAAAAATAAAAACGAGTGATATTTGTGTTCAGTTTTTGAAAAACCTATGTAGAGATGATTCTCAATATTAAAAAAATATACTATTTACACCAGCGTAGGATCTATTTGCATAGTACAATGACAGTTTTTGGAACTTCTTTAAGAGCAGTTTTAAGAGCAGTTTAAGAGCAGTTGCCATAAGGTTAACAACCACCCCCGCTCTACAGGAAGCATTACTGTTCCCAGACTCCCCCGGCTGTTAGTTGGAGTGCACCATCGATTGGATGACCCCGCACAGTGCGCAAACCGTCAAGGAGCGTTCGAAGGTTGACTCCTAGGGTAGACCGGCCCGCAGGCCAGCATTCTACCCTTGCTCTCCCTTCTGCGCTGAGGCTGCCGGATGGGTGTTGACCCGTGAGTATCACTGACCCTGAACGAATGGGTCTTCGTGGCCAACTCCAACAGGGCCCATTAGCTCCTATTCGCTACCACCAGAAAGGTATGGCGATATTTGATTCTTTTAACCGCGGGGTTAGCGCAGGGACTTAGGAACGACATAGTCCACCGTCCACCACTACGTCCGCAGCCCGTGAGAGTCCAACACCTTACACCGCGTAGAACTGGGAAGTGAATCCAGAGGCAGCCTCGCGCCCTCACTCCCAGATTTGCATGGATTTCTCGGTCCTCCTCTCTGGTCCCAGGTTCGAAGTCGCTTGCCCGGCCTCTACCTGGTGTAATTATTGGTAATTCACTTAGAATTAATCGCGGATCGTACCACCCTTTGCCCGTTAATATCACACGGGATCGGGTAGCCAATGGATCGTTTTAAGGTAGTTGAAATCAGGTCAACAACCACCCTCGCTCTTAGGAAACGTAAATTTTGTAGGTCCCTGTGATTATTCGCCGGAGCGCACAATCGATTGGAAAACGCCGCACGATGCGCAAACCGCACAGCAGCGCTCGAAGATCATCCTCCAAAGTATCCGATTTCACGTCCACGACATAGCTGCGACAGAGAAAAAAGAGTTCACAGCAGGTTAGATCCTCTTCGAGGAGACTACTGGATGGGAGTTGGGACTATCAACACAGCGATTTATAATAAAGACGCTGCTTTCTCCTTATATAAGAACAAAGGGTCGCGGCACGTACTATATGATACTCGGGATGTCATAGCGATTCTAACAGTACCTTAAACTTCTAAATCGGTTCAAGCGTTTAGAAGAGATGGTGGAATAAAGAAACACACATATGTAGATGTTATGAAGTCGAAGACTATATCGCGGTTGTTTGGCATTATAAATAAAAAAAAGGAATTTACTGAAGATTGTAACACCCGACGTTTGGGCGATATTGCAACCGCCGTTTTCTAGGGTAGACTAAAGAGCTGTCAATCCGTTGTTCCGCGGGTATGCCGCATACTGCTGCCGTCACTGCGTAGATTATAACGGTAATGGGAAGAGGGGGGGGGGGGCTCGGCGCGAGTGAGTTTCGAAAATCCGCTGTGCCCACGACACTCACTGTATCTTGTCTTACTTCCTTGCGTTCGGTGCTGGGCATTGGGAACATTTTAAGAAGAGGGTTTTACGTAGAAGAGACTTTGTAACCATCGTCTCTATTGAAGTTCGAGGTTCTTCTTATGATAGTGGCTTTCCGAATTAGGCGAAGAAAGTAAAATTGTTCTTTGGATAGGACGATAGGATTTTGAAACTGCAGTTAGTGGTTACCTTCGCTATCCAATATAATATGTTCGCAGACCGCCGTTGTTAACAGCTTTGATATGTTTTCGTGATCAGTCGTGTGGCTGTAAGCTGTTTCGTTTGTCTAACTTAGGCTAAACCACAGCTGCATTCGGATTTATACACACCCAGGGTTTTCAGTGGTAATAAATCCTTTATGGGCCTCAAAAATCGAGCTATATTTTGAGTCGGCTTGATGATCGTTTTTATATTGAATTTGATTAGCATCTTACTTATTCGATCTGTCACGCCCGACGTATGGTAAAATTCTCTTGATATGCTCGGTTTCTGAGTTTCGTCTGTATTGGATCGTGTACGTCTCTGGTAATATTTTCCGTAACCATTTCTCCTAAGGACATGTCATGACATTTACATGTTCTATCTCCTGCAGAAAATGCTCAGCGTCGCATAGCTCGCGTGCTCGATTCACAAGCGACGTTTGCACTGAATGTAGCTGGTAGCGATTATGGTGTGAGTTGGCATGCAAATATCTGTCCGTATGTGTAGGCTTCCGATACATCGTATGTACGACAGTAATTGTCACTTCTCCTCCTTATATTGTCACATCAACAAAAAAAACCAAAAAGGCGTAATTTAATAAAAAAAAATATTTTTATGGTCATGTTATTTAGAATTTTTTAAATATAAATGAAGTTTAATTTTATAACAGATTTCAATTATCAGTTTTATTCTTTATTATATTTTTCTGTTTTATTTTGATTGTACATATATCTGCACACATATGAACTAAGCAAAGCTATACAAGGAATCTACCTTTATTTTTATTTATTAATTTATTTATTTATTTATTTGGTAATTTACAATTATCTACAGTAAATGGACATATACATTTATAATGTCATAGCCGAGAATCCAGTAGCAAAAAAACTGACAACATGTTATGCCAGAAACTGTTGCCAGTGATCCTATTTTAACGTCGCCTAACTAGGCAATATCCTGTTTTAAGGCGGACATAAAAATTGTTTTAAATATATTCTAAACAACCTGAGTACGGGCTTAGCCCTAGCTTAGGCAGATTCTGCAATGAAAACCTTTTAAATGTATATTTTTGAAATAGTAATATATTATTATTATTATTAATACTATTATTATCGTCATCTTAATGGCAACTAAGCCGTCCAGGTTGATTTATATTTCAATTTTTACTCTTACTATGTTTTGTTGTCATGATGAAATTATTGATAATACCACAGCGCTAGGTGCTAGAGGGGATGGGGAATTATACAGTTAGGTAGATGTGATATTACAGACATTACGGGGCGATACGAGGTATGTACATATTTTGCGCCATTGCTGCATTGTGTCTGCTTGCTCTATCGTTTCAAATACATGCCAGGTACAGTTTTACTATGTATGATTTTACGATACGTCTATTTATAGCAAAAAGACATGTACTCGTATACATGTAAAAAATATCGCGACTACTTTAACTAACTCAAATATTCATACGTACAATACGCGAAAGAAAGAAGAATTGCGTGTCTTGAGGCTCTTTGCCATTATTGGAGGTCAAAGTTACGTGGAGAAGTGACAATATTCTCGGACATACAGTAGTTACAGTAGGACAATACTCCGAAGTTTCCATGCCACCTCACACTACCATCCCTACCATCTACGTTCAGTGCAAACGTCTCTCATGAATCGAACACGCGATTTATGCAACGCTGAGCAACTTTTGTAGGAATATGCCAATGATATCCTTGGGGAAAATGGTTAGGATAAATATCACGAGACAGGCACACGAAGCAATACAGAAGAAACTTAGAAACCCAGCAGACCAGGAGCATTCTTACCATACGTCGAAAGAGTAACAGATCGAATAAGGAAGATGCTAAATAAATTCGATATAAAAACGATCTTGAAACCGGCCCAAAATATATCCTGATCTCTGAGGCCTATAAAGATGTAATACCAATGCAAACCCAAAGTGTGTATAAAATCGAATGCAGCTATGGTTTCCAGCCTACTTTGGACAAACGAAACGGCCCATAGCCACTCGACTGATATCACATTAAAGCTGTTAAAAACGATTAGCCAGAAAATCGGCGATATGCGAGCAAATATTGGATAGCAGAAGTAACCACTGGGTGCGGTTTCAAATTCCCATTGTGCTATCTAAAGAACAGTTTTACTTTCCCCGCATGATCCGGGAAGCCATTGAAATAAGAAGAACCCTAAACTTTAATAGAGACGATGGTTACAAGTTCTTTACTACGTGGAATCCTTATCTGAAAATGTTTTCAATCCCCATCTCCAAGCGCATGAATGTAATATAACACCCACGCCGACCCCGCCGCCCGACCACCCGTCTGAGTAACAGCAGCTGTTTGCCACGGATCAACGGATGACGATTGACAGTACTTTAGTCTACCCTGGACAAAGACGGCTGCAATGTCGCCGCAACTTCGGATGTTACAAACAACCCGGTAAATTCGTTTTATCCTATTTATAAGGACTTGCTTCATATTAAATTGCATCTGAGTTAGGTTGGAAATACTTTCTTTGTCAATCTATCGTATTTATTACAATCTATAAATTGCAACTATGCATCAGGGGCCTTGGGGAGGTTCGCGAGAACAGCGCAGTGTAGTTTAATTTAAAAAACAATTAATGGTATGGTCGTAAGCTGTTACTACTTAGCAATATCATAGTAAAATAAGAGCAGTATAACATCTATGTACTAGAAAACGGTATAATTTATAAATAAAGTTGCGATCAAAACGATCTAAATATTCCGGTTTCAATCAAAACGATCTAAATGAAAATTTGTGTTTTTTATTATGTCCAATTCTTGCAATAAAAAAATATTTCCGAATGCTAGATCTTATACAAATCAGCCAAGGTATCAACTAAAAAACAAAATATACAAATAAACAAATGGAAGTATGCTATTTAGTTTTTTGCCTCCCTCAACGCGGTCAACGCTTTAAGATCGTTTTGTTCGCCGACTCCCCATATCTCACTTTTTGTAGGTTTATTCTTGTTGGAGTTTGACATCAGCTAACTTCATAAAAGAGCATTTTTCCGGACGTTAGGTGCAGAAAGCGTGCGTATATATTCGTACATATATTACGCGGTAGCATAAAATGATCTTATAAACATTATGTCGTTTCGTCGGCGCCTAAAACATGGCGTAAAAACACTCGCGAGATTTCCATTTTAACATGGCCGAGATCGGCAACCTTTGGAACGCAAAATTAATACTAACATTTGAAATGAGCTCGGGGAGCTAATGGGCCCTTGATGAGTTGGCCACGGAGACCCATTCTGTTCAGGGTTGGTCACACTCACGGGTCAACACCCATCCGACGGCCTCCACGCATGAAGTGCGAGCCCGGGCACGACTCTGGCCTTAGGGCTAGTTTCCCCTAGGAATCAACCTTCTGGCGCACCTGGACGGACTGCGCACCATGCGGCGTAAGCGAATCGATTGTGCACTCTGACTAACAACTTGCGGTGTCAACTACAACGGGCGAGCCCGTCACCACAGGACGTTTTAACGATTTTCTCGTTCTGTCGCCCTGCAGTGAACGTAGAAGACTTTGGACAGAACAATCCAACGTCCAGCTACGTCACAACCCGCAAGAAACCAACGCCTTTACTGCGATGTTACCTGGCGGGCCGACCCTCGCGCCCTTGCTTCCAATTGTGACCAGATTTCTCCGGTCTCTCGATTGGTTCCGAGTTCGAGGTCGCTTGCGCGGTCCTCTCCCTTACGAAGCGGTGAAACGGTGTGCGCCGAATCTATCGCGGACCAAGGCGTCCTTTGCCCGACTCTGAACCGGGATCGGATGGCCAATGGTCATTTCAAGAGCAGTCGCCGTAAGGTAGGCAACCACCCCCGCTCTATAGGAAACAATACAGTTCCCAGACTCCCCCGACTGTTAGTCGGAGAGCACAGTCGATTGGCTTGCGCCACTCGGTGCGCAGACCGTCCAGGAGCGCCAGAGGTTTGAATTCCCAGGGGAGACTGGTTGACCCAGTTTTTGTAGGATATCTCCGTCTGGAATTAAACTTCAGGATACCTCCGTCCTTCCGACTGGTTACGGGTCCAAAGTCGTTTACGCGACCTCTACCTGTTGTATTACAGCGGTAATTCAATTAGAATTTATCGCGGACCTGGGCGTTCTTTGCCCGTAGTGCCACACGGGATCGAGTGGCCCAAAGTGATTTCAAGAGTGGCATGACAACAGGTCAACATACACCCCCGCTGCTTAGGAGAGGAGTGTATTTCCATAGTCTCCAGACTCCTTCAGCAATTAGTCAGAATTCAAAACTGATTGACCTGAAAACAGAACTGTCTTTTTTAGAGGCTGGGTAGTTGTTCACCTTACGGCAACTGCTCTTGAAACGACTAATTGGCTACCCGATTCCGGGTGAAAGCCGAATAAAGGACGCGGTGGTCCGCGATAGATTCGGTAGACGCCGTATCACCGCTTCGTAAGGGCAAGCGACCTCGAACCTGTAGCCAGTCGGGAGACCGGAGTAATCTAGTTACAACTGGTAGTAAGGGCGCGAGTGTCAGCCCGTTGGATAGCTGACCTGGTTATCTCGCTGTAAGGCGTTGGCTACTTACGAGCATGTGGCGTAACTAGACGGTATACTGTTTAGTCCCTAGCATTCTAATACGCAGACTAGTGTTTCTGCTCCTTTATTGATTCTATCACGTTAAGTAGACGTTTGAATGATTGTAGGTTTGAAAGAAAAAGAAAAAAAACATTAGTTGTGACTACGTTAAATCATTAATTTTGACTACGATTCAGACGGTTAGGTACCAATAATTTGTGATAAAACCATTCGAAATATCAAACAAAACATAACCTTAAAATGTACCTAGAAGTACATTTTGAGACACTGAAAACTACTTGTCTAGCTCCTCTTCGAATAGTTTTATTCATTTGTAACGTGTTGGAGCCTCAGTCCAACATACCCACAACAAAAAAAGTAATTTCTACAGAATCGAAACCGCAAATTCGCTCGAATATACACGAGCCAGCTGCAATTGATTTCCAACTAAATTCGGCATTTTATGCACAGTCAAACCATGACTAATGTCATTTCTCCTGATCGATATGAATTAACACGCTCATTTCTCACTCCACTTATAACTATTGCGTCAGTACATACCATATAAAACGCAGTACATTTCGATCGATCAATATCATTCCCTTGTTGGGCAGTTACCGCGACTAAACATCATTATCATTCCCTGGCGGACAGTAACCGCTCATCTGCAAGTACTCGCGCTTTTCATTACCTTCGAGTCAACCAACCTACGCGTAGTATACACGATCATTATTATCTTCGAATCTATCGCGGCGCTTCACACTTCGGACACACAACACGACTTCACCTCGCGCCCACACTACCTACACACCGGCGAAATACCGGCCAAGGCGTTACGAACTGGCAACCTACTACAGACCTTCTGAATAAACACTTCAACTTCAACTGCAACGACTTTCAATAACGGAGAAAACAACTTGATGAGAACCACCCTTCGCTACAATCAATTGGAGTCTAGTGAAGGGTGGCCACTCTCGCAAACGCAAAAGAATATGAATAACGAGAATTAATGACAAAATAAACGCAATTTCATGAACAGAACTAAGACAAAAAAAAAACATCTCTCATAAGAGATCTCTCATCTCTCATAAGGTTAGTGTTGCCACAACAAAATATTTGCCCCACGTCGGATTGATTTCTAAACCACAAATATTTCATTAATAAGATATAAATCATAGCACTCAGTACTAACCGAACCACACTCATAATTTCATCACAAGTAAAAAGTTTTACCGCCCAACGAAGTGGGCACGGATCAGCTAGTTATAAATAAGATTAAAAACGAGTTGATTGTTACTGCTTGAATGTTGTAACACCCGACGTTTTGGCGACGTTGCAGCCGTCTGTTGGGGGTAGACTAAAATAATTTGTAAGAATGCTAAAATCACTGAATCTTGAGATTCCCCGAAATATAAATAGTTGACCATCCCCATCCAGCGACTATAGTCCCTACTTATTCGCTAGGCAACGAAACGCGCCAAAGGCTACGATGTGTGCCGGCGAGAATAATAACGTTTTCATGTTTTTAAAGGGAGCAAAAGTAAGCCTTTCATCTTGCTGGGGGATCAGCGAGTGTCTCTGCGGAATTGAATTTGCCATTTTCGACCCTTTTATAACCGGTGATGAAAAATAAATGGCAAGCTGTCGTGGCGAAATTATTTTAACATTTTGTGACAGCTAAATTGAAAGCCTTTCAATAGCAATATTTTATGTACCTCATCCCTAAAACATCCATCACTTATAATGCTTCGAAGAAAAAATATATATTTTGAAAGAAGACAGTCAGTGCCACTCTTTCTATAATCTGACCGAATTCGAGGGCCATGACTTTGCAAATATTGTACCAATGTGAATGATAATTATATATGTACTTCTAGTATTTAAATTTAAGATTTAGCTTTAGTTTGATTATTTAACAAATTACTTACTACTTTGGATGTTACTATGTACAGTTTTTAGTACGTATATATTTGATTTATTGACTATTTGATATCGGTTGACTGTAAGATATCGCTATAGCGATAAGTCCGCCATTTGTGCATAAATTGTCTTTTTTATAAAACCAGCGTAATATTCATTAAGTTATGTTTTTATAGCACAATAAAGTTATTCTATTCTATTCTATTCTATTATACTATTTCAATTGTTAGGCTTCTGCTTTGATTATTCAACTTTTTAACTGACTATTTTAATTATTGTGTGTTTAGTAGGTAGCCATTGACTATTCTCTAATTTGTTTTGTAATACGATTCTATGACGAATAACTTTTAGTAGGTTCCAAAGTTTCTTAGATACTATATATTTTTTTAAATTAATATATGTATGTAACGTAAAGATTAAAGTAGTAATTACACTTACTACTTAAAACACAAATATTTTGACACGTCCAAGAGCGGCTTTTAGCCACCAATTGGACACGACGTAAATGTAATGTAATGTAAGTGATTGCCACAGACAGGGTATGTAAGACAATTGATCATATAGGGTACTTGTATGCTCAATGCTGTACTACGACTTTGCAGCTATGCTTTTAGTATGAAACAGAACTATAAAACCGTTGAGTATATATGTTATTAGAATGCTAAATACTATACTACGTTTTGGCAGCTAAGATTTTACTACGTAACACAATGTGTAGATGGCACACATAATTCCCAAAATTGATTAATCTTCTGTTTTGTCAATATGGCGGCATTCGTGTAATTATTATAATATATTCTGACAGCAAAATTAAAATCCTTTCAATAATTGTGATATTTTATGTAAGTATATCAGACCTCCTCCTTGAAACATTACATCACATTACATTACATTTTCGTCGTGTCCAATTGACGGCTAAAGACCGCTCTTGGACGTGTCAAAATAATTGTGCTAGGTAGTAAGTCTCGTTACTACTCTTTACTGAACATACATAGGTAGTCAAGAATTAACTACTAGATTGTCAAACTATAAATATAAATAATCAAAATAGAAGCCTAATATTTGAAGTAGTTAGTAATTTGAAAAGATACGTAGTAAAATTATTCATCGTAATATTCAAATTGTCAGTAAAATGTTAAATAATCAAATTAAATCTACGTTATGCATTTTAAACTAAAAGTACATATATAAGACCATATAAAATAATCAGACAATAAGGCTCTACTTTTTTAAGTAATTTAAATAGGCACAATATTTGAAAAATCATGGCCCTCAAATTCGACATCCATTACTTAGATTGTATGGAGGAAATAATATATATTTTGGAAGATGAAAGGCTGTGAATGACACAACAGGGTATGGTAAACCATTAATTGTGTAGGGTATTAGAATGCTCAATACTGTACTACGTTTTGGCAGCTAGGATTTTACTACGTCACACAAATTTTAGATAGCACTGATACTCGTAATTCCTATCTTCTGTTATTTTCAATAGGGCGGCGTACGTGGATTTATTTTAACTTTTATCTTTGAAAAGCCTTTCAAAGGTAATATTGTATGTATGCATATCAGACCTCATCCCTAAAACATCTATCACTTAGAATACTTCGAGGAAATAATATACATTTTGAAAGAAGACAGTCTGTGAATGTCAATGAAAGTTTATGTAAAACCGTTGATTATATAGGACATTACCATGCCATCAAAGTTGTACTACATTTTGGCAGCTAATATGTTACTATATAACACAACGTGTAGATGGCACTCACAGTTCCCAACAATGATTAATCATCTGTTATGTTCAATACGGCCTCCTTGACCATCCATCACTTAGAATGTATCGAGGAAATAATACATATTTTGAAAGAAGACAGTCTGTGAATGTCATCGACAGGATACGTTAAAACATTGATTAATAGTCATTATAGTCAATAGTCCTTTATTCATCCAAAATTGCAAATAGAGTTGGATATGTCATTATCCTAATAATTGTTTTCATCAAAATATAAATGTAACAAATAATTCCTTTTTTTAGATCAGTTAAAATAATACAAAAAATAACTAAAATTCAGACAAAATAAAAGATAAATGCTCAATAATGTCATATGTAAAATGACAATAATGAATGTCATAATGAATAATCATAATGAATAATCAAATATTATCAACTTATTGCTACGAGGTTTACCTCGTATGTTTTAACATAGCAATAATAGAGATATGATTTATACATTTATATACTCAACTTCATATGGATCAAAAAGAAGTATGAAGAGCTGACTGCCAACCTTCACTAGCTGGAGAGGCACTCAAAGAAGAAGAAGAAATATAATAATTTTTTTAATAATAAATATTGAATAAATTTTAATAAAATATAAAAAAACATCAAGGAGATGCTGATAGGCCACCCTTTCTATAATTTGGCCGAATTTGAGGGCCACGATTTTTCAAATATTGTGCCCATTTAAATTACTTAAAAAAGTAGAGCCTTATTGTCTGATTATTTTATATGGTCTTATATCTGTACTTTTAGTTTAAAATGCATAACGTAGATTTAATTTGATTATTTAACATTTTACTGACAATTTGAATATTACGATAAATAATTTTACTACGTATCTTTTCGAATCACTAACTACTTCAAATATTAAGCTTCTATTTTGATTATTTATATTTATAGTTTGACAATCTAGTAGTTAATTCTTGACTAACTATGTATGTTCAGTAAAGAGTAGTAGCGAAACTTATTACATAACCCAATTATTTTGACACGTCCAAGAGCGGTCTTTAGCCGTCAATTGGACACGACGAAAATGTAATGTAATGTAAATAATACAGGTATTTTAGAGATACGATATTTTTATAATATTCATGTACCTATATTAAAGGTATTGAAATATTTCCTAAAGGTCGTCTATCTTTTAAATGGCATGTGTGATAAGCTAGTGTTTAATTATTTATTCGAATATTTTTGGTTCTAAATCTCTTAATGTCATTGGCAGGTTATTAAAGAGTTTAAGAGGTTATTAAGATAAATTCATAAATCTTTTGGATCATAGTCAAACTGACTTTGGGGAGGGCTATGTTGGCTTTGCTACGAGTGTCGTGATCATGTACGTGCATGTTAAGCGTACACTCGTGTATGTTGTTTTTAGCATGCAATAAACAACTGAGAATATGCGCTGATGCCATAGTAAGTACTTCGTATTTCTTGAAAAGAGGCTCGCAAAGTGTGTCCCTTCGTACACCGGCTGTCGTCTTCATCATCTGCTTTCGGTGGAGGAAAGCTCAGCTACTGTCCGTCGCATTCCCCCAAACAAGGATCGCATACGACAGCCTCGAGTGGAAACATGTATGATACACGCTTAAAGCCGCACTCTCCCCGCTGAAAAAAATAATTCTTCGGATATCAAATACCGCAGAAGATCGACTTTTACATAATTTAGGGATGTGAGCTTCCCAATTAACGTTATGGTCTATGCTCACTCCTAGAAACTTTGTGTCCGTGAGAAAATCAACGGCTGTGTTGTCAATACTTGAAGAAACTTGATTTTTATGCTAACCTCGACAGCCGAATTGAATTCCTTGAATTCCTAGTTGCTATTTGTAAAGAGTCTTCTTGTATTTGTAACAGATTATATAGGGTATTAGAATGCTCAATCCTGTACTAAGTTTTGGCAATGTAGTGGCAAATCCAGCGGTCAGCGGTTAAACCGATCGAAAATCTGCCACCTTATTTTAGGGTAGCCATAGAACGAGAAGGTGCAATTTTGGTGGCACCCAAGGGTGATGTGAACCGGCGTTTTACTGCCGATGGCACACCGGGTACTCGTAGAGGCGTGTCTCTCCTAGACGAGTTGCGATACAAGGTGACCTTAAGCTCTTGTATCGTACGGTCTCCTTTTGCAGATTCCGCAGCGATCTCTTTTCCTATTTGATCGATCTAGTCTCCACTAGTTTGTAAAGCTAGCCGCTCGCATAATTGAGGCATAAAGGTATAAGCTGTTATTGTCGCTTACCGTTTGAAGAGCAGTACTGTCCTGCGAAGCGTAGATATCGTCGGGGTCGGGTTATAAACTCGGTCCGGTCGAAGTCTGGTCTCGCGAAGTTCTCTCTTGTGATGCACTCAATTATCGAAAGTTTTCCGAACACTGACTCTAGTATTTTTGTCTCTACCGCTTGAAGGTTGAATAAAAAACTGTTTTGTTATGTCACTTTATAATTCCACTTTCAATGTGGCTCAAATAAATTATAAAGTCAATTATTTCTATTTGTTACATTGTATATGCGTGAAAGAATGAAAATTTTAAAACAAAATTATGTTACTTTGTTTTTTGTTGTTATTTTCCTTGCCTCTCGTTTCCATGGTTTCTTTAATAGGCTATGTTGGTGATTCCCTTATTCAAAACTGTAGAATACATATATTCACGGCTTTGTTGGGTGCAATGTTTCGGTGAGTTCCTGCTATTTTGGGATTTACGTTTGGAAATACTGCACTTGGCTAATGGTGATGCGATAATATGTTTTGTTTTTAGATTGTGAAAATGCTTACGGTACTATGAATATTTTAATATTAATATTATTGGTAGTTAATTCTAAATACAACTATTTTGCCGAGACAGGCAGCTTGGATTTTACTACGAAAAGCAACGTGCATATATCTATATATTGATAGTTCCAAACACTTATTAATCTTCTGTTATGTCCAATATGGCGGCGTTTGTGGTGTGGCAGAATGGCGTCGCTGTATAGATTGCGCTTTAAACACGCCTATACGGGGTCGTATCTCGAAAATAGAAATAGCAACAAACGAATTTTCGAATCATAGCTCTTAATTTAAATATTATTTTCATAAATATGACTAATTTAAATAGTTACAAACGTAAGCGTTGATCGCATTAGTTGAATTTTAGAGATGCAGCTAAGCAATGTCCAAAACGCGACGTCAGTAATAGGCAAAACTCTTTAGCTAACGTGATTTGAATCATACCTAGACCCAGACATAGCAAAAAATATATTATATTCTATTGTATTTATATTTTCAGAAAGAAAATATGCTTTTTTTTTTTTGTTTATTATTATTTATTTATTTATTTCATTAATTCATTCGTTATTTATTTACTAACATTCTTATTTGTTTTATATTTTTTTTATTCTTAGTATTAATTATTTGCGAACCCTTGAAAGTCGTTGCGAACCCCTGCGAACCCCTGAAAGTCGTTAATTGCTAAACGATCATTTCAGTTCGTTCAAGACTAAACTATCGGCCTACCTGCATTATGAATAGAAATTTTATAGTGAAACGGGCGGAGTTCGTATTTTTCAATTTTTCAATTTCAATTTCAATTTATTTTCAAAAAAAAATCGTAACAGATTGTAGAAACCTAATATTTAGGTACATTTAAATTACAGTCTATTAGTCCGTTTTTACAATATTTAAATTTATCACCACGTACATACAGTTACTTCATTATTGCTTTTAGGGCATCGAAATTAGTTTTAAGAATTATTTACTAAAACCACAAATTAAAATAATCGATAAAAATAATCAAGAAATTAAAATCAGAAAAAGTCAGAATAATTAAAAAATGCTACTTAAAATTGTCAAAAAAATGGCCAAAAAATTTGAAAAATTATTTAAAATCAACAAACTCATCGATCGAGTAAAAAGCTTTGTCTAATAAGAATTCTTTAAGTAACTTTTTGAATAGGCTTTCCACTTGAATTGTTTTTAAACTTTCCGGTAGCCTGTTAATGCAATATGGCCCGGAGTATTTTGTGTCTTGCCTTGCTGTGTTTAGTTTAATACATGGTATAAAAATGTTTAATTTATTTCTCGTATTTTTAGTATGTGTATCTGAAAACTTTTTATAATGTGTTTCTTTATTCTTAAAAAACTCACCATGCATTCGATGCGATGGTCACATCTATACGGCAAAAGAGGGGATTCGCGCTTGTAGATTTTAGTCTGCGGTTTAGATAATTGGTTAAAATACATAAAAATAAAAAAATGTATTTATCTTCTTCTTTTTTTGACACAACCGTGGCACTCTAGTGGGACTCCCGGAGTGAGCTGGCCTCAACACAGGGGTGCCTAGAAAGGCGGGCTTGGCTGCACTTTGCTTAGCATAATAGAAATATAAACATTTTCGTTTTAATGTATGTGCTATGTAGCCTGGGCTCAAACAGATGTGTATATAATGCAATATCTGCGGTGTAGTAGAGCGTCTAGTGGTAGCACCTTTCAGGTTACTTCAGCTGGCTCTCGTTACGGAGGGCGGAGAACGACACTGGTCCACAGGCGTTCTACAAATCTCTCACCAGTGGCTCCAAGTAGCTGTTGTACACGCAGCAGCCACACCGCGGTAAACCACGTCGGGCTAAACCTGGTCGAGGGGGGGCTGCACGCTTCGGTGGACAGCTCTGATTGCGGATACCTCCTGCATAGTGTACGAAGACTGGCCCGGCAACTCGACAGCTTATAAGCGACGGATGTTGGCGGAAGCGGCGTGACAGCACGGCATCGTGGAAGGCCTAGGGCGTCCGGTTGAGGGCTAAAAACCGGCCGCCAGAAACTGCATCCCTCTGTCCTCCATCGTGGCGGATCTCCGCTCCATTGGCGCACGGATTGCAGGGACGAGAGAGTGAGTCTGCATCAGTGCAACCGCTTACTCACTGTAAACTATTCACGCGCAGATGACCTCTAGTTTTTGAACATCGGACCGGACTTGTCTTTGAAGAAGTCCTGTCAGCCAGGAGGTCGCCGTCGTCGGATCACGATGAGGAGGACAATAATGTGATATCAAACACAATATCACATACAATGTAATACATCAATAACTGCATACAAACAATCACTATCTAAAATTCTGTTAAGCGATTTGAGTTTATTTATTTATTTATTTATTTCGGGAAACATACAGCGCTTCATTAATTATTACTAATTATTCTAATACACAGTTTCGCTGGCCGATTAATTGTTTCCTACATTATTTTCTTATACGGTAGATCAAAAATTGCATTGCACTAAATTAAATTAAATTGCAATTGAACTATTGTAAGGATAGGAAAGGAGAGGGATGGGATATATATAGGATAGGATATAGATATTCAAATTATATTCACTGTGTAATCACTTCCTAGACGCCTAGTGAGCTAAGGACAGCTTCGCTGAATTTAGGTTGATTCAGGTAAAAAATGTCGATATCTTCGAATCGTCTATTATATGTGGTCATCAAGCGGTGCATAACAGAGTTTTGGGCGTAACTAGTATTCACACGAGGGATTTCGAACGTACGAGGAGAGCGAACCCTTCGTGGTGGAACTAACAACGACAGTTTATTTACCAAATGAGGGCTATCAATTTTGTTGTGAATTATTTTATGCAATAATGTCATATCAGCCGCTGTGCGGCGGTCTTCCAGTGAACACATACTGAAATAGTTCAGCCTGCTCTCGTAGGTTCCAAGTCCCAAGTGCTCACGATAGTCCAGGTATCTAGTAAAACGTCTTTGGACGCCCTCCACCCTATTTTTATACACGCCATATTGCGGATTCCAAATCTGCGATGCGAACTCTAAGGTGCTACGAACATAGGAAAAGTAAAGCGTTTTAAAGATGTTAATATTCGAGAATGGTTTACATATTCTATTAACAAAACCCAGTGTCCTCAACGCCTTGCTAACAATACAGTTGATGTGTTGATCGAACGTCAGCTTTTTATCCAGTTGTACCCCAAGATCTCGAATGCACTGAACTTCAGGGATATATTCACCATTCACGCGGTATTTGAAGTTGATGCTATCCTTTTTGCGACTGAATATAATGCTATTACATTTGGACAATAGTGTTATTTGTATATCCTTCGGATATAGAATACTGATTTCAGTATTCTTTACTGAGGTTTGACCATTTATTAATGCACTTTATTTATTATTGACAGTTTAGCATATACTTCTTTTTTACTACACATTAAAATAAAATGTATTTTAGTATATAAATACAATATAATATAAAATATAGCATAAATGCACACGTAAATACGCACCCACATACACACACACACACACACACACTTACAGATGCAGGCATACTCACACTCTCTCACACACACACACACTCACTCATATTCACACACCCTCTCCCACCATCTGCTTTACTCTCCCAGTCAATGTATACATATGCACCCAACTCTCAAGCAATTGTAATATGTTTTGTATTAAAAAATGGGCAAAAAATACTGAAAAGTACCAGAATTTAAATTAATATTAATTTGTAATTCATAAGAAATCCGTAAACGGTCTTATGTTTTAAAATTTTTACTATTTTGTAATTCTGTGTAGTCATGCTGTGTGTTTTCCTTATTAAATCAATGAAAAAAACAAAAATAATAATAATAACTTTAGAAGCATACAACGAAATTTCTTAATTGTAAATTAATTTTTTGTTGTGCTCATGCATTTTTATGTATATGTAAATAAAATAAATAAAAAACGTTTGTACTGTCATAGTAGGTAAGACATTTTTGGAAATTTAGAAAAAGCTATAGTATGGGAAGGTAGATAAGTATGAATATATGAGAATGCCATTTGGATTCCAGTATGCTTGCCGTTCTGTAGAGATTGGTGTTGAATTATTTTTACACTTTATTACCCATATATCCGATATTACCATAATAGTATGCAATTTTGATACTAACTATCGAGCTCTTTAGGGCTCGAACGGGGATTCATGCCAAATACGATACCGACCACCAGCATTTTGCGATAAGCGGTTTTCGACTGTTTGGATCCTTACCAAGATGTTAAAATCGCTTGCCAAATGACCCGGCTTGACAAGCGAGTAAGTTTAACTCTGATTTTATACATCTAGCGGAGGATATAGTTAATAGCAACCATTTGGCTCATTTTCCATAGACACACTAGTGGCGATTGTGACAATATTTACTAAGTTTGATTATTAAAAGGGATATTAAAAAAAATATAAACAACTTTAAGGAAACCGACAGCATGAAATTTAAAAAAAAACATGAAATATAAAAAAAAAATCAGCTCCGACGCGCGACTGCAGTATACTCTTTAAGTGCGATTTTTATTGAATATACTGTAACGGTTAGCAACATATATAATTGTGCGACTACCATTAATTTACACGTGTAACATTTTTTACAATAATTCTGTCTGACCTCATTAATAACATAATTAACCAGTATTCATAAATGCATCTTTCGCGCTCAGCATTTTTTCAAACGTTTCTTTCAATACACGAGTAAGCGTCTCTGCATAATTAATTAAATAAATAATATATTGTTAAATACTAATGTTTGTTTTTCTCTACTCTCTCGTCCGCTGAGGAAAAATCTACGTAAAATTGGAATCCTGGTTTCCGCACAGCATCAGAAAGATCGACCAGGTACTCTTCCAATAATACAATAGGCAAAGGGGGTAAACAAACGCATCTCGTATATTACCGAAAACATGTATATGCTTTGATTCATATAAAATTTCTTGCTTGATTGATTGCTTGATTGATTGCTTGATTGATTGGATTGATTAATTGATTGTTAGATTGCTTGCTTGATTGAATAAACGTATATCACTATGTGACGAAAATGTATTAAATTTTGAAATATTCTGCTTAGATGGAGATAATAACAATTCATTTATAAAAACATAACGGCTTTGTTAACGCTAGATTTTACTACCCATAAAACACTGTACCGAGGGGCTTTAAATGAAATCGATTCTTAAGAAGTAAGATCCAAAAACTCCATAAAAGATTTTTTAAATTGTATGTCATTTGTATATGGCTACTACATACCTTTTAAAACATTATAATTTCATGCTTTATTATTTGATTCGAATAGAACATACTGTCGCCATCTATCGAGCGGTCCGGGAGTTACGTCAACTACAACGGGAGAACCCGTCACCTAAGGAAGTTTTAACGAAATATGATCGTTCTGTCTCCCATGAGTGAGTGCAGAAAACTTAGGACAAAGCAGTCCACCGTCAAGCTCCGCCACATGCTCGTAAGAGGCCAACGCCTTATCCGCGAGATAGTCAGATATGTTACCCAGCAGGCGAACACTCGCGCCCTTACTTTCAGTTGCGACCAGATTACTCCGGTCTCTCGACTGGTTACGAGTCGCTTGCGCGGTCCTCTCCCTTACGTAGCGGTAAAACGGTGTCTACCGAATCTATTGCAGACCACGGCATCCTTTGCCCGGCTGTTCACCAGGAATCGGGTAGCCGATGATCGTTTCAAGAGCAGTCGCCCTAAGGTGAACAACTACCCCCGCTATATAGGAGACAGTATTGTTTCCAGACTCCCCTGACAGTTAGTCAGAATGCACAATAGATTAGCGAATGCCTACGGTGCGCAAACCATCCAGGAATCCCTGAAGTTTGATTCCTAGGGGAAACTGGCCTGCAGGCCAGACTCCTAACGGAGTCGCACTTCTGCGTGGAGGCTGCCGGATGGGTGTTGACCCGTGAATTTGCATGGGTCTTAGTGGCCTAACTTCAACAGGGCCCATTAGCTCCCGAATGCTTAATGTCATAGTACATTTTGGCAAACCACCTACGCCACGACATGAAGTAAGCGCTGATAGCATTGCCCGGCGAATCCAGTAGCTATTTATTTGTTTTATAATATTAGGCACTATTAACATTTATTTGTCACCCTAAGATTTTGCCAGAAAGACTTCCCAGAATCACAGTAACTGTCACAGGAATGTTGAAAAATGCGTTATCTTAGTAAACAACATTGGAATTTATAGCCATAAAACATTTCATTTTAATCCGAGCAAAATCGAAAAATTTGCGTAGTAGCCTAATGCCACCAAGCGGAAATCCATTGAAAAAGCTTATAAGCGCACGTCGGCGTCCAAGCAAAGACGCGATCCGCAGCCGCTGTTCATAGGTGTGTGTGATGGGTACGCGGTAACAGATGGCACTGGCCGCCAGCAAATTTGAGCGAAAAAATACAATTATCTATAGCTATACTAATATTATAAAGAGGTAAAGTTTGTGACGTTGTAGGAAGTAATCTCTGGATGTACTGAACCGATTTTGAAAATTCTTTTACCAATAGAAAGCCACGTTATTTGTGAGACTTTTTTGTGGTAGTCGGATTTCCAAAGTAAGTCGGAAATAACGGTCGAACAAAAACGTTTCTAACTAACGCCACACGTTACTCCTGTGCTAACGCTGCCTTAGCGATGAGAGATATATGATAAAGTTCTAGAGAAAAGTTGTAGAGCTTGATAATGCCTACAAAAAAGTCAGCGACAGCATATGTCTAAATTTTATATTTAAGTCACAAAAAGTAGTTTTTATATTTAAAAAAATATTCAAATCGTTAGGACATGTTTATTGGTCATATTATCAACAATTATGAATTCATATCAAAATAAGGAAATTTATCTACTCAAGTGTTTAAAACAATAGGCTTTTCCACTGCATATAAATTATATATAATTTATATACTTATATAAATTATATATAAATATAAATTAGTGCATATAATTTCACTTTTACTGCATACATGGTTAAAGAGATAAGACACTCACAAATAAGACACTCATAAGAAGGCACTCACAAATAGCGGTAATTTAGTCAAATTGACATGCAAATACATACATACATATGCAGTAAAAATATAATCCTTCTTTTGACAGTCAGGAAATAAATCATAGCACTCAGTACTAACCAAACCACACTCATAATTTCATCACAAGTAAACAGTTTTACCGCCCAAAGAAGTGGGCACGGGTCAGCTAGTAACGAATAAAGGAAGGTGGACCGATTTCAACACAATACACAGACACACAACACACAGACTCACAGACAGACTTCAGTCTGGTAATGGTCTTAATCGGCTTCGGGGGGGGGGGGGGGGTCAAAATGTATATATCGGTCTTCATCTCGAAAAAAAAAATACCAGTTCACAATAATTTCCCTGCCGGGAAAGTAAATAATATAAGGAATTTTTCGTGGAGGTTTTTCTAAAGACGTTTTCTATAGAGGTTTCTATAGAGGATTTTCGTATGGAATTACCATTAATTTAAAAATCCTAGATGGCCGCCATACGCCTTCCCTAAACGAGTATTTTATTGCCATTTCTCCGATTTAATTACCTCATTTACTTGAAAAACATGCTAATTTTGGTGCTTATAATTCGCAGGTGCGATGAGGCTATGTATAGGCGTCGTCGTACAGTGAGAGACACGAACGTACAGCCTCTATAACGAAATTCTTGTCAGGCGCCACTAATCAATCTATAGATACGGCTCAACGAACGGTTATACTAACAGCATTTTACGATCCCTCTAACAAACGTTCACAAATAAGATTTTCCACGAAACATCTTCTACTTCTTCTTCTTTATATGCTCTAAACGACGTCGTAGGCAGAATCGTCGATTATATATCGTATTAGATTGCTCAATGCCATAGTAAGATTTGATAACCCTTCTACGCCGGCGACATGCAGGTTGCGCTGATATCATTGTCCGACGAAACTAAAGGAATTTATTTGGCCATCTATAATAACATAGATAATTAACGTTTTTTATATGAATGACTGACTGACTAGCTAATGGGCTATTTTAAATTTTTATGAATGACTGTCTTGGGGAGCTAATGGGCCCTGTTGCAGTTGGGCCATTAAGACCCAGTTGTATAGGGTCGGTCAAACGCACAGTTCAACACCCATTCGGCGGCCTCCACGCTGGCCTACAGGCCAGTCTCCCGTAGGAGTCAACTTTCGGGCGCTCCTAGGCAGTTTGCGCACCGTGCGGCGTCAGTTAATCAATTGTCCATTCCGACTAACAGCCTGAGGAGTCTGGAAACATTATTGTTTCCTATAGAGCCGCAGTTGTTGCCAACCTTACGGTAACGTCTCTTCACAACAACTATTCGACCAAAGGATCCCGTGGTCCGCAATAGATTCGCTAAATACCGTATCACCGCTACGTGAGGGAGAGGACCGCGCAAGCGACCTCGATCCTGTAACCATAAAGGAGGCAAGAGGTATCCTGAAGGTTAATTCCAGACGGAGGTATCCTTCCAAACTGGTAGTCAGGGGGCGAGGCTGCCCGGTGATTACCTTTCCTGGTGCCTCACTTGAGCCTCACCGTAAAGCGTTGGCCTCTGACGCGCAGGGGGCGTAACTAGAGAGGGAAACCATCATTTATTTTCAACACACCATCGTATTGAATCATCATTTATATTCAATACACAATAAAGTTACACGAGTAACAACAGACAACACTTAATCCCAAAAAAGAGATCAAAATTTGCACAAAAACACTTTTTTTCATTGCTCCTTGACTGTTCAACAAAATGAATAGTAGTTTTCCTGCAGGACTGAAATCTAGGACTAGTCACAGAGTAATGAAAAACCTAACTAAGTTCCTTTTGACTATGCGTCGAGACGAAAAGTAGACACTAATCACATATTCCTAAACAGAGCATAATTTTTGAAATCTGTTTTAGTAGTTGTAGGAGCCTATCGCTCCACACACCCACAACAAAAAAGTTAATTTCACAGAATAGAAAACTGCAGACTCGCTCAGACATACACGAGTCAGCTGCGGTTAATTTCCAACTAAATTTGGCAAATTATGCCCAGGCAAGCCGATGACTCATGCCATTTCTTCTAATCGATACACATGTCGCTTCCCTCTCCTAGCTATTTACGTCACCGCTAAACGGTATAAAACGTAGTACATTACACATCTCTTCATCATTCCCTTGGTGGTCAAGCACACCTACACACCTCTACTCATCATTCACTTGGCGGACAGCTACGCGACTATACACATCATTATCAAGCAGTACCTACGTTATCCGCGACATCAAGCGTCAAGCCTCGCTCCTCGACTACACACTGCAAACACACTACCACGACTTCACCTCGCGCCCACACTACTACACAACGGCGAATCAACACACAAGGCGTTAAGGACTGGCGACTTCAACTCAACTATCTTCAACCTTCTGATTAAACTCTTCTACTTCGACATCCACGACTTTCATTAACGGAGCAACCTTCATGATGAGAACCACCCTTCGCTCACAATCAATTGGAGTCTAGTGAAGGGTGGCCACTCTCACATACTCTTTAATATTTATCTATATTGTATATATGTATTTATGTATGCATGTGTATATTTATGTATATGCTTATGTTTCTTATTGTTACTTATATTTCATATGTACACGTATCTACCTTCTTAAATATGTTATATTACATTTATTTATTACATGCTATGTATATATAAAGAAAAAATACCGCAAAGTTACGTAAACCACTCTACATTCTTTTACGTTCTACCTTCATACAGGCGAGGCCTAGTTATGATGGCATTGTAACTAAAATATGTGTAACATTGGGCCCGATTGCGTTTCTTTGTGAACTAAAACTGAAATTAGTTCAAGCGAACGAAATAGAGCAATACGTTAGAGCGGAATATGAAACGAACGATCATCGATAAAAACTACCTGTCGAACTTATACTCGTTCGAACAAATTTGAACTCATTTCGCGCGGTGTTAGATTCAGATGCTTTATTTTTTGTGGGTAGTTTTAATGCGAAAAAGAGACAACCGTTCATTTCACATTCCGCTCTAGCGTATTGCCCTGTTTTGTTCACACGGATTAATTTCCGAATTTAGTACACGAAGAAATGCAATCGAACCCATTATAGGTTTAAATAAAGATATATGAATTTAAATTTGAATGTGTTCAGACGTTATAGGTGGTGGGGACATTTTGTCACATCCTTTTATGGCCCATGTGAATCAAATGGACCAAAAAAAAATGTAGCATGCTAAATTTTAAAAGAATCAACTATCGCTTATTATTACGCTCTTTCATATTATTATTATTCTTACCCTAAAATAAAATAATGTACGTTTGGTAGAGGGACCGTGAAAGTGCTACAAATCGACTCCCAGCCATTTCCCCTCATTTTCCCCACCCTCCTGGCTTCAGGCGTACCCCTTCGCAGCGGAGTTTCCAGAGGCCTGCTAATACTAGGCCTCAAATATTCGATACGATTCTACGTACGATATAAATAATACGATAGTTCAAATTTACTGGTATAACTAAATAAAAGAGTAGGGGGTGATGCCTCATAAGTGCTAATTACTTAAAAATAGTGATAAATGTGAATATTTCCTAATGACTAAAACGCAAAAAAAGGTCGTATCACCCTGAAATTCCCGGCAAGTAGTTAAGGGCTTAACGAAGGATTTTAGCGGGATGTCATTTTTTCACACGAGGAACTCACACCGTCTGTGGCGGTGATAAAATGACGAATATATCGTGAGTGAAAAACTAGCCATACTGACATTTTACTTTCCTGTTTAAGGAAAGTATTGTGGACGCACTTCTGTGTGTCTGTCTGTGTGTATTCTCCAACGATAGAGCCGAAACGCTTCATCCGATTGAGCTGAAATTTGGCATGCAGGCATCATTTGGTCATGGCATGAGCTGAAAAGATTGTGGTTGAAATCCGTCCACCCTGGGTTGGCTCCTGACAAGGGAACTCATCAACGGTCAATAGCAGAAACCCAAAATTTTGAATACGCATTCAATTATGATAGCCCTCTCCAAGTTCCACCATGACACGGCTGATGTACCCTGGGTTGGCTCCCGATGAGGGAACTCCTTAAGGGTCAACAGCAGAGACCTAACATTTTGTATACGATTTTCCATTTCGTTTTCGATAGTTTTCGATTTCGATTTCGGTTTCGGTTTTGGTGTCGGTTTCGGTTTGGATTTCGATTTTTATATCGATTTCGTTTTCGATTTCGATTTTGATTTCGAATTCATCATCATGATCATTATCATCATCGGGCAGGGAGGGGGGGGGGGTTAAAGGGTGGCGCTAGGTTGGGGGGGGGGGGGTAAGATTTTTTAAATTAATATTCAAATGAATTAAGTTCCTTGCTACTTGACAGGAAAGTCTTGGGGTGACACAACCCATTTTTTTATATGAAAAAACAAAGTATATCAACATTCATATTGTAATGTATAATAATACGTTGCCAAAATTTTTAATAACGGTCTTCGAAGAAAGTGCATTGCATTATTAAAAAAAAAAAACAAATAAACAATCAATAATAATAAATAAATCGTAAGACATTGCAAATTAATTTAATAAGAAAATGAACAAACTTGGACATGGAAAATAGCCATGCCTGGAATATATATTCGAAAAGTTGCGTAATTACTAACATACTCTAGAACGATACGAGTTTGACTAACTGTCTTGCCATGACAAACTGCCGAAAAATCGGTTGCGTTCCCATAAAAAAGCCGAGGACTCATTGAAAGAATTTAGCGTGATGTCAATTTTCCACAGGACGAACTCACACTGAACGACGATGACAGGTCGAATATATCGAGTCAACGACGCGAATCGTTCCTCGGCGACGAGCGCGGATAGTGAGAATGCAACCCATTGAACACGTTTGATTCAATCGTTTACGCAAATATACTAACCGGCGATTTCGTATTTGCTAGGGTAATTACGAAATCATTGAAATGTGGCTAGTGCCACATTTCAATCTCTCCATTCAACTCTTGCCGTGACCAAATGATGCCTGCTTGTTAAGTTTCAAATTAATCAGATTAAGCGTTTGAGGTCGTGGAGGAATACATACACACAAGCAGACAGACAGACACACACAGACAGATTTCCATCTGGAAAGGTTTCAAAGTATATAGGTATTTCAATCTTCATCTCAAAAAAATATATATTGTGCGTTCTCAATACTTTTTCTCCTCGTCGCTTCATGGTGGGAATACCTTATATACAAACAAGCTACACTAATAACATTTAAAATCCGCCATAGTTTTACCGGTCAGTATTTTTGCGTATACGATTGAATCGAACGTATTTAATGCATTGCATTCCCACTATCGGCGCTCGTCGCCGACTATCCCTTTCGATCAAGTCAACTTCCTTCCCGAAGAGACATCACTCTTAAAATCTTTCAGTTAGTCCTTAGTTAGGTACTTGCCGAGAAACTTACTAAAAATCTAAAAATATAAAAATCCATAATGAAAGTACTAAAAATCCATAGTGGCAATAAATTGGCATGCCGCTGTTATCTAAAGTCAAGCTTCATGTCTGATTGAAATACTGAAAAATCGGTTGTGTCACACCAAGACTTTCCCGGCAAGTAGACAGCCCCCCAGTCAGTTCTCTCATCCTCCGCGCTAACCCAAACCCCCAGGTCTCCCACCACCTCTCACCCGTGCGCCGATCCGTATTATAAGAGTAGTATTTTAATGATGTACCTACTATTTTCATAAATGTGGCGGAATTTAAATATTATTTGCGCTGCTTGTGCGCACTGAACTTCTAGTCTCTAACTGAAATATTTCCAGACTGAAGTATGACTGAAGTATGACTAGCTCGCCATCATGTGGAACGATTTCACCACAATCTTTTCAACTCTTGCCATGACCAAATGATGCATATATGCTAAATGTTACCGCAACCAGATTAAGCGATTGGGCATTATCGCAGAAAAATACACAGACACACACACACACACATACGTACAGCCTCACAGCAGAGAGAGACTCACAGACAGACCTCAATCTGGAAATGGTCTTAATCGTCGAGGGGGGGGGGGGTGAGGGAGGGAGGGGGGGGTCCTAATGTATATCACTCTACATCTCGAAAAAAATTTCTGCGTGTCAGTTCCGACGGAGTTTACTATTTAAGTGCGATTGTCATTCAATATACAATAGGCAAAGGGGGTAAGTAAACGCATCTCTTATAATACTGAAAGCATGTTTATACCATATAAAAATTAATTCATATAAAATTGCTTCCTTGCTTGATTGATTGATGGATTCATTGATTGATTGATTGATTGATTGTTTGATTGAACGTATATTATTATGTTACGAAAAGTGAATAATTTTGAAATATTCTGCTTAGATGGCGCTAACATTAAATAATGTATAAAACCAACGCCTTTTGCTAACGCTAGATTTTACTACCCATCAAATGGTCATAAAGGGTTTTAAATTAAATTCATTTTTAAGGAATAAAATGCAAAAAAAAATGAATGTTCACAACACTTTCCCTCTACCGGGAAAGTAAAAGGAAATGTGTACGATTGAGAGTTTTCCGCGACTACCTTCCTACAGAGGGTGGCAAGTGGTCGGCGGCGCGCCGCGCGCCGTCAGAGATCGTCAGTCCGCAGTCTACCGCGGCGGCGGCCGGACGTCCCGAGCACGTCCGCCTCTCCTCTCACCTCCCCACCGCAAGGCGGGAGCCGCATTTTCCCCAGTTTTTCTCCCCTTTTCGCGCACTGCTCCTCTGCGGATGCGGAAATGGATTGATCGGTGAGCAATACCACAATATTAGCGCGATTGGCAACGCTGCAGTCGACGCCGCGCCGTTAGCAGCCCATTAAAACAGAGAGTCAGCCGCCATAAGTGCTGTTTTATAGGTTATGTTTGACTGAGTGCACACAACGGTCGTCTGAAGAGGCTGCCTTTATGTAGGCATATGTATACCCGGTGGTGCAAGTATTAGATCCTTACCTATGAAAGAAAAGATTTCATTTTATTTTATTTTATTCGGTAACAAGCAACAATCACAAAAGATACAAAATAAGAACAACATTAAATAAAAATAACAAACTTGACTGCCGTCACAAAAATCAAACTACTTATTGTGGTTATAATCTATACTAATATTATAAAGAGGTAAAGTTTGTGACGTAGGAAGTAATCTCTGGATCTACTGAACCGATTTTGAAAATTCTTTTACCAATAGAAATCCACGTTATTTGTGAGTGTCATAGGCTATATATTAATCCGAAAAATTAAAAGACTTTTTCGTGGTAGTCGGATTTCCAAAGTAAGTCGGAAAAAAAGGTCGAACGAAAACGTTTCTAACGAACACTGCCTTAACGATGACAGATAAATGATTAAGTTCTAGAGAAAAGTTGTAGAGCTTGATAATGCCTACAAAAAAGTCAGCGACAGCATATGTCTACCTTTTATATTTAAGTTACAAAAAGTAATATTTTATATTAAAAAAATAGTTCAAATCGTTAGGTTATGTTTATTGGTCATATTATCAACAATTATGAATTATTATCAAAATAAGTAAATTTATCGTCACAAGTGTTTAAAACAAAAGACTTTTTCCTTTAACTGCATATAATTTCCCTTTTACTGCATAAATAGTTAGAGAGATAATACGCTCACAAATAAGACACTCACAAGAAGAACTCACAAATAATACGGTATTATAGTCTAATTGGCATGCAAATATATACATACATATGCAGTAAAAATATAACCCTTCTTTTGGCAGTCGGGAAATAAATCATAGCACTCGGTACTAACCGAACCACACTCATAATTTCATCACAGGTAAAAAGTTTTACCGCCCAACGAAGTGGGCACGGGTCAGCTAGTTATTAATAAGTTAATAGTAAAAACACATTTTTTAAAATACGCGTTTATTAATATGTTCTGTTCTGAGCTAATCCTAAGTGCAGCATCCATCTCATAGTGAAACTTAGAACGGGCTATCATAATTGAATGCGTGTACAAAATTTCGTTTCTGTGCTGTTGACCGTTGAAGAGTACCCTCGTTGGAAGCCAAACCTGCGTGCAGCAGCCATGTTATGGGGAAGTTCAGAACGGGCTGTCATAATTGAATAGGTATATAAAACTTCGTTCCTGTGCTGATGACCGTTGAGGAGTCCCATCGTTGGAAGCCAATCCTGGGTGCAGCAGCCCTGTCGCGGTGAAACTTAGAACGGGCTATAGTAATTGAATGCGTATACAAAGTTTCATTTCTGTGCTGATAACCGTTGAGGAGTCCCCTCGTCGGGAGCCCACCCTGGGTGCAGCAGCCATGTTAGGAGTTAATGGGCCCTTACTGAGTTGGCCACGAAGACCCATTCTGTTCAGGGTTGGTCACACTCACGGGTCAACACCTATCCGACGGCCTCCACGCATGAAGTGCGAGCCTGGGTAGGACTCTGGCCTTATAGTCAGTTTCCCCTGGGAATCAACCTTCTGGCGCTCCTGGTCTGCGCACCGTGCGGCGTAAGCCAATCGACTGTGCACTCCGACTAACAGTCGGGGGAGTCTGGAAGCAGTACTGTTTCCTATAGAGCGGGGGTGGTCGCGGACCTTACGGCGACTGCTCTTGAAATGACCATCGGCCATCCGATCCTGGGTGAACAGCCGGGCAAAGGACGCCGTGGTGCGCGATAGATTCGGTAAACACCGTTTCACCGCTTCGTAAGGAAGAGGACCGCGCAAGCGACCTCTAACTCGTAACCAATCGAGAGACCGGAGTAATCTGGTCACAATTGGAAGTAAGGGCGCGAGTGTCGGCCCGCCGGGTAGCATTCCTGGCTATCTCGCGGTTAAGGTGTTGGTCTCTTAGACGGTGGATTGTTTTGTCCCCAAGTCTTCTGCGCTCACTTCCAGGGAGATAGAACGACTAATCGTTAAAACTTCCTGAGGTGACGGGCTCGCCCGCTGTAGTCGACAACCCAAGTTGCAGCAGCCATGTTATGTTAAAATTTAGAACGGGCTGTCATAATTGAATGCGTATACACAATTGTGTGTCTGTGCTGCTGACCGTGAAGAGTAGCCTCGTCAGGATCCTGGTTCATAGGAGGAGGTGGTTCTAATTTAGCTCGCAAGATTTGACCTAAACAAACTAACAAACATTGCAAGGTAAATACAATTTTAGCGCTAAAAACAAACATCTTTTAAAGAATCAAGTTCTTCGTTAGAACAAATTTGAATTTACGCTACCCCGTGTTGAAGAGTGTTATCCCTACATCGCGTGCTTATAGACGATCGCATATCCGCATAGGGCCGTGTCGACTGCCTCGGGGCAATTGCCCTTTGGCGGGGCTTCACGCGAACCGGGCCTATTCAAAATCAAAAAATCAAAATCAAAATGTTCTTTATTCATATAGACACACTTAAATATTATTAAGCTATTGCATAGCTTTTATCGCGGGCCTAGCTAGGCCAGCGCGGCGGCCGAATGAAGAAATTTCTTAACGAAAATTAATGATTTTAAACTGATAATTACCTACGTCTTAACGAGTACTGCTTACGATTCGAAAAAAATATATGTTAAACAACAACATTTTTCCTAATATTCTTAGTTTTGAATATTTTAGATTTTGTTTATATTACATAGTGTAATTAATTTGTGAAATTAGGTCTAACCGAACACAAAAACGACTACTACGCAAATACTATCTGGCGTATTATTATGAAACCTGCACCATTTTAAAGATAATTTAATTATCTATCTTTTTAACTACGATTTTTTTCGAATAATCCGGTGTTTTTGCTTTATCGAACAAAAAATTCGTGCGCGGCGCTCTATCGGAAGACGTTTAAATTATACCGAATCATTTGCTTCCGCAGCCGCAAATGATTCGGAATAATTTCAACGTTTTCCGATAGAGCGCAGTTATCTGATTTATTTAGATGCTTTTTGCGATAAATCCTTTAGTATTTACATCTGCTTCATTTTTTGTTTACCTTTCTATTACTTATGGTATTACTGTTGCAATCGACTTGATATGGCAGTAAACAAAAATACGATTACTTTTTACGAAGCATCATTTTATTTTTACTCAAATGTGATTCTAAATTATTTATTTACTGTAATTTATTTTTGTTATTGGATTTATTGTTTATTATTTGTTTGCTATATTAAGACTTTACATTATTTTTCTATCGACTTTTTAATACCAACTACTTGCGTACTACTTGACAATATAAAATTTTGTGATTTTGTTCATTTTCTCAGCTATTATTTACTATTTTCCTCTTATTTCCGTAATAAATTAATTTATTTATTTATGACATTGTGCATTATGACGCTTTTAAGTCTTTATCTCTACTTCCTCTTAATTACGAGGCTCAAATATATGAAGATTACTTACTGTAGAAAGTGGCCCAACATTACATTATCACTACCTTATTTTATGTCAAAAAGTTACGCCTTAGAAACCTATCGAAATACCAATGGGCGCGGCTGATATAGAAGTATTGAACACCGATGACGTCGTCGATACCCAAATATTAACCACAGAAGAATGCAATAAAATACTACAGAATGCTAGCGGGTTGAAAATATTTTCCTGTAGTATTAGAAGCATTAATTGTAATTTTGACCAACTTTGTGCTACTTTAAACATCATCAACGGACAGTTTGACATAATAGTACTGAGCGAGTGCTGGTTAAAAAATTACACACCTGTTCAATATTTGGATGATTATGACACATATTATACCACTAAACATGTATATCAGAATGATGGTGTCATTATACTTACAAAAAAATAACTGCATGTGTCGGTCGAAGAAGTTAGTCTGCAGCATGCAAATTGCATGAAAGTGCTTTTAAACAATGATACGGTAATTTTAGGGATCTACAGGTCGCCTTCCCAAAACAATATCACCCCATTTTTAAACTCACTGTCGCCTATATTAGAGACAGAAACTAACAAAAACTGGGTCCTTACTGGGGATCTCAACATTGATATCCTGAAACTCGAGGACAGACAAACTAATGATTATTTGTGTCTTTTGGCAGAGCACGGCATGGTCTCAGTGATAAACAAACCTACGAGGTTCAATGCATGCCTAGACCATATTTTCACCACATTAAAATATAACATTCAAGGTATTATTTGCGACTCGGTTATTACAGATCATTATTCAACAATTTTCACGGCTGATTTGAAAAACACTAATAACAAAAATCCGAGGAAATATATAAAAAAAATTGATTCCGACAAACTGCAAAGAGAAATCGATTTAGTGAATTGGGAAGATCTATACGAACTAACGGACACAAACGAGGCAACTAATTTCTTTATAAATACAATCGAAATGTTAGTTAATACAAATACAAACATAACGATTATCCCTTATAACAAACGTAAATTAAAACCATGGCTAACTGATGGACTATTAAAATCAATTCGTAAAAGAGACCCACTTCATCGGCAATCTAAACTCGACCCGGGCGATAGCATTCTTAAAGACTCTTATATTAGATACAGGAATATTTGTAAAAAAAGTCTTAAACATTACTAAAAACAAATATTACAGCCAAAAAATTTAAGATACACACGATGCTAAAAAAACATGGAATTTAATAAATGAGATTACTCATAGGAAAAAAGATCAGTCTTCAAATATCCAAGAAATTATTATTAATGATGAAGTCCTGATGATGATTATGAATGATGAAGACCTTGTGACAATACTAATAAAAATAACATTGCTGATTATTTTAATACTTTTTTCACCGACATTGGTAATAACTTGGCTAATGCAACAATGCGCAAATTAAATAGGTCTGAGGATGAGCTGGCAGATTCGTACAATAAGGCTAATACGCAACCATCTCTTACGTTTTCACCTACAAACCCCACGGAAATTGACAATATTATCAACAATCTGAAACCAAACAATTCTACCGGTACTGATTGCATTACATCCAAAACTCTCAAAAACAGCAAATACAGCTTATCTTCGCCACTTTCCTATATTGTAAACTTAAGCATGTCAACGGGAGTTTTCCCTAAAGATCTGAAAATTGCAATTGTCTGCCCTTTATTCAAAGGCGGAGCGAAGCACGATGTAAGCTGCTACCGACCGATCAGTCTCTCGAGTACAATAATGAAAATTGTGGAAACGGTAGTAAAGAAACGCATCGTTGCGTTTATCGACGAAAACAATATTTTGTCACCAGCGCAATACGGCTTCAGATCAGGTATGGGTACTCAGGACGCAATTGCATTTCTCACGGAAAAAGTGGTGAAAGCACTTGACGAGGGAGAAAAATGCTTATCTGTGTTTCTAGATCTTGCGAAAGCATTTGACACCGTCTCCCATCGTATTTTATTTGCTAAACTCGAAAACGCTGGAATTCGCAATTTGTCCAAAAAATGGTTGATTAGTTACCTTACTGGCAGGACTCAGAAGACTAGACTAGGAGAGACGTTAAGTTCTCAAGCCACAATTAAATTTGGCGTTCCACAAGGAAGCGTACTCGCAGTGGCGTGCCCGGGGTTGGTGAATGGGGCAAGCCCGACATACCTTTTTGTGTTTTTTTTATAGTAACAAAAAGTAGTACCTCTTTCCTCTTCAATCTTCAATTTGAAATTTACTGCTTGTGTCGTAGATTCAATAAAGCACACTGAAGGCATACTACTGCTAGACAGAATTTAACATACACTTATCAGCAGTCGAATACCTCCGGTGGCTTTAAGAAAAACCGTTTTATTTGCTTGAGCGAGTGACATCGAGTTAAGAAGTTGACCCTTGCTTGTATGAGCTGTAAGACTTTTTTATAAAAAAAGGGAACAAAAAGTAATTAGGTGCTAGGTAGCTAGCTTATTTGTATTCTAAATCGAAGCGTCTATCTTTTTTCAAAAATGAGTTTATTACGTCTGAGTAAAATGATGGCGAACGCTTTAATTCTATGAACAACTGTTTTTCAATAGCAACCATTGATAACTCAGATAGACGTTCCTGACTCTGTGTATTTCTTAGGTAAGTATGAATACGCTTAAGAGATGAGAATGCACGTTCCGCGGAATCACTTGTAGCAGGAATAGTTACGACAAGATACGCTAACTTCAACAATTGGGGAAAGGCGTCTTCGAGGCTATTATGACTAATGAAAACAATTAGTTCAAAAACATTGCAATCTTTCAATTCAGGAGAGGAGTACAAACAAATCAATTGGTTCTTTAAAACTTGTTTGTCAAAATGGTTTGCAAAAATGTCAAGTAATGAATCTAATGCCTCTGTAGGAAAATCTAAACGGTATTTTTCGTATAGTTTGTTGTTGAAGAGTTGGAAAAATTTCAATTTGAAAATTTCCGAATATCGATCCTCAATCTCGCAGAATATGTTGTTAATTACCTGGACAAAAAGTCGCTTATATTCAGTATAAGCACAGCGTACGTTACGTCTCAAACGAGGAGCTGAGTTATTTTGCAGAATGTTTTCATAAAGGAGATCAAATTCTGATTGAAATTCAACACGTAACCAAGTCTGAAATTCCTTTATTTTATTGCTACAATAACCTACATCGACTTGTGATTTTTGAAGGATATTGTACAAGCTATCAGTTTTTTCAAAAATTCGGTGGAAAACAAGGAGAAAAAAATTTAAATGGAATGATCGCAACGAGTTTTCACAATTCTCCGCTGCTAAAACCGTATCCCCGTCCCAGTCCTGAGGGTTGTCACATATGTCAGAAAACAATGTAATAAGATTATTTTTTGCACAAAAACTGTGTTTACAGTTCGCGAGATATACGCCCAAAGCGTAGCGGGGGCAAGAGGTATTTTTTTTGCTACAATGAGTATCGTAAAAGGCAGATCGTTTTGTACTGTGGCTAAAAAAATTACACAAAGACTGTAGTGTTGAGAAAAACGAACTGATTTCTCCAATTCTGTTGCATGATTTAGACAACACCAGGGCTAAAATGTGTGCATTGCACCAAATGTAAATTGCTTGTGGACAAACATCTTTTATTTTTGATTGCACTCCGTTTCTAACACCCGACATAACACTAGCGCCATCATAGCTCTGTGCTACTAATTTTGCGGTACACTCCTGTTTATTTAGCAATTCTAAAATAATATTACACAGTGTGTCTGCTTTACGACTTTCAGATACATTAACGAACCCCAAAAAACGGTCATGAATGTCGTTTCCAAAATAATATCGAAGAATCAGGCATAATTGTTCTTTGTGACTGATATCGGGAGTTTCGTCAATAATAATTGAAACAAATTTTGTTGTTTTGATTTCAAATTCAATGCGAGTTTTCATAACAACCGCTACGGAATGAATATCATTTTGAATTTTATTAGACAAATAACTCTATCCTCGGTTATCAGACTGTTGTAGCTGCATGTGTTTTTCTAAAACGATATCGTATTTCGAAAGAAGTGATACGAGTTCTAAAAAAATTCCCTTATTCAACGAAGTTTTGGACTCATCGTGACCTCTGAATGGAAGTTCTTGTTGAGCTAAATGACAAACAATATCCACTAATCTCTGAAAAACACTACGATTTTTATCAACGCGAATATTGTGCTTCAAAATTTCATCATTTAACTGCCGAGATAAAGATGTCTCAATTCTTTGTTTACCAAAATTACTAAACGAAATAACCGCATTCATGTGTTTTTGCGAATTCATGTGTCTTTTTATCGCGCCGGCTAAATTATTTAGATCATCATAACCGGACGAATTCCAAACATTTAAGTCGTTTGAAAAAAAAATACAACAGTAACAAAACAATTTATTGACATGGGAGCATCCAACTACCCAGTGAGTTTTGTACACTGATCTATTAAATTGTCTTTTATGCGATTTACTTGTCTGAGAAATACACAAATCGGGTGTAGGTTTAGGTCCAGAAATTAGTAACTTCTTTTGCTCAAAACTCAAAGATTTTACTTTGTCTTCGCCGATTAAAAGTCGTACACATAACTCACCACAAGGGACAATTTCCTCCATTGTTTATCAGGCACTAAAAACCACAAATGAATTGAAATTACACAATAAAAAATACCGGGATGTCAGTCGCACAAACCTACACTAACTACAGTGTAGTGAAGTTCGCGCTCATCGTCTCACGTTGCGACATTTGACACGTTCGCTGTCACCTTCATGGGCAAGCACGGCTTTGGCTTGCATAGTAAAATCCTCTATATACTTATAATTGTTTTGCGTAATTTGCAACTGGTTAGAGCGAGAGGTACACTGATTTTGAAAGCCACATTGAAAGCCCACATGTGCGAGCGAGCGAGAGGACACGTCGGTACACAGCTGCAATCGCACGCTGCTTTATCGACGCCGCGGCCATAACGATAGCAAGCTGTCGTCTATTAATCTATAAATTTCGTCGCGTGGAGCGAGCTGCGTCCGCTAGATAGCACTCGTTAGATAGCAAATTAATTTATTTAATTGTTTTTTTTTACGAATTGTTTTATTAATTTATTTAATTGTTAATTACGAAGAATAGGCAAGCCCGGCTTTTCGGCTTATATGAAGAGACCGCCACTGCGTACTCGGTCCGTTGCTGTTTCTGCTATATATCAATGACTTACCTAACGTCGACTTAGAAGGGGGCGAAGCTTTGATGTTTGCAGATGATACTGTGATTATCTTTAAAGGCAAATCATGGCAAGAGGCATATATTAAGGCTGAACGCGGTCTTTGCCGAGTAAAGCACTGGCTCGATCACAACCTACTTACTTTGAATATAGCTAAAACAAAACATATGACATTCGCCATCAGTAACATCAATCGCCTCCAAGGTAGTATGCCAAACCTTCACTTACGCGACTGTGTACATGCTGACTACAATTGCCCTTATTGTCCATATACGACTAATTGGGAGCTAATGGGCCCATGATGAGGTGGCCACGATGACCCATGTGTTCAGGGTCGGTCACACTCACGGTTCAACACCCATCCGATGGCCTCCACGCATGGGGTGCGAACCTGGGTAGGACACTGGGTCAACCAGTCTCCCCTGGGAATCAAACCTCTGGCGCTCCTGGACGGTCTGCGCACCGAGCGGCGCAAGCCAATCGACTGTGCTCTCCGACTAACAGTCGGGGGAGTCTGGGAACTGTATTGTTTCCTATAGAGCGGGGGTGGTTGTCTACCTTACGGCGACTGCTCTTGAAATGACCATTGGCCATCCGATCCCGGTTCAGAGTCGGGCAAAGGACGCCTTGGTCCGCGATAGATTCGGTGCACACCGTTTCACCGCTTCGTAAGGGAGAGGACCGCGCAAGCGACCTCGAACTCGGAACCAATCGAGATACCGGGGAAATCTGGTCACAATTGGAAGCAAGGGCGCGAGGGTCGGCCCGCCAGGTAACACTGGCTATCTCGCGGTAAGGCGTTGGCTTCTTGCGGGTTGTGACGTAGCTGGACGTTGAATTTGTTCTGTCCAAAGTCTTCTACGTTCACTGCAGGGCGACAGAACGAGAAAATCGTTAAAACGTCCTGTGGTGACGGGCTCGACCGTTGTAGTTGACACCGCAAGTTGTCCATATACGACTATTGAGAAAGTGAGTAAAATAAAGTACCTTGGAGTTATTGTAGATGATAAGCTCAACTGGAAGGACCACATACAAGGTACTGCATCAAAGTCCGCCAACTTATTCACATATTTAAGGTACTAAGGAGTGTAATCTCAAAACCCTTAATCAAAACCATCTATTAAGCTTTAGTCAATAGTATACTATCACATCGGATCCTTGGATGGGGTGGCGCGTCACTTTTAGCTCTAGATCCCTTAATTAAGGCTTAAAAGTCAATAATTAGGGTAATAAATAAAAAGCCTTTTAGGTTCTCCAGCGACCACTTATTTAAAGAGTTCCGAGTCCTAGACATACGCCAATTATATGTGAAAGTATCGACAATATTTTATTACACCCACACAGAGCGGCATATGATTAAATCTCATACTATCAGAACACGCGCAGTTACAGCCATGCAACATGATGTTCCCCTTATGGAAACTAAATTCGCTCAACGACATTTTTCTTTTCTAGCTGCCCGACTACAGAATAGAATACATTCGGAATTAAAAGTGAAGTTAGATACCATACGAGGAAGAAAAATTATGACGGAATGGTTGATTGAGCTAGGAAGAAACGAAACGGAGAAATTGGTTAATTATAGTGCTGTATAAGAATACAAAACTACATAAAATTACTACTTTTATGTATATGTATAGATTATATGTATAAATGTATATATGTATATATGTGTATGTATATGTGTAGATGTATATGTTTATATGTGTATGTGTATATATGATTATTTAATATTATTATGTATATTATGTTACTAAATTATAAGTAGGTATATGTAAAATTTGTGTAAATATAGAGCTACCACGTAAAGCAATGCTACATTATGTCACACTTACCAACTAAAAAGAAAAAAAAGGAAAAAAAGAATACATAAAATTCTACCTTAGTACAGGCATTACTCCAGCAAGGTAGATTTTAATCTTATTAATCAAGTATTATAAATGTGTGTGAAATATTAATAAATAAATTAATAAATAAATAAATAAATAAATATATATATATATATATATATATATATACATATATATATATATATATATATATATATATATATATATATATATATATATATATATATATATATATATATATATATATATATATATATATATATATATATATATATATATATATATATATATATATATATATATATATATATATATATATATATATATATATATATATATATATATATATATATATATATATATATATATATATATATATATATATATATATATATATATATAAAGAATTCGTTTAAAGGATGACACTTTGATGAAAAAATTAAAATAATAAAAGCCACTTACATAGCTGGAAGGTTTTCCCGGACTGGACTGGGAAATGCTTATTGTTTAAACGAGATGTATTTCTGGATGAGTACCACTTTCGACGGTACACTGTAGGTTTAATGGGATCCCTTTATCGCTAGCGAACGATCGCCCTTCATCCACATCTCAAAAACAAAGCGTATCCTTTTGCAAACCAAAATAAAATGTCTTTATTAAAGACAAATTTAAGCAAAAACAATGAAAAAAATCACAATCAATCGTCTCTTAAATGCGGAATGACATTTCGAAAATTCGATTTGAAATTCGAATATATCCACTCTTTAAAAGGACGATATACGATTGCAGGGCTCGCTATCAGCCAGCTATTAAATGAAAATAAAAATAAAATACTTCATTTGCTCGTTCCCATGAAAAAAGATATAAATCGTAATTTCTGGTCGAGAAGTTTATACTTAAGGCTATATGATATTTACAAGAGTTCAAAACATAAGATAAAATTGTATAATACTGTTAATATTTGATTGGTTTTTTGTAAAATCTTTTTTTAAAGAATTCGTTTAAAGGATGACACTTTGATGAAAAAATTAAAATAATAAAAGCCACTTACATAGCTGGAAGGTTTTCCCGGACTGGACTGGGAAATAACATTAAACAATAAGCATTTCCCAGTCCAGTCCGGGAAAACCTTCCAGCTATGTAAGTGGCTTTTATTATTTTAATTTTTTCATCAAAGTGTCATCCTTTAAACGAATTCTTTAAAAAAAGATTTTACAAAAAACCAATCAAATATTAACAATATTATACAATTTTATCTTATGTTTTGAACTCTTGTAAATATCATATAGCCTTAAGTATAAACTTCTCGACCAGAAATTACGATTTATATCTTTTTTCATGGGAACGAGCAAATGAAGTATTTTATTTTTATTTTCATTTAATAGCTGGCTGATAGCGAGCCCTGCAATCGTATATCGTCCTTTTAAAGAGTGGATATATTCGAATTTCAAATCGAATTTTCGAAATGTCATTCCGCATTTAAGAGACGATTGATTGTGATTTTTTTCATTGTTTTTGCTTAAATTTGTCTTTAATAAAGACATTTTATTTTGGTTTGCAAAAGGATACGCTTTGTTTTTGAGATGTGGATGAAGGGCGATCGTTCGCTAGCGATAAAGGGATCCCATTAAACCTACAGTGTACCGTCGAAAGTGGTACTCATCCAGAAATACATCTCGTTTAAACAATAAGCATTTCCCAGTCCAGTCCGGGAAAACCTTCCAGCTATGTAAGTGGCTTTTATTATTTTAATTTTTTCATCAAAGTGTCATCCTTTAAACGAATTCTTTAAAAAAAGATTTTACAAAAAACCAATCAAATATTAACAATATATATATATATATATATATATGTCCTTTTGCAGTCGACTATCTATATATATATATATATATATATATATATATATATATATATATATATATATATATATATATATATATATATATATATATATATATATATATATATATATATATATATATATATATATATATATATATATATATATATATATATATATATATATATATATATATATATATATATATATATATATATATATATATATATATATATATATATATATATATATATATATATATATACTTTTTAGAATTGATCAATAAGATGATTATAAAGTAAATAATTATAAAAGCCACTTACATCGTGACGAAGGATTCCCTTGATCGGATTCGGGAATGCTTTAGGTGTTAACGAGAATGATGAATGCCTCTTACTTGCGGAAAGAGGAGTAGGTTTAAGTTGGGCCCATTTTACAACTAGTAACGCTCACCCTTCATCCAATTATCTCAAAAATTAAGCTACAATCCTTCTTTATACGTAAACTCACTCAATTTCCTATTATTTCAAGGGAAATAACAAGACAAGACGAGCTACTTGACAGATGGAAGAATTTAAAATTTCGAATTTCGTTTTTTTATTTTCTAAAGGTGTGATATAAAGAAGCTGCGATCAATATTCAGCTGAAAACTTAAAACTAAAAGCGTGACATGCCCTCATATCAATGAAAGGAAGCAGTCAGCTCTTTCCTATTAGTTGGAAAGATTACCTTTAACCTAAATGGATTATTTACAATGAACGAAACATAAAATATGTAAAAATTCAATATTTTGAAATATTTGATAGTTTTGTGTATATATTCTTTTTAGAATTGATCAATAAGATGATTATAAAGTAAATAATTATAAAAGCCACTTACATCGTGACGAAGGATTCCCTTGATCGGATTAGGGAATGCTTTAGGTGTTAACGAGAATGATGAATGCCTCTCACTTGCGGAAAGAGGAGTAGGTTTAAGTTGGGCCCATTTCACAACTAGTAACGCTCACCCTTCATCCAATTATCTCAAAAATTAAGCTACAATCCTTCTTTATACGTAAACTCAAAGGTAATCTTTCCAACTAATAGGAAAGAGCTGACTGCTTCCTTTCATTGATATGAGGGCATGTCACGCTTTTAGTTTTAAGTTTTCAGCTGAATATTGATCGCAGCTTCTTTATATCACACCTTTAGAAAATAAAAAAACGAAATTCGAAATTTTAAATTCTTCCATCTGTCAAGTAGCTCGTCTTGTCTTGTTATTTCCCTTGAAATAATAGGAAATTGAGTGAGTTTACGTATAAAGAAGGATTGTAGCTTAATTTTTGAGATAATTGGATGAAGGGTGAGCGTTACTAGTTGTAAAATGGGCCCAACTTAAACCTACTCCTCTTTCCGCAAGTGAGAGGCATTCATCATTCTCGTTAACACCTAAAGCATTCCCGAATCCGATCAAGGGAATCCTTCGTCACGATGTAAGTGGCTTTTATAATTATTTACTTTATAATCATCTTATTGATCAATTCTAAAAAGAATATATACACAAAACTATCAAATATTTCTATATATATATATATATATATATATATATATATATATATATATATATATATATATATATATATATATATATATATATATATATATATATATATATATATATATATATATATATATATATATATATATATATATATATATATATATATATATATATATATATATATATATATATATATATATATATATATATATATATATATATATATATATATATATATATAGATAGAATATCTATATAGAAACTAAGTACGATAGTATATATCAAGCTCGTTAGGAGCAATTGATTTGGATAATTCTTTAACGAACGTCGGTTGGTTGAGGTTGAAAATGTCGATGGTGGAGAAACGAGAGTCGTACGTGCACATCAGCCTATAAGCGATGGAATTTTTCCTGTAGTTGGTATTGACACGATTTTCGTCAAACTAAACTTCGTTCGGCGACAGAAAATAATGAGATACCTTTTTCTTGATAAATAATTGGTTCGTTAAGTATATTTTTATCTAACAACGCATAATTTAATAATAATTTTATTAATATAATTGTGTAATCCGAGGGAGAAAGTATGTCAAATAAATATACACGAAAATGATACATTTCAGGCTTTTCCACGGAGGGGTATATAATTGAGGAGTAGGTATAATAGAATACAATAGAATAACTTTATTGTGCTGTAAAAATCATTACATAATGAGTATTACACTGGCTTTATAAAAAAAGTCAACCTTTTTATAATCTTACAATCTTCAATCTTACAGTCAACCATTATCTTACAGTCAACGATTTGTTTTTTTCAAGAGTAGTTTTTTTCTGGGAGTAGTTTTATGGAAACAACAAGGCATCCAGATATTTTGAAAAATACTCGTAAAGCCCTAATCGCCATTATTATTTATTATTCAAATGCTACTAAAAATCAGTTGGGTCACTCCAAGACCTTCTCGGCAATTTGAAAAGAGCTGATTTCATCCGAATATTCATTTCATAAATAAAATCGATGAGCGCCCTCTGTCGACTGATGGACGAACCAGGTTTAGCTCTGTTGCAACCGCCTCGTACAGCGTGGTTCAGTTCTTGGTTAAGGGCGGGTTGACCCAAGCGCCGACAGATGGTGTTAATATGTGTTTAAAATATAAGACGTAATTTACGTACGTATAAGACGTATAAGACGTATAAGACGCATCTTACTTACTTACTTAGCTTACCCTATCCCTTTCCCCTTACTTGAACCTGCATTTGTTTCATTTCTCATTGCGCTGTAACAATAGATTTAATTTAATTGTGAAAACTTTTAATTGGCCTTAGATGTATATATTATGTGTTAGTATTAAGTATAAAACGCTGTAAGTTTTCTGAAAAATAAAAATAAAAATAAAATAAAATAAAATTTAAATATTATATAGTGTAGGTCGTATATTAGATATTCCAACCAAAATTTCACAATTAATTTCGGCCTAACGAAGCATCTGTCTACTAAATTTCAAGTTTCTAGTGTGCCCCTGGTGGACTGATTTCAACTACAACCTTTTCAACTATTACCATCACTAAATTATGCCTGCACGCCAACTTTCAGCTAAATAGGATAAAGAGTTCGGGCGCTGTTGTGGAGGAATACACACACACACACACACACAGACAGGCAGGCAGCAGCAGACACACAAACACATTTCCATCTGGAAATGGTCATATCTCACAATGGCTCAAATTGGATATTTCCGTCTTCATTTTGAAAATAAAATCGATGAGCGTCCTCTATCGGCCGGCGGATGAGCTCGGTTTGGTTCCGAAAGCAATGGCCTCGGGCGGCGCGTTTCGTTTTTCGTCTAAGGGTCGGTTTGGGCCGAGCGCCAATAGATGGCTTTGACATTTGATTAAAATGTATGGTGGAATTAAAATAATATTAGTATTACTTGTATATCTGGATTGCATATTATTAAGGATGGCCTGCTGTTTATAATCAAATACAAAGCAACCCACCAGTTCAACAAATTAATACTGATTTAATGTCATTTTTATGATGGTACATTGTTGGGCACATTGCCACCATTCAATGTACCACTTTTCAAAAAATCACCGAAACATCCTGGGATACTTTTTCAAATATATTAGAACGTTACCGTATACCTTATATAACCTATTTTAAATAAAAAATACAACAATTATATATCTATAAACTACTAGATGACCCGGATGAACTTCGTACCACCTAAAATGTATTTGATTGTAACTCTTCAAAAGCGTTTATTAATCCTAATGAACCTTCCAAATCTAATTCATTGAAATCTATAATATGGCCGAATCATGTACGGGTTGAGTTTCGTTTGGTGATTAAATTAAAGTCGTTTGTGATTGAAATAAATTCAATGTTTTTAATTTACATGGTAATATATAGGTAAATGCAGTTCACATGCAACACAAAACATTATGGTAAAATATGTTTTTCGTTTTGTTTTCCGGCGCGTAAATAAACAAAAATGATGGCTTTCCGACTGATGGCTTGGCGAACACGGGACATACAGTTGTCCATGCGCGAAATACGGAAATTCCAAGTTAATTCCGCAAACTTCCAACACGCGTGATTTGTCATGGTGAAGGCCAGACGCATGGGGAATGTAAATACCGCTTTCCAGAATTACCAAGTGTACAACTGTAGATTGTCTTTCGTATGTCGTGAAGGAAAAGATGCGCCAAATCGCCTCGTTGCTGCTGACTTAGCGACACGTCAGATACTGAGATACACCTCGTTTGAATTCCTAACAGCGAAAACAGCCACATCGCCTTATGTTACGTATTTGCATATGTAATTTATCGAGCTGATGAAGTTGCAGTATTCCACATTGATTTGCGCTTTAAAAGCCTTGGACAATAAGGCACAATCTAATGATTGACCACATGTCTTGCCCTTTGACCTTCACAACTGCAGATCGCCCATTGTCCGCAACTGATCGGCGACGATACAATGGGTAGGACGATACGATATACGTCGTTGCCTGTGATGGTGTTAGCAATCAGGTCTCTTGAATAACGCCTGGAACAGTTACTATCGAGCATACAGGTCGAGATGTTGTTATAAACTTCGCGAAGTCCATAGATCCAATTCTTAGGCACCACTGTAAGCAATTTCGGTTTAACAACTTCATCTTGTATTTCGGCCGAGATGATGGAATCATCTCACATCAGTGCGTTATTATTCGTGTTATTTCTTCGTCTCGACATTGTAATGGACACTGTAAAACGATCGAAATTTCGATGAGGTCTTTACAGGATTGAAATCCCCAAACTATATCCAAATTCATGATCATGTCATTAAAAACGGCTGTGTCACCCCAAGACTTTCCTGTCAAGTATCCAAGAACGTAATTCATCTGAATATTAATATCATTAATCTTATAACAACAACCCCCCCCCCCACTTCCAACCTAGCGACACCCTTTAAAACTCGAAAATCGAAATCGAAATCGACTTTGACTTCGACTTTTCGACTTTACCAACTTTTTCTACTTTTTCGACTTTTTTACTTTTTTGACGTTTTTGACTTTTTCGACTTTTATGACTTTCACCTTTCCCGACATTTTCGACCTTTTTGACTTTTTCGACTTTTCCAACTTTTTCCGACTTTTTTAACTTTTGCGACTTTCCCGACATTTGACTTTTTTACTTTTTTGACTTTTTTATTTTTTCGACTTTTTTGACTTTTTGTCTTTTTTGACTTTTTTTACTTTTTCTACAATTTAGACTTTTTTGACTTTTGCGACTTTCGACTTTTTCGACAAAATCGACTTTTTCGACTTTTTTTACTTTTTCGACTTTTTTGGCTTTTTTGATTTTTATGACTTTCTACTTTTCCGACATTTTCGACCTTTTCGACTTTTTCCGACTTTTTTCGACTTTTTTAACTTTTGCGACTTTCCCGACATTTTTGACTTTTTGACTTTTTTATTTTTTTGACTTTTTGACTGTTTTTACTTTTTTGACTTTTACGACTTTTTCTACTTTTCAGACTTTTGCGACTTTTTTGACTTTTTCGACTTTATCGACTTTATCCGACTTTTTTTACGTTTTTGACTTTTTTCACTTTTGTTGATTTTGTTTACTTTTTTTACTTTTGACTTTTTTGACTTTTTCGCCTTGTTCGACTTTTTTTGATGTTTTCGACTTTTTCGACTTTATCGACTTTTTTGACTTTTTGGACTTTTTCGACTTTTGCGACTTTTCCGACTTTTTTGACTTTATCGACTTTTTTGACTTTCGCATTTTTTGACTTTGCACATTGTACGGAATGAGTAACAGTTATGGATAGCGCAGCTGTCAAACAATACGATCGCCGCGATAGCCATCTAGAAAGTGGCCAATGTTCCCAAAATGACCAATTTCGATTTTTTCGATTTTCAGTTGTTTCTCTGAGTTTTCCTAAATATTTTTTTTTGTAAACCACCCCTGAATCAAGGCAAACAAAATATAAGAAAAATAATTCAAATCGGTCGAGTCATTTCCGAGATCCTGCGAGACTAACGCACGGCGATTCATTTTTATATATAAGACTAGATGACCCGGTGAACTTCGTACCACCTAAAATTGATTTGTTTGTAACTCTTTATAAACGTTTATTGAAACGATAATCAACCTTCCGAATCCAATTCAATGAAATCTATAATATGGCCGAATCGTGTACGGTTTGAGTTTCGTTCGGTGATTAAATGAAAGTCGTTTTATAATTAAAAAAAAATCAATTTATTTAATTTTCCAAGAAAAAAAATGTATGCTCTTTCGACTTTTCCGACGTTTTTGCATTTTTCGACTTTCTTGACTTTTTCGACTTTTTTGACTTTTTCGACTTTTTGGACTTTTCCGACTTTTCGACTTTTCCGACTTTTTCGACTTTTTCTACGTTTTCGACTTTTTCAACTTTTTTTACTTTTTTGACTTTTCCGACTCTTTTGACTTTTTCGACTTTTTCGAATTTTACACAATCGCACGGAATGAATAACAGTTATGGATGGCGCAGCTGTCAAACAATAGGATCGCCGCGAACGCCATCTATTGAAAGGGGCCCATTTCCCAAAAAGACCAATTTCGTTTTTTTTCGATTTTCAGTTGTTTCTTTTAATTTTTCTTAAATATTTTTTTTGTAAACCACCCATGAATTAAGGCAAACAAAACAAAAGAATAATCATTCAAATCGGTCGAGTCATTTTCGAGATCTTGCGAGACTAACGCACGGCGATTCATTTTTATATATAAGATATAAGTAGATAGAATAAATCATTATGGAAAAAAGACCGAAGGTGATATACATGAAACTGCTGAAAGGACACGCGAAAAAAAGTGTAAAGGACAGTAAGCGAAAAAATCAAGTCATGGAAGGAATTAAAAGTAGGTACCACTTGTATAACATGCCTTGAACAGCCGCCGCCGGTATGACGGCGACGTTTAGCCCCTCATATTTGTTCTTCGGAGGAGAATGTCTTAATCGATGGACGATTCCATGCTTACGGTGAAAACGGATTAAGTATAACGTGGGTGTGGTACGGTATAGCTACGACCATATTTCATATCAAAGAAAGCGTAGTTTTTCTCAAGAAAATTAGCCCCTAGATCTTCGTAATGCGAAGTTGCAGGTAATAAACAAAATGTTAACAAAAATAACCGAGTTATTTTTTTTATAAGTGCAGCAGCCATGTCATGGTGAAACTTAGAACAGGCTATCATAATTAAATGCGTATACAAAATTTTGTGTCTGTGCCGTTGACCGTTGAGGAGTTCCCTCGTTGGAAGCCAACCCTGGGTGCCGCAGTCCTGCCTTGATGAAACTTAGATCGGGCTGTCATAATTGAATGCATATACAAAATTTCGTGACTGTTCTGTTAACCGCTGAGGAGTCCCCTCGTCGGGAGCCAATCCCGGGTATAGAATCAGGGCATGCTTGCTATATAAAATGCATTGTCATCGGAGCTGAACGAACATGTAAATTTTCAACTTCATATGATAATATTTGAGGAGTTCCTTCAATTCCTCATGGATCACATCATCAGAACAAAATTTTGATAAAGATGTGACGAATCTGGAAGTACATCCTTTCAAATAAAAAGAATTTTCCAAAGCAATTCATAAATGAGGGATTTCTAAAGTAACAAACATTTAAAGAAAAATACGATCGAATTTATAACCTCCCCCTTTTTTTTAAGTCGGTTAAAAATAAATCGGCTGTGGTCTACGATCTATAGGACCTGACAGGAAAACGAAAAGAGCTTTATCATTTGAAGGGCATGTTCACAGCAGACTAAGATGTTAAAATTTCAAATCCACACCATAGCAAAGAAGAGGAAGAAATCAAGAATCACACTCATGAAAGCAAAAATGAGAAATATTGTAGAACGTACTAACACGGTATCATAGCATATTGCAAAGGATAAGTAGGTCAATAATTTATCAAAAGAAATACAAACAAAATCAAATAATTTAAAATGTGTGCATAAGGTAAACTTAGTAATATAAATCCACAACATGACAACTCTACAGTTGTGGTAGAAAATTCCCACGCCCACACAACTTCTAACCTCTGCCTTAGAGCCGTCTGTAAATATGATGTCCAAGCCAGGGGACCGGGACGATATAAGGTCAGAAAATACTACATTGTTTAGGGAGGGGACTGCCCTACTGGTTTTTTCATCAAAACTGTTTGAGGGATGATGTACGAAGTAGTGAGTCTGTCGGAGAAGGAAAGGTGAAAGTCTTGCTACTGATCTCTCCGCACCGTAATCGATTTCCGGATCGTAATGGAATGCCGCTTTTTCCAGGTTGACAGGAATACTGCGACGGCGCAATCGGTCATGTTGATTTTGTCGTGATTGCTGGCATTGTGTATGTTGTGCACAAAATTGTTGCATTCTCAATGTATTCGCTTGTCGTTCATTTTCAGTCGCTCTCAAACATAATTCGGACATGCCAATACGACTATTTTCATTATCCGTCGCTCGCTGATCGTCAGTGCGGCTTGCACGTGAAGTAGATCGCCGCGCATTTGACTGCCTTCGACGACCTATGTTACCTATTCTCCTCGGCATTATAATGAACACTGTAAAAAGCCACGGAATTGTTTTCAGTCACTCAAATCTGTCGAACATTCCTTGAGAACTTAACAATATAGAAATCCTCAGACTAAGACCAAATTTGTAGTTATGTATAAGCCTGCAAAGTCTATTTACCTTTATATAATGGCTGATCAAAGTGATTTTTTGCAAAATGCAATTAAATTCGCTTGAAACAAATCTATTCTCCAATCCCACTACCTTTTTTAAAAGAAAAAACGACGTTAAATGTAATAACAATTTCACACAGTGGCGCGGAATGAATTACGAATGGCGTAGCTGTCAAACAATAGAATCTATTATTAGAAAATATAGAAAGCGCCATCTATTGAGAGAAATACGAAGTGGCCATCCCTAGAAGTACTAATTTCGATTTTTTCGATTTTTTAGCTGTTCCTTTGGGTTTTTTCTAAATATTTTTTTTTGTAAACCACCGCTGAATCAAGCCAAACAAAATAAAAGAAACATTATTCAAATCGGTCATGTCATTTCCGAGATCCTGCGAGACTAACGCACGGCGATTCATTTTTATATATAAGATAAAGGGTTATCGTTAAAATTATATGAAAAATGGTAAATAGTTATGGCAGTTTCCGGTACTGAATTATATGATAATACATGATATGATAATATGTATTATGTATGATATGGATATGATAAATGTAAGACCCGAAATATTTCTATATTTCTATTTTTAATTTCTGTATTTTTTTTTTGTTTTGTTATCTTAGTATTACTTCTAGTGTTGATTATACTTGAAAAACTTATTGATTATTTAAAAAAAAATGACTTATTGATATTTCTTGAAATTTAAGTCTGATTTTTTTATATTAACCAAAAGTACCTTTATATACAAACAATATACGTAGTTATTTAATATACCTATCTGTACTTTTAGTTTAAAATGCATAACGTAGATTTAAATTGATTATTTAACATTTTACTGACAATTTGAATATTACGATGAATAATTTTACTACATACGTATCTTTTCGAATTACTAACTACTTCAAATATGTATTAGGCTTCTATTTTGATTATTTATATTTATAGTTTGACAATCTAGTAATTAATTCTTGACTATATGCTCAGTAAAGAGTAGTAACGAGACTTACTACCTAACCCAATTATTTTGACACGTCCAAGAGCGGTCTTTAGCCGTCAATTGGACACGACGAAAATGTAATGTAATGTAATGTAGATGTAATGAAGATATGAATAATTTTGCACCAATATAAATTGACGTATTCCACAGTCTGTAACATTTTGGAATTAATAAACCATGACCACAATTTATTTATTTATTTATTTATTTACGTAATTTAAAAACATTTACAGTTCATGGACATGTAGGTACAATGTAATAGACAAAATAACCAGTAGCAAAAAACTGAAAACCTGATATGCCAGAAACTGTTGCCAGATATTCCATTTCAATGTCGCCTAACTAGGCTATAGCCTGTTCTAAGGCAGACATTTAAATTAACATAATTTTATAAAAATATAGTAAGGTAATCGCCGTAATTTTAAGAAATAAAATTTTTGTAAATAAAAATAAATATTTTTTTACACAGAAACATGAAAATAATCCTAAAAATTTCAATATAAATTAAAATAAAATAATTGAAAGGCCTACAATTCCTACAATTTAATAGAATAAAGAAATGGTTTGGAAATATAAATAATATAAAAGTCATTGTTTATATACATTTTCATTTAATAACTACAAACTGTCAATCAAACATCCATACAAACTGTCATAAAAATAAACTGTCAATTTAATAACTATCACATATATAAATACCATTCCATATATACCATTTATACCATTTAGACATTTATACTCAATGCTCTATCTATATTAATCCTCCCTTCCTTCATCAACCAAGACGTGACAGATTTTTTAAATGTTGTCATAGTGTTGATAGCCTTAATTGATTCAGGAAGGTGATTATAAATCCTAGGAGCGATGAATGAGTAGTGGCGCTGTCCATATGTGGTATTTTTACGTGGTATCAGCATATCTCCTGAGTGCACTGCTCTCGTAAATATCACTCCCTCATTAAAAGTTGGTTGACTTTTAAACCGCTCATGTAGTAAGGCCAATTTAATGTACAGCTGTCTGATGTCCAGGACATTGCAATGACTAAAAAGTTCATTGGTGGGGTAGCGATACGGTTTACGCGCTATAATCTTTAAGATACATTTTTGAGCCACTTCTAATGGGCGGAGGATGGTCGCCGCACAACCTCCCCATCCTATTATTCCATAACAGAGAATAGACTGAACTAATGCGTAGTATGTACTTTTCAGTAATCCCGGATCTAAAATATTTCTCATCTCTCGGAACATATATGCCAGTTTTCGTATTTTAATCGCCAGTATATCAATATGGGTCTGCCAGCGGAGCCTATTATCGATTGTGATCCCTAAATATTTGATGTATTGTGTTCTTTCCACTATTGGACAGCTACATTGCTTTGCATTATTGCATGTATGAATTTTCAAATTGTGGCATGTAGGCGGTTGCCCTTTGGCATTATTGCTGAAAGTAAGGTATTTAGTTTTTCCTATATTCAAATTGAGTAGGGAATCATCCAACCATTCTTGTACTTTTTTCATACCTATATTTGCCTTATTGAAAGCTTCAGTCCACTTGTCACCCTCAAAAATAATGACAGTATCGTCAGCAAATGTAGTTATCTGGCCTACTAAGTTACACAGGTTATTTATGTAGATGAGAAATAGAATAGGTCCGAGAACACTACCCTGGGGGACACCGAATGACAAGTATTCAGGCATACTTTTTAAGCCGTCTATGATTACTACTTGTTTCCTATCTGTTAAATAGCTGGCAAACCAGGAAAGAGTGACATGCTCGAGTCCCACCCCCGCCAATCTTTGAAGTAACTTATCGTGCGAAACCGTATCGAATGCCTTAGCAAGGTCCAAGAAGACCGCCATACACTTTCTACCCTTATCAACGTAACCATTAATTAAGGTAGTAACATTCACTATTGCATCCGTAGTGCCCATTCCCTCTCTAAATCCAAACTGATTTTCTGAAAGAATATTGTTATTCGTCAGATACTTGACGAGTCTTTTTTTAACGACCTTTTCTATAATTTTAGATAACGTACTAAGTAGGGAGATAGGCCTATAATTATTAATGTCAAGTCTGTCACCGTTTTTAAATATTGGGATGACTTTAGCGCATTTCAATGCACTAGGAAATATACCCGTTTTAAAACTGCAGTTAACTATGTGAGTTATCGGGTTACTTAGCTGCATTTTTGATGACTTAAAAATGCGTGAATTCAGATCGTCAATACCCGCAGACGAGCTATCTTTCAGTGAATATATAATTTGGGAAATTTCCTGTGGCGTTGTTGGTGTCAAGAAAAGGGATACTGGAAAATTGACAGTTGGAGGGGTGCTTCCTGAATTTAAAGTTCTGTTCTGTATTTGTTTTGCCATTTTTTTGCCGACATTAGCGAAATATTTATTAACATGATCAACAAGCCTTTGAGGAGAAGAATCTCTTGTGACCGTTCCGCTTCCAATATTTAGCTTATCGACTGAGCTGCTACCTCTCGTTCTATTTGAGACCTCGTTTATAATTTTCCAAACCTCCTTAACATCTCCATTTGCTTTACTTAATTTATTTTTATAATACCTGATTTTAGTTTGACGGATTATTGTATTGCATATATTTCTATATTCTTTTGACTTTTCTCTCAAATCTAGATTATCAGGGTTGTGTCGACTTGCTAGATGAAGTTTGTCTCGTCTATGTATGCAAAAGAGGAGACCTTTTGTAATCCATGGCTTGTATTTTTTCTCTTTATGTTTTAGCCCAACAGTTTTTATTGAGCTATTCGACTGAACAATATTTTGAAGCTTACTAACAAAATTATCAGTTGCATTATTCACGTCAAATTTCTCGTAGACTGCTGTCCAATCAGCATCTGCGATGTCTCTACATATTTTGTCGTAATCAAATGTTTGTTTTAAGAAAGGTCTGTTCTTTTTATTCCTACAATTATGAAACATTTTGAATAAAAGGACATGGTGATCAGTAATTGATGTTTTGTAAACTACTGTGGTTGTTGGACTAGGTGTTCGACACATGATGTGGTCTATACAGTTGCTGGAGCTTTCAGTTTCTCGCGTCGGGGAGTCCACTAAACATTTCAAGCCATGAAGCGTAAGAAGCTCAAGATAATCAGGCGCCTGTGGATGTACCTTTCCACTTATTGGTATGTTAAGATCCCCAGTTAAAATTAGGTTATTTTTTTAGAATTCTTTGCCAACAAATCATTAAGGTTCTTCAGAAAATTTGTTATATTGTAAATAGACGGGCTTCTGTATATTGCTATTATACCAATAAATTTGTCTAATTCAATACATAAGCAATTAGCACCAGGTAACATCTCCTCATTAACTGAAATATCTGTATATTTTTCACTGGCATAAATAATTACTCCGTCATTTTGAAGTTTATTCACCCTAGTATGAAACGTAGTGTACCCTGGGATCTCTATCGGAACAAAATATTTTCCAATCCAAGCTTCTGTTAGGACTAGAATGTCGAAGTTTAGGCTGAGATCCTGTAACATAACTAAGAATTGATCAATATTTTTTTGGATACTTCTGATATTTAGACAAAGCATTCTCAGTGACGAATCACCTGAAAGCATTCCCCTGCAGGCATTGACATCTGATGTCACAAAGTTCTCATGTGACGAGTCATGGGTATCAATAAGATTCACTATATTGTCCATTATGGAACCTTTAATCTTATGAAGAAATGAGTCAAATCTGTGCATGTATTAACATGACTAGGATTTGTAGTGGATATTGATGTAATATAAGTGTGAGTTAATAAATTTAAATGGGTCAGTATGGATATTAAATGGTCAAAATGCATAGAATAATCATATTTTTGTAATAATTTCATGGTATAGAGAGAGTCAATATAAAAATAATCGCAATAAAATAGAATAATCAAAAATGTCAAATTCATTGCGGAATCATACTTAAAATTACTTGAAATTTCCAATATTATAATAAAATTTACTATGAAGAATATATCTAAGAATAAAAGTAATTTGGAATATAATAGAGAAATAGGGTATATAATATATTTTTTAAATATTACTAAGGGATAATACGAAACTGTGTTTAAATATTTCAGTATTATAAGGCGATTCGTTTTTAGATGTATACACAACAATACAAGTAAATCATAAAATTTATCATTCGAATGCAAGATTAATATAAAAAGGCAATAAAAGCGATAAAAATTGGTTATTGACGTATTAGGTAAAAATGTTACTACTTCAAATCTAAAAAAGTGCTTTCATTTTTAATAAGAACGGGTTTTTCATTATCATCTTTGCGAATGAATACTCGGCCATTATTTACCCATGTATATTTATACCCATTCTCTCGGGAAAATGCTTTAGCGCGACCTAGTAGGAACCTTGTATTATGGGTGAGATTTTCCGACACGTATATTGGTGTACCGTCACCAGGGATTCCTAAATCACGTGTGTTCAGTTTTTTGCTATTGGTTTTACAAATTTTATTATGATTTTTTACAGCTTTTAAAAGTGCATTCCGCTTCATGTCATGGTGAAACTTTACTACAATACTTTTTGGTTTCTTTTCGGATTTTTTGTGGGTGGGTCGAAACAGATTGTCAATATCGTCCATTGATACTTCACAATTTACGAAGGATCCAATCTTCAGGATGATGTCATCTAGATTTTTGCATTCGTCAGGAACTCCTCTAATTTCGATCTCACGTTTTCTTTGTTCCTGTTCATAATTGTCGTTCTTATATTTCAAAAGCGATATTTCCTTTTGTAGCTCTGTATTGGCTTTTTGTAGGATGGGGATGTTCGCAATTCCTCTCTCCATACAATCGATTTTTTCTACCAGGAAATCATAACGATTTGACAGAAAATCGGCTGTTTTTAAGATGTACACCGACAGTACAGTAAACGCTTTCTCGAGCAACAGATCATTGCGGGAATAGCGTGCGAAGGAAACGGGCAGAGGTGTACGTCTCGGCAAACGCCTTCGGCTAGCATTACACGCGAGTAATGGTTTGCGACGTTTTTCGAACGTTTGCGTATCCGCGTGGGACCGAGTAGGGGACATCTGGCGGCCATATGCGAGACCTCACGACTCGTGTCGTATTCGATTCTATTTAAATTTTCTTCTAAGAGAAGCTACTGTCTAGTATACTGTGACGTAACTATGACTAAGACTACACTTCATTTTGTTTCTAGCCGAGTTCGTGCATGTTTGCCCTCAAAAACAACAAATACCGGAGTTTGCTCCGAGAGATTAGAGCAGTGACTACCTTAGAATGGCATGTTTATTATATTACTAGCTGACCCGTGCCCACTTCGTTGGGCGGTAAAACTTTTTACCTGTGATGAAATTACGAGTGTGGTTCGGTCAGTACTGAGTGCTATGATTTATTTCCTGACTGCCTAAAGAAGGCTTATATTTTTACTGCATATGTATGTATGTATTTGCATGCCAATTTGACTATAATACAGTTATTTGTGAGTGTCTTCTTGTGAGTGTCTTATTTGTGAGCGTATTATCTCTTTAACTATTTATGCAGTAAAAGGGAAATTATCTGCAGTAAAAGGAAAAAGTCTTTTGTTTTAAACACTTGAGACGATACATTTATTTATTTTTATAAGAATTCATAATTGTTGATAATATGACCAATAAACATGACCTAACGATTTAAATTATTTTTTTTAATATAATATACTACTTTTTGTGACTTAAATATAAAAGTTATACATATCAAGGCATTATCAAGCTCTACAACTTTTCTCTAGAACTTAATCATATATCTCTCATCGTTAAGGCAGCGTTAGTTAGAAACGTTTTCGTTCGACCGCTCATTCTCCGACTTACTTTGCAAATCCGACTACCACGAAAAAGTCTTTTCATTTTTCGGATTAATATATAGCCTATGACACTCACAAATAACGTGGCTTTCTACTGGTTAAAGAATTTTCAAAATTGGTTAAGTAGATCCAGAGATTACTTCCTACAACGTCACAAACTTTACCTCTTTATAATACATATTAGCATAGAAGTATAGATAAGTACGCCATTGTGAACGTAATGAAAAATTCCCCGGGAATTCCCCGAAAACGACACTGTCCCGCATATTCGTATCACCATTATCTCCTTGAAGACTATATACGCATACGTAGATGAATTTTGGCTGTGTATTTCTGAAACGTGTGAATGTTGTCACCTGCCGTGCCTGGCTACACGCTCCACGGTAAATGGACTGAAACAGGCCACGTGCCATAACCCCCCCCCCCCCCCCCCCCGCATCCCCACCCCTCACCCCCAAAAGCTACATCCATAAGAATGATAAAATATCATCCGCAGTATATTAGTCCCACATTTAGGGGTGAGATTTTACGTTGTAGATACAATCTATTGTATCTATATACATAGATATCGCACGACATGAGCGTGGTATTCGAGTTCTGGAATTTTCGGGATTGTTATCCCGAAAATTCCAGATGATGATGTTATCCAGAACATTTCAGTGACTGTTGTCTCTGAAATTTCTGTGATCAACAAAGCGTACTGTAATGTCGTAACTGTATTGCGTCGATCAGCTCCGAGACAACTAGAGTTGTCGACTACAGCGGGCGAGCCCGTCACCTCAGGAAGTTTTAAAGACTAGTCGTTCTATCTCCCTGGAGTGAGCGCAGAAGACTTAGGACAAAAACAGTCCACCGTCTAGCTCCGCCACAAACCCGTAAGATGCCAACGCCTTAACCGTGAGATAGCCAGGAGTGTCACCCACCGCTTCGTAAGGGAGAGGACCGCGCAAGCGACCTCGAACTCGGAACCAATCGAGAGACCGGAGAAATCTGGTCACAATTGGTAGTTAGGGCGCGAGTGCCGCCCGCCAGGTAACATACCTGGCTACTCGCGGTAAGGCGTTGGTCTCTAACGGGTTGTGGCGTAGCTAGACGTCGGATTGTTATGTCCAAAGTCTTCTACGCTCACTGCACGGTCGATAGAACGATGAATCGTTAAAACGTCCTGCGGTGACGGGTTCGCCCGTTGTGGTTGACATCTCAATATGTTAGTCAGAGTGCGCAATCGATTGGCTTATGCCGCACGGTGCGCAGACCGTCCAGGAGCGCCAGAAGGTTGATTCACAGGGGAAACTGACCATAGGGCCAGAGTCCTACCCAGGCTCGCACTTCATGCATGGAGGCCGTCGGATAGGTGTTTACCCGTGAGTGTGACCAACCCTGAACAGAATGGGTCTTCGTGACCAACTCAGCAAGGGCCCATTAACCCCCGGAGACAGCGGCGGTAGCGGCGCAGGTAGCGTCGTTCACCGCCTCGCCGCCTCAATTTTGCTAAGCTCCCGAAACCGTCTCGCTCACTCGGCGCCGGACATTTGTGAACCGGCGCATGGCCCATATATTCCACTTTTCAACGAAATGCGAAATCGGTATTTCCACTTGGGTCTTGCGCAAGCTACGGCTGATATTTTGCATCTTTAATATTTTCCGTATTTACTTCAGGTAATTTGCTATCCTGCTGAATCATAGCATAACAAATGGTTTCGTGCAGCTTGCAGGTTCCTAATAGTTCTATGCAGCTTGATTCTTGGCATTCTGGCATTCCCAACTCACGTTTTAACTCCTATTTGGTATTGTATGAAATCGGAGACTATCGCGGTTGTTTGATATTATACATAAGATAAAACGAATTTACCGCGTGAATTTTGTAGCACCCGACGTTTCGGCGTCATTGCAGCGGCCGTTCTGCGTAAACTGCGTAAAATATAACGGTGGGGGGGGGGGGGGTTGGCACGCGCGCATTTCGAAAATCCATAGTACATACAACACTCACTGTATCCTGTCTTATGTCCTCGGTTCGGCTTTCGGCGGTGGGAACATTTTAAGAAGAGGGTTTGACGTAGAAGAGAGTTTTTAGCCATCGTCTCTATTGAAGTTAGAGTACTACCTTTTAATCATTTAAAAACTGGATGGATTTTCTTAAGACCTTATTACACTCTTTATTACCTTTTTAGTAATAACTTTTCCTTTAACCCTTTACTGGGAACATGATTTTAAACTACGTAATAGGGAACATCGGTCGAGAGGTTATCATAGAAGTGGTTTTATTGATAATAAAACCACTTCTAACATACAACATTTTATTTTAAGTACCAATATCAAAACACTGAATCTAAACACTAATCGTCTCTATTAAAGTTCGGGGTTCTTCTAATTTCAATGGCTTCCTAGATCATGCGAGAAAAGTAGAATCTTTCTTTGGATAGCACAATGGGATTTAAAACTGCAGCCAGTGGTTCCCACTATCCAACATACTTATGTTTGCAGTTCGCCGATTTTTCTCGCTGAACATCTTTAACAGATTTGATGTATTCTATCAATCATGTTTATGTTATTTATCCTATCTGGTAGCCTCCTTGTAGAGGGACGTTACCTGTCAGGGCCGCTGGAGGCGGTTGGGATCAGAAAATCGCGGATTCGGGGAAATACCTCGGTCGGAACTAGGAACTGGTGTACTTTCCGGTTAAGGTTTAGAGGGGGGGGGGGGGTAGAGAATGGTTTCGTGCAGCTTGGGCCATAAGATCCATTTCGTTCTCGGATCGGACCAACTCACGATTCAGCTCCTATTCAGAAGCCTCCTCGTGTGAAAGGCTACCCCGGACAAGACTCCCGCGTCTCAGGGCTCACGGCTGGTGGATCGGTTTATCCTTGTGGGATTCCTTCCCGGCACTAGTGGACGGTTTGCGCACCGTTTGGCGACGCCTGTCGGTTGTGCACTCTGACTAATTGCTGACGGAGTCTGAAGACTATGGAAATATACTGCTCCCCTAAGCAGCGGGGTTGGATGTTAGCCTGTCGTGAACCACTCTTGAAATGACCATTAGGCTACCTGATCCTGACCTCAGAGCAGGGTAAGATATGCCTCGGTCCGCGACAAATTCAAACTGAATCACCGCTGGACATAAGGCAGGTAGTGACCGCACAAGTTCCTTCGGACCCGTGACCATTCAGGAGGTTGGAAGTATCCTGACGGTTAGTTCCAGGCGGAGATATCCTTTACAGACTGGTAGTCAGAAGGCGTAGCTGCCCGCTGGGTACCTATCAAGATGCATCGCCGTAAGGCGTTGGCCTCTGACTGCCTCGTGGACTCGCTGAACAGTAGGTTTACCTAAAGTCTTTTACGCTCATGCCACGACTGAAAGAGCAATCACATGTCGTCATACCAGTCTGGGGTGACGGCTTCGCCCGTTGTAATTTACACCACCCATTTATAGCTTCATGGGGTGGCTGGTACGCTCGTTGCAGTTGACAACACTCTCCTGTGCCGTTTGCTAGACACGCTACCCATCTTGTGAATAACCAGGCAGTCAGGATATAAATGTTTCCTAGAACAGCGGGGGCAGTTATCGACTCGACGTCATCTATCCGTTCGTTACCCGATCCCAAGTGAGCTTGACGGGCAAAGGGCGCCTCGGTCTGCAATGCATTCGAAGTCGAATAACCGCGTACGTCAGGTAGAGGCCGCGCAAGCGACTTCAAATCCGCGACCAGACTAGAGGACGGAGAAATTTGTACAAATCTGGAAGTAAGGGCGCGAGTAGGGCCCGCTGTGTGGCACTTCCAGACTCTTACAGGCTGTTAACGTAGTTTGACTGTGGAATGTGTTGTACACACAGCGTTCACTCCATGGGAGACAGAAAGGCACGATGTGGTTATAACTCAGTGGGGTGGCGGGTTCGCCCATAGCAATTAACACCCCTCAATTATGAATACCTTCTTGCACCATATAACTGGCATACTTCGCCAATCGCCTTACTTAATATTATTAAGTGAGGTATTAATATTAATTGTAATCGAAACAGTTTCATCATATTTTAGTAGCACCTAATATAATATCTAACTTGCACCTGCGAGGCGATGGAGGTCATAACTCAATTATGTACCTAGGTTTTTTAATCGAAAATGAATACCATTGGCAGCGGCACACAGAGAATGTATGTGGAAAGTTGCGTACCTACAGGCTTAAAAAATACCATGTAAAAGCCACCTGGATTTTAAGACTTTGGCAGCCGTTGTTACTAAAACCCAGTTGTTACTGAAACTTTTTTTTATCTCGTATCACAGTACCACTCTGGTACGTGGATCACTGGAACATCAGCCCGGACGGGGACCATACATCAAAAATTCCTTTGATTAGAGACAAGTATGAGATTGCGCGCGAAATACTGCAGTAGGTTTTAAGAATAAGGAGGATATTACTATATACATATCAACTCCTATGACTGATATGACTATCTATATCTACTGATATAAAATGTCTAAACAACTATGTAAAAGTTTTTGAAGACAATAAATGTGATTTAATTTGATTTGGGTTATTATAATAACCCATATAGCCATATAAAATAATGAAGTTGTAACATGTGCTTCTGTGACCGTCGAATATGAGATTCTTAAATTCAGTAGGGTCGAGTCCGGTTCACTCAGTCTAAAGATCAGTCGCTCTAAAATGGCATTTTAGAGCGACTGCCCCGAAAAACACGATAATATCGTGTGAGGTGCAGAACGTATAAATTAGAGCGACTGATCTTTAGACTGAGTGACCCGCCATCGAAAAACATGAAATCGGCTCAGTCGCTCTAAAATGCGAATCGGGTCAGTCGCTCTAAATTATCACAACTGTGAAATACCTCCTGCTACTTTTCGCGTTCTTCTTCTTCTTTATAAATAGCAGTTGTCAACGCGTGTAGTGTTACCAGGCTATCAAAATTTTTCCCTGGATGGTCGATGTCAGACTATTTTCGAAATTATCTAGGCGAATAAATAACAGATCTGTAATGAGCGGTGACGTATGGGCGTGAATACGCGTATTTGGTGCACATAACGCTGTGTTGGTGCATAATATCGTTCCGCCTAGCTCTGATGCGAGTTTGTTTATTTTTTAGACAGTTTTGCATGTTTTTTCGTTTTATTTCGTTAAATGCTGTATAGTAGATATACTAAATATGAATTATTGCAGTATAGGAACCTTTCTCAAAAATCTGAAAAATAAAGAAATACATACTGCGACTTAATAATTGTAAAGATAAATGTAAAATTTCGGAAGAAAAAAAAAATAAATGTAAAAGAAAAATACCTATAGGTGATTATGCCGGCTAGGACTCTGCCTGCGGGTCAGTTTCGCTCTTCGGGCGCTCCTGGACGGTTTGCGAACTATAGGGACAAGTGCATTCCGACTGATAAGCGGAATGCACTTGTCCCTATAGAACAGGGGTGGTTGTTAACCTTACGGCAACCGCTCTTAAAAAACGACCAATTCGGCCACCCTATCCCGGGCGGTCGACATGGTCCGCAATAGATTCGGTAGATACCGAATCACCGCTATGTAAGGGAGAGGACCGCGCAAGCGACCTCGAACCCTTAACTAGTTGGGAGGCCGGAGAAATGTGGCCGAAAGTGGTAGTAAGGGCGCGAGGCCGCTCGTTGGTTGCAAACCCAGTGTCTCGCGGTAAGGCGTTGGCTTCTTACGGGTGAGTGGTGTAACTAGACAGTGAACGGTTTCGTCCCAAAGTCTCCTACGCTCATCTTAAGGGAGACAGAACGATCAATATCGTTAAAACTTCCTGGAGTCTGGGTTCGCCCGTTATAGTTGACACCTCCAAATACCCATTTACATGCAATTTATTCATCAGTTGAGTAGTTGTACTTGCATAACTAGCATCTTAGCCTGTGCATGTGACTTGATGATTTGTTATTGCATCATAGCTCACAATGTCTTTTAGCGCCCGGCTGACTTGCCTGTGAGAAGTTTACTATTTAAAAAAAAACAATATAGAAATTGATCTATAAAAGATCAACCGAAAATTAAGACGGTGCTGGATTTTCATCACTGGACATATAGATTAAGATTTGAAGCTCTAAGTGTTGAATTTGTTAAGCGATTTCATGAGGAATGTATTTAGGCTGATACAATACTTATATTCAGATGCCACGAAGTAACAATACTGAAGTTCAAATTTAAAATATGGACTTAGCCCCCAGGCATGCACTTGCGGCCTGGCCGCAACGGCCAGACTACAGCGGCCAGCAAGATACTACCAAATGTATGGAATTGCCGTCGACCGCGCGCACTTGGCCGCGCGGTTGACGGCGAGTCCATACATTTCGTAGTATCTCGTTGGCCGCCGCGGCCAGGCCGCAAGTGCGCACCGGGGTTTACTTCCATTATAGAGAATCTATGCTGTTAAAGTTTTGATAAGCGCAATGCTTTAAAATCATTCATTAACCCAGCGTAAGCGGTAGTATTAAATCATTTTTTAACAACAAGTGTTTACTTAAAACTTTATCACGGTGCAATTATTAGCTTGAAGATGCTACGGCTAAAAATATATTTATAAATGAACTAAATTGTACACTGCCACCATATACTGAAGATTGTATGCAATCGTTGCCGTGTTATTGATTCATCCGATTCAATAACATTTGTTTGTCGAATAAAACATTTCTTACAATTATAATTTTATTTTTGCTAGCATGTGTTTAAAATACATTTTCATTTCATCAGGAGCCGGACGTGGTGGTATTGACTCCTTTATTTAATAAATGTTCCATCCGCTGTTATACTATCCCTGACTGAACATTCTTTATGCTGTCATAATGTTCTCGTGTAACGACTTCTGTAATTTTGCAAAAATTTATAGTACAGTTACAAACAATTAAATTTTGTTATAAAAAAATAAACAATTTTATAATAGTTTTTTTTTATTATTTTAAAAGCCAAAGAAAAAAACAAGTAAAATCAAGGTTCCTAAATCATGTAACCAAATAAATTAATTATTTTCAATAAAATAAATGTTACAAAATAAAACCATAATAAATGTAAATTAAAATATCAAACGTAAAATAAAAAATAATACCCAAATAGTCGTCTAAAACATAAATATCAAATTATAAATGTATGCCGCATTGTCAATTACGTTTATGTATACCTATGCTCTCCTTAAATTTAGTCTCTTCTGGAATTGATTAATGTACATACATAGACATTAAGCTGTATGTGATAGAATTTTAGGCATATCTAGTACAGACGCAAGGCAGGTCGAACGTACAAGAATGAACCACGCGTTGTGGAATGTAAAATTATAGGTTCTTCGTAAAATACGGGTTATCTACGTTTTTGTGGATAATTTTGTGGAATAGTACCATATCTGCAGCACGGTTCTCCAATAAAGCAATATTAAAGTGATTCAGTCTGATCTTGTACATTTTCAGTCCTAAGCATTGACAGTAGTGTTGTCTAGTAGTTGACTCCTTGTGTACGTCGTATTGCGAGAGCACTCACGACCTTGGCGTTCAACTCGATCACCGATTGAATTTCGACATGCTTGTATGAGGTACTGTCAGTAAAGCTACAACTTGGTGAAGTTTGTTGACGTATGACGATATTCATCTAAAGAGATCACCGAAGATCTCTTTAATTTATCCAGAAGGATGGTTGGGTTGACAAGGTCGAATACTTTTGCAAAATCTGTGCATATTGCATCCACATGTTTCGGGTTATACATAGACTTTGATGATGAAGTTAGTGTATTCCCGGTATTCCCCCAAATTTGATACCACAGTTGGGATATGCATAGGTTTCGTGGAGCCAATATTTTGCTAAGTGAATGACAAATGACCCCGTTTTGGAGGGATATCCGAAACCTTTAGATGATCATGTCTGTAAAAGAAAAAACTACATTAGTTATTGAAAGAAACTGTATTAAAAAAAAGAAAAATCATTATATTTAGATTAAATGCATGGTTTCCATCACACGTAAATTCGGGCGACTAACAGCCCATTTCCACTTGTCGGGTGTCTGATCCGTTTTTTAATCGGATATCACCGCCTCTGTTCCCACTCGTTGGATGTCGGATTCGATTTAAAGGCAACTGCGCGATGGATGTCTACGAAGCTTTTGTTGTGATATACTATTAAGATGAAAACAAGTTATTTCAGGTTATGTTCGCAGATTGACAGCAAATGTCACCGTTTCCTACTCTAGGGTTATACGATACGATACGATACGATAGTGTCAGTAGTACCATGGAATAACTACTAGATTACTACTAGATTCGGTCATTGTAACATGATCAGTGCATTGTAATACTAAATGTGATAGTTAGGCAGAAATCACCCTCTTTGGGTGGAGCCATCAAATAAAAAAATGTGATAGAATAAAGCCAAATTAGAATGTGATAGAATAAAGCCAAAATAAAAACAAATTTACATAATAAAAACAAAAACATACTTTTTGTCATTGCTTAAAAAATGTAACTGAAACTTCCGCCAGGTGTTTATTTAAAAAAAAAATAAGTTAACCTGCTGTGGGTTTAACGCATCTTTGAATGCCTACATCTCGCTTATTATTTGAGGCCGAATAAAGATTCGGAATCAGTCACGGGGTACCTTACTATCTAAATATTAAGTAAATATAAAGTCGAAGACTATCGCGGTTGTTTGAAATTATAAATAAGATGGAAACCATATCCTATTTATAATAAGTAATTAGTTGTATAAATGTCCAAATTTTAAACGTCAAAAATTAACATAAATGTAGGTATCGTGATTAGTGTCAAATGAAAGGCCTGTTTGGGGACCTACATTTCAAAAATATATATGTATCTATATGGATAACTTACATAAACCACAAATGTTTCATTAGGAAAAGAATAAAAAATAATTACAAATACAGAAGTTCACTTTTTATAACGGAATAAATGCAAAACCATGATCATTTCCTGGTCTCCACGACATGTACAAACCCCATATAACATCAACGGGCACAAGCTTTAACAAGTAGACACTGTTGATTTTACAAAAACGTTATGTTTTGTATCCTTGAAAATAAGTGTTGAAAGAAAAATGTTGTACTGACACAAAAACTTATATGCAGGAAGTTTATCCGTTCAAAAAAAAACCGAGATGGGAATCGATTTACAAAAGTTTAACCGAAAATGAAGACAGTGCAGGGTTTTAATCACTGCACATATAGATTTAGATTTGAAGCTCCAATGAAAATTTTTAATTAGTTAGGCAATTTCATAAAGAATGTATTTAGGCTGATACAATACTTATATTCAGATGCCACGAAATTACCAAAACAGAAGTCGAAATGTTGAAAATGTAGAATATGGACTTAGGTAGGTACCCAATTAAAGAAAAACAATACTGTTACATTTTTGATAAGCGTAATGCCAATTGATCTAAAATCTTTAATTATTAGCCCAGCGTATGGCCGCCGGACTAAATATTTTTATAATAACGAGTGGTTATTTAAAACTTTTCAGATGCGGGGGGGGGGGGGGGTAGTTTAGGGGGCGAACATGATACACACGTGACACGGCCCGGTGGCATAGTGGTTAGGTCGCCTGATCCAGGCGCGGATCCACGGGGGGGAAATTAGGGAAATTTCCCCCCCCAAAATCGACGTAGAAGAAAAAGACAGTGTGTCCGCGTCGCTTCTTGCTTCGAAATCGCTGTTAGGTTAAGCCAGTGGAAGAACAAGGATACAGCAGGAAAGGCATCGGTTTTAATTTCCGCTTTAAGTAACTTTGAATTCCTTATAGGACTCTTCTGCCTGGGTGATATATTATCACTTACCCAACCACTCAGCGTCATCTTACAAAAAGAAACCATTGATCTAGCAAAAGCATCGGAAATAGTAAAATCACTAATTGCAACACTAGAGCAGCGACGGCGTGAAGTAGATGAACATTTCAATGAAATATTTGAAAACGCAAAGCAAATGGCAGAAAAGTTAGACATTGACGTTAAAAGACCGAGGACGTGCGCGAGACAAACGAGACGGGAAAATTATGCACTAGAAGATTGTCAGGACTACTACAGGGTATCTACGTTCATACCGTTAATTGAAACAGTGACCGAGGATTTAAAAGTGCGTTTTTCCAAAGAGGTACTAGATTCCTTTAATTTGACATTACTGATTCCGGATAAAGTTATACTACAAACTTTTAATCAAACTAAAGAACTGATCAAATCTCTTATCTCAAGATTTGGAAACTTGCTCGAAGGTAACAAAGAGATACAAGTTTTAAAACTGAAAGCAGAAGTTCAACACTGGCAGCAACTATGGTCTACAAAAAAAACATCCGGTGACGGTCTACCACTACCAGCTTCATCATTTGATGCACTTAAATCCTGCGATGAAGACGTATACCCAATAATACACAAACTACTTCAGATTTTCTGCACACTACCTGTAACGAATGCTAGTGCTGAACGATCGTTCTCATCTTTACGTTGCATCAAAACTTGGCTTAGAACTACCATACTAGAAAAAAGATTATGTGGCTTGGCGTTACTCCACATCCACTATGACATTGATATAAAACCAGAAGAAGTAGTGGAACGCTTTTCAAAAATAGGGCAACACAGAATTTTGATATAAAATTGTGTGGTCACATTTTTATATAGATTTATATAATTTTGAAATTTTGACATTAGGCGAAACTCTCTTTATGTCTTTATTCTGTCTTAGTATGTCTTTATCTCTTTATTTCTTTTTATGTAATAAATGAGTATTTTACACACCAAAGTCTAATAATTCCCCCCCCAAAATGGCTCTCTGGATCCGCCACTGCCTGATCTTACATTGTAAGGTCCCGGGTTCGATTCCCGGCTGGGTCACCATTTTCCGTTGGAATAAAATTAAAGGAATTGGATTTTCAGTTCTGTCGATCGAATGCAATAACAAGATTACAAGACTAACAAACATGTTACACGCACACATGATGTCCTCCTCATCGTGATCCGACAACGGCGACCTCTTGGTTGACAGGACTTCTTCGAATATGCGCGCGGAAGTGACTCGTGAATCCCAGTTTGTTTTTGAAGGTCCGATTACAACGACTACAGTAGAGTTCACCGCAGTCGTTGTAAGTGTATGTGTAATTAGACTTCAGACGAGTTTTGCGCTGTTGGCGGTTCGAGTCGAGGTTTTCAAGCCGGGCTTTCTCAAACTCTTTAATTTTTGTGGTCACCGTGGAGCGCCACTCGCTGCGTTTGTGAGCAGCCCTCTCCCAGCTCCCAGGTAGAATACCACTGGCGGTTAGGTGCCTTTTTAACACAACTTTATAGCGTAGGTGCTGTCCGCCGACTTTCTTGCTCCGCGCATTAGCGGTGGACTCCGGACTAACGACCTACCTATAAGACAGCTGTCTTGCCACATGCGAGCGTACACTTCACTACCCACTCACTACCCCTTTATTTATCAGGTCGAAATTTATATTTACGCCCATTAAATTTCCTAATTTATTTTAAGTTAAATTGTGTATCGCTGCAATTTTTCTGAGAGTTGTATATTTTTCTGTTCTAAATAAATAATTTTAAATCATAATATTTCTTTTACTATTTTTTTTAATGTTATACGATACGATTCTGAATTTATATTCCTTAATTTTGTTAATGTAGTTTTCGATGTTTCCTCCGTACGGTATATTTGGTCGCTCGCAGTATCATCCCTACCATATCCCTACTACAATGATCGATCGCTGCCGACGCTCTGATGAAGAAGAAGAAGAAGAAGAATCGCTTCTCGGCTGTCAAAATGCGTCGAGCCGCGATTTTCGTGTTTGCATCTGACGCAAACGAAATTGGATTTTTCGACGTTTTCATTTGCCGGAAAAGCCAATGTAACCACAACACCCTCCTATCCGCGAAGAAAATTAGCGGGAACCCGGAATTTTCGACTCGGTAAGTACTCCTTTTTGTTATGTAGCCACGTACACGCGCATAACCTCACTTTTCTTGACTACGCCGTGCAACTATGTTTTTTTCTAGTATTCGTTCCAAACGCCTAATAAGTGTTCCTACCAGCTTATGCTAGGACAGCAGAAACTTCGCGAATAACGGCCGTCTTTAAAATCGATTATACAAACGACGCTTGCATTTAAAAGCTTTTATCACTGTCAGCCATATCATTGACTTTTGTCACCGCGACAAAAACTTTTTTGTCGCGGTGACAAAAGTCAACCGTGCGCGCTATCCATAAGTGCAGATTTACATTGAGTCAGTTACAGGCGTCAGTGGGCGCTGAGAACTGACTCACACTATTTACGTAGTCAATCAGCCATAGTTACTTCTATAGGTTAGGTACGTTTGTTATTAGTCAGTGGGAAAAAATGCATTATTTTCGCTAGTTAAAACGCTACAAAACAGTGCCAGTGACTGACTAACTACTGACTTTAGACAAGGTCAGGCGAGTTTAGACAAGGGCTGAAGGGGCAAACACATTATCGGACGCGTCCGTCAGCCGCGGCTTATGAACGCGATCTGTGTAGTGAATTTCTATTGAGCCGTGCACATTATCGGACGTCTGTCGCGAACAACTGCATACGTTCGTACGCCGCGCCTTACGGACGCGTCCGATAATGTGTTTGCTCCTTGACTTCAAAATATATAGCAGGAATATTGAAGTCAGCTCTGGAGCGACAGCTCTGTACTGACTTAAAATCAATTTACACGATGGCAGTACCGGGTCAGCACTGACTTGTTTTAGGTTTGATGTCAGTAACTGACTCAATGTTCGTCAGCCTTAATACTGTAACCTCACTGTATCAGATTTGATAGTGCGCAATTCAAGAATACATTGGATCAAATGAACAAAGCCCACCTCGCGGTAGTGCGGCCGCAGACCGCACACCGCCATAGTAAAATAAGATAAGTATATCGAGAATCTGCCATCTGTCAGTTGTGGCACACGAGTAGACACGGAACAGAGACAAAGCTTCATACAACCGCGATTTGGTAGGTACACTACTACAAGCGTGAGACGCGTGCGTGTATGGCAACCGGCCGCTTCGTACGTACGCGGAGAAAGGTTGACAAACCTCAGGGCCCCCAGCCGCGGCGGACGTACACATCTCACCTGTTGTTTATTTTTCTCCTTACGTTTGATTCAATAAGTGTTTTAACATAAACAAGTGTAAATATGGTTTACTGCAGCGTGTGTTTGAACGATTCTAGAATTATTAAAAACATTATCATTTTTCAATTACCCCAAAGATTTCATTAGGTATGTACAGTAAATAAATAGATTATAATTTATTATTACTTTCCTGTCAGGAAAGTATTGTGGACGCACTTCTGTGTCTGGCTGTGTGTATTATCCGACGATAGCGCCGAAACGTTTCATCCGATTGAGCTGAAATTTGGCATGCAGGTATCAGTTGGTCATCATGTTATGAGATGAAAAGATTATGGTTGAAATCCATCCACCCTGGGTTGGACCCCGATGAGGGAACTCCTCAACAGTCATTAGCAGAGACCCAAAATTTTGTATACGCAGTAAATTATGATAGCCCCTTCCAAGTTCTACCATGACATCGCTGATGTACCCTGGATTGGCTCCCGATGACTCCTCAACGGTCAACAGCAGAGACCCAAAATTTTGTATACGCATTCAATTACGATAGACCTTCCATGTTCCACCATGACATGGCTGATGAACCCTGGGTTGACTCCCAATGAGGGAACTCCTCAACGGTCAACAGCAGAGACTCAAAATTTTGTATACGCATTCAATTACGATAGACCTTCCATGTTCCACCATGACATGGCTGATGAACCCTGGGTTGACTCCCGATGAGGGAACTCCTCAACGGCCAACAGCAGAGACCCAAAATTTTGTATACGCCGTTTTTTTATGTGGTGGAAAGATATACCTATTAGTAATTAGGTATTAATGCATTAAAGGAACCTATTTTACATTATTGATTTTGTAACATCACCCGACTATATTGACCACGCTGGTTCCGAATCTGTAATAATCTTTATTCGGTTTCTATAAATAAGCGAGATATAGGTATTCCAAAAAGGGTCAAACCCATACATTTCGGTAGGTTGTTAGTTATTTTTAATAATACATAAACACCTATTTGACGGTAGGTTAGATTAGTTTTTTAAGACAATCTTAAAAACTGAGTTTAAAAAAACTTTTTTTTGGTTTGTTTATTTGTTTTTAACTTTAAACCAAATTTGGTTGTTAATTTGTTAAAGCTTTTTTCTTTCACATTTAGCATTACAATGATCGAATCTAGTAGTATTTCATTATTTTTTCGATTTTTGAGAAAGGTCCCTATACTGCAGTAATTCCATTAACATCGAAAGATAACTCAACCCGGCGGTGCAAAAATCGTTTTGGTATATCGTAATTAGATAGTGTAACTAAAGGAGACTTTTTAAAATTGTGTATAATAAAAAGTTGACAAATGTTTAGTTTATTTAATTTTATTCTTCTGTGCCAACCCTAACAAAGTAGGTAAAAATTTTGCACGCTCTTCAGAAGCTTTGCCTCTGTTCGTGTTTACTCCTGTGGTTGTGGTGCATACATAGTGTGAACAAAATACTCTCCTAAACATACCAAACCTAAAATCCGTGCCCAAATTTACTCCTAAAGTGTAGTTTGAAGTGCAGACCAGCTGTGGAAGTGTGATCTCCTCTGGAAATCCATGAATTAGTATACAATTGCACAAAAATCATTTAATGTCAACATTGCACTACCCTCATTTAATGTACAGTGAATTCTAGACAAAATATAAATCAAAACGCTGAAATCAACTAAACCTAACTAGGAAAACCAATTAAAAAGACACAAAATGAATCCATCACCCAACCCCCAAAAGTGTACAAAGTGTAAAAAGATAATTAATGACAAAAAACCCGGAGTGAAGTGCGACTGCTGCAAAATCATTCTTTACCATTGAAGAACAACACGGCTTTGTGCAAAGACGCTACTGTAACTAACCTGCTCTCATGCTTAGATAAGTGGACAACAGAATGGAACAATCGACACCCTATAGACATAATATATCTAGACTATGAAGAAGCATTTGATAGAGTACCAATTAAACGGCTAGTTAAAAAACTGGAACATTTTGGTTTCCGGGGTAAGCTGTTGCTGTGGATCATAAACTTCTTGACAGGCAGAAAATTTCGTGTACGAGTCGGTGATGAGCTCTCGGAACCCCATCCTGTCCTAAGCGGAGTTCCCCAAGGATCAGTCCTTGGGCCTGCAGCATTTGGGATCTTCCTTACTGACTTAAAAGCGATCATAAACCTCGATTTCATGTTGTTCGCAGATGACACAAAGTTTTTTGCTGACCCCACGATCAGCTACGTAGAAATACAAGACAACCTCAATCGCATTGTCCAATGGACAAAAGACTGGCTCTTTCCGATCACAGTACAGCGCTGTCGCGTCAGAGCTGACTTCAATAACCTGCTATATTATTATATTTTTGTTGGTTGGTAGCCATTTATTGAACAGAAATGGAAACTGTCAACACGACACAGCGTTGCCAGATAGTAATTTATACTTAAGGCGCCACGTATGGGCGTAGGGTTGTACTATTTCAACACCCTCACTCATTTAAATATAAATTTAAGAACTTAATTATTTTACATAAATCTTTGATTAAATATTAAAAACAAACGATTTGGTTTAACATTTCATTGGTTTGATATTCCATCTAAATTTAATTTTAAATGCACAACCCCATATTTGACGCACAAAATGCAGCCTTTTGTCCAGATACAGCCTTTGTTAGGATGTCGGCCACCATGTCCTCTGTGGGTATATATATATATATATATACATTGTTTCTATCAGTCCATCATCGATCTTTTGTCTAATGAAATGGTGTCTCACATCAATATGTTTGGATCTAGCTTTAAAACAGTCCATTTTAGCAAGAACTAAGGCACTTTGATTGTCACACTTGATCCTGACTGATTTGGTCCTGATGTTATGGTCCAGATCTTGGCCGAATTGTTTCAGCCACAATGCTTCTTGCACAGCCGCTGACAATGCCATGTACTCGGCTTCTGTGCTTGATAATGCCACCGTCTTCTGTCTTTTGCTGGTCCATGATATTGCACCACCACTTAGGCCAAAAACGAAGCCCGTACATGACCGCCTCTTGTCCACATCTGATGCCCAGTCAGCGTCCGAGAATCCTTTTAGTCCTGACTGCTTCGACTCACGATAACATATCTTGAATCTAATTGTTCCTTTTAGATAGCGGAGGATCCTCTTTACTGCCATCCAGTGAGCCCTACCGTAATTGGAGTTGAATCGACTCACATCATTTACCGCAAATGCGATATCTGGTCTAGTGCCCTCTACTAGGTATAAAAGGCTGCCGACTGCTTCCTGATACCGTTTGTTTTCCATTTCTCGTTTTTCTTCGTCAATAGTAGGACACATACTCACGATTAGTTTTTAGTTTGTGTCACTTGTGGAGTGATAGCTGGTTTGCACTCGGCCATTCCAAATCGGTCGAGTATTTCTTCAATGTACTTGCTTTGCTCCAAACTGATAGTACCTGTACTATAAGTGATGCTTAGTCCGATGCAATTGGTTGCTTGTCCCATGTCCTTCATTTTGAATGATTAGCTAAGCGCCGTCTTGATCTTGTCACGAGTTGACTTGTGTTTCCGAAAGATAAGAATATCATCCACATAGATTGCAATGATGATCTCCATGTTGACTGTAAAATAGACACATGGGTCAGCCTTTGACTTGATTAGCCCGAATGAGCGCAGCATTCTGTCTGGCTTTCGGTTCCATTCATGACCACTTTGCTTCAGGCCATAGATTGCTTTCTTCAACTTGCAGACCCTCTCACTGCCATCATGGAATCCGACAGGTTGCTCAATGTAAATCTCCTCTCTGAGGTCCCCTTGGAGGAACGCAGTCACCGCGTTCATTTGATCAATATTGAACTGTGATTTTACTGCAAGTGCCACCAGATAATGTATCGAGGCATATCTGACTACTGGTGAGTATGTTTCCACGTAGTCGATTCCGTATTTTTGTGAGCAGCCTTTTGCTACTAATCGTGCCTTGTACCGCACGATGTCACCACTCACATCTCCCCTTTTTATTTTAAACACCCGTTTGGTCTTTATAGGCTTCCTGCCTGATGGAAGGAGTTCGAGTGTCCAAGTTTCGTTCTCCTCCAACGATGCCAACTCTTCATCCATTGCCGCCTTCCATCTATTACCGTCTGTTCGCGATAGCGCCTCCTCAACGGTGATCGGATCTCCATCGGCCTTGTTGCTTATAACAGAATATGTGACATACTCTTCAAATTTTCGCAGCTTCGGAACTCTCGTCGATTGTCTCAGTTCTTGCGCTGGTATCAGGTTCTGTTCTTCTGGTACAGCATCTGGTTCCTCTTCTGAGTTGTCCGAATAACCGAGTGTTTCGTAGGCTTCTGACTCGTCATCGACGTCGATCTTGATACCTTTTTCAGGCTGATATTCGTTTGGGATTATTTCCCTCACTGAACGTGTAGAACGTCGTAGATATGTAGAACGTGTAGATATGTAGAACCGTGAATGGTGTTGATTCCCTGCAATGTTTGTACTGCATGAGCCTTTCACTACAAAACTACTACTTATCTAATTAACAAACTTTTTTTTGCAGATTTTTTTTAACATCCTTGATGTGTTCAATCAGTCGAGTCGCTATGGGTCGCTTTGTTTGTCCAATTGACTGAAGCAGAGACAAGACAGCATAGGCTGAGGATGTTCTACTTACCTCACTTTTGCCCATCATCAACCCCAACCAACTGCAAAATGGAGCAAATGGTTGAAGATGTTGCACGATTTAGGACTGCTGCACTGATCTGACGAACTGCGAACTACATGTGCTGTACGATGACGTGTCGCCTTCATCGCAAGTTAGACCAAAGTGGCCCCTCACCGTGCCCTGAATGGAGTGATGGCAGCCGTCATAGGCAGCAGACTGACCACAACAATAAGAGAGTTGTCGTATAACATACCGTGACTAAGATCTAAGCGATCGCTTGCGCTTCTGATGATTAAGAGAGGATAGTTGAGATTTGCGTCAGTCGCCATATTAATACAATTAAATTGTTTGCAGATTTTCTTACAGCTTACAGCTCTTACAGCTGAAAATCCTTCTTGCAATGTCCTTAGTAAAATTACCATGAATTAATCTATCCATTTCGATTCATTAGCTTAAAAATCAGTTATGCTTGTAGTGAGATGACCTATTACACAGGTTTGAACCCGGTGGTCTACCCGGGGGTCTGCATCGGGGTTGTAAAATGGATCGGTGTCTTCACTGTTTATAACGTCATCATAAACCACATGATCAACTTCATCGTCTGATCCAGAATCATTGTCAGCCTCCCACTACAATACTACTCCTATCTAATATACAAACTTTTTTGCAGATTTTTTTCAACATCCTTGATGTGTTCAATTAGTTGAGTTGCTATGGGTTGCTTTGTCTGTCCAATTGACCGAAGCAGAGCCAAGACAGCATAGGCCGAGGACGTTCTACCTGCCTCAGTTATTCATCATCAACCCCAACCAATCGCAAAATGGAGCAAATGGTTGAAAATGTTACACGATTTGGGACGTGTACGCTGCTGCGCTGATACAGAATAGATCTGACGAACTGCAAACTACATGTGCTGTACGAGAACGTGTCGCCTTCATTGCAAGTTAGACCAAAGTGACCCCTCACCGTCCCCCGAATGGAGTGATGACAGCCGTCATAGGCAGCAGACTGACCACAACAATAAGAGAGTTGTCGCATAACATACCGTGACTAGGATCTAGGCGATCGCTTGCGCTTCTGATGATTAAGAGAGGATTGTTGAGGTTTGCGTCAATCGCCATATTAATACAATTAAATTGTTTGCAGATTCTCTTACAGCTGAAAATCCTTCCTAAAAGGTCCTTGATAAGATTACCATCAATTAATCTATCCATTTCGATTCATTAGCTTAAAAATCAGTTATGCTTGTAGTGAGATGACCTATGACACCGGTTCGAACCGTTCACTACTGAACAAGAACTTTGCCATCCACAAAAGATGGATGGCAAACATTGCCATCCACCTCTGTTTATCAATATTTTATCGATTAGTAGTAGTCTTTAATTTAAAGAGCCGAGGTACAAGGTTTTCGATCCCATAGAGTGGTCTAGAGTATGCAGAGAAAGCGTTGTATTCCGATGTGGCCTAGAGGGGTGAAACTTTCTACTTGGCTTGGCGCGTGACAGCTATAGCTTGCTGAGACACAGGCGTATGCTGAGACGCGGTTCCAGGAAGCGCAGGGCTGAGCAGATGTAATGTACTGAACGTACTGAGAGCTGCGTGCGCTGCATCTCAGGCACGTGAAACGCAGACATGTGCATCCTGCTCTGCGCCTCGTAGTGCTGGCACTGATTTCTGCACGATGCATGCAACTCAGAACGAGTTTTTAGATAGATTTTATAATTGCTGAGTTGACCACATTTAATGATAAATGATAAAACATTTAATTAAATTCCTAAATTGTTTGTCAGATAACTTTCTCCAGTGTACAAATTCTTTATTAGTAGAGCGTTTTTTCAGATAATCACTTTTCCAAATAGCTTTTCTACGCTTTGATAAACTGTAAAGTAGCAACAATTCATTAATTTCATAACCAAACTCTTAATCTAAATTCATTTTTCTCATCAAACTAGAAAACTGTCTATTCCTTGTACTATCTAGGACGCGAATGAATGCATCTATGTCATTTAGCATCTGCATCTATCTTATACGCTCGCACCCATGTATGCCTCGACTACACTGCCTCGTAGCATACGCTCGCAGCCTATGTTTGCCTCGACTGCCCTGCCTCGCAAAATCTGTACTATGTTATTCTGCGTCACCTGCGTCTCAGCATAGGCTAAGCCTTGAGTGCATGCAACATTTGTATAAGGGTGTCGTGTTATTGCATTCGATCTACAGAATTCAATTGAAATTCCGTTAATTTTATCTTAACGAAAAATGGAGCCTAACAATGTAAGTTCAGGCAACCTAAACACTGTTCCACTTGGCCATGTATTGCTAAGTTATTGCCACTCGACATTTTGGCGTTGTGAAAAACATTAGCTTACACTATCATTTCTACCCTCATATGATACATATACATACACATACACACGCGTGTGTGTGTCTGTGTGTGAGGGTGTGTTTGTGTGTGTGAGGGTGTGTGTGTGTGTGTGTCTCCTAGCTACATCAAGGAGGAAAGTACATTAAAAACATGTAGTACGTAGTGTGACGGAAATATATCTTCACACACATCACTTCTTCTATTGTTCCAAAATAGGTCGCGATTGGATTGAAGAACGGGTACTCAGGGTGTGTGTGTCTGTCTGTCTGTCTGCATGTGTATGTCTGTCTGTGTGTGTCTGTCTGTCTGTGTCTGTCTGTGTGTGTGTCTGTCTGTCTGTGTGTGTGTCTGTGTGTGTCTGTGTGTGTGTGTGTGTCTGTGTATGTGTGTGTCTCCTAGCTACATCAAGGAGGAAAGTACATTAAAAACATGTAGTACGTAGTGTGACGGAAATCTATCTTCACACACATCACTTTTTCTTCCATTGTTCCAGCATAGGTCGCGATTGGATTGAAGAACGGGTACTCAGGGCCACGGCGTAGAAATGACAATTGGGGTCGGCTTCACCAACTCTGGTAGTGCCAGAGTTAAAGTACCAGGTTGATATTTTGAGCAAAGATTTTTGTTGCTGCAGTTTCGGCTGGTGTCTGACCGTCACAAAGCCATTTAAGAGTTTTTTTCCCTTTCGCTCGAGCAGGTGTGACTACAAGGAGATCGTCGGAGAAGACATTACTTTCAAAGAGCCTTAGACTACCAAAGTAACTAACTTAATGACCAAATTTGATCCGTACTGGCAAAACCGAACACCTGCATTAGCTATTTTATGTAAGTCGTCCAAATGTGCGCCGGACTAAACGTACCACTTAATGAATGTTAGCAATAATATATTTTTCAGGACTTTCAAATTCTAGCCGAACGATGTAAGTGGTGTCTGAAATCTCAATATTATGACTGAGGATACATAAAATAAAATACAAACGGAGCTGACATTGAATTCACTGCCCGAAGTCAGGCCCATTATATAGTATTACTACACTTCTGGGGGGTGAGCAGTGTATTCCGGACTAACGGCCGGCTGTGGTAGGTTTAGGACAGCAGTCTTGCCACATGTGAGCGTTCACCTTACCACCCATTCGCTATCCCTTCGAAGCCATAGAACTTGAGATGCGGAAATGGCGGTTTTAGATATTTTTTCTAGGACTGAGTTGATTATTTTTATGGTAAGATGAAGATCTTTAAAAAGGTGAAACAGATTTAGCTGGCAGGCCACGAGCGCTAACTTCCACCGCGTGAAGGTGAACAGTAAAGCTGTTCTGGGTGACGGCATTTGCAAGATCATGGTATTTATTTAATTTGACTTTCGGGCTTTCGACCGGGCGGTCGTGGATCACTAACTGGGAATGGGTGGTTTTTTTCAGGACTTGTCATACTAAGTATTTTGCAATGTTACTGGTTGACTATTGAATTATATAGAATAGATACAAAGCCATGGAATTCACGGACTGTAATCGGGTCCCATCATAATATTATTGTTATACTTCTAATTGATGAGGGGTGGACTCGAGGTAATAACTATCTAGGACAGCTGTCTTACTACATGTGAGCATAACCTTACCACCCATTCACTCCCTCCTTCGAAGCTATAGGATTTGATATGCCGAAATTTTGAAGTTAGGCAATTTTTCAAGGAATGAGTTGATTATATTCCTAGAGAGACCAAGGACTAGAGATCTGGCTGGCAGGCCATGAGCGCCTACTTTCATTGCGTGATGGTGAACATTGAAGTCGTTCCGGGTGAGTGCATTCACGAGATTATGCTATTTATTTAATTCGACAAATCTTCCGGACTTCCGTCGGAGCGGACGTGTTCATAGTAATGACACATCAATGTGACAGCGATGAAGATTAGATTTTTTTTCAGCACTATTGTAATCCCTATCAAGCTACAGATAAATATAGAGCTACCATGGAATTCACCGATCGGAATCAGGGTTCTACGGGTTACTAATTTACTTTTAGGCGATGAGCGGTGGACTCCGTACTAAAGAGGACAGCTGTCTTGCCACATGCAAGCGTACGCCTTACCACTCACTCACTCCCCTCTTCGATACAATAGGATTTAAGATGCGGAAATTAACATTTTAGGTATATTTTTTAGGAATGAGTTGATTATTTACCTGGAGAGACCGAGGGCTATTGGAAAGGCAGGCCACGAGTGCCAAGTTTCACCTCGTGATAGTAAAAAATTGAAGTCGTTCCGGGTGAGTGCATTCACTAGAATATGCTATTTATTTAATTCGACGAGATCTTCCGGACTTCCGTTGGAGCGGACGTGTTCATAGTAATGACACATCAATGTGACACAGCGATGAAGATTAGATGTTTTTTTCAGCACTATTGTAATCCCTATCGAACTATAGATAGATATAGAGCTACCATGGAATTCACCGATCGGAATCAGGGTTCTACGGGTTACTAATTTATCTTTAGGCGATGAGCGGTGGACTCCGACTAACGAGGACAGCTGTTTTGCCACATGCGAGCGTACGCCTTACCACTCACTCACTCCCCCCTTCGAAGCGATAGGATTTAAGATGCGGAAATTAACATTTTAGGTATATTTTTAAAAAATGGAGGCGTGCTAGGTGAGGATATTCACGAGATTATGCTATTTATTTAATTCGACGAGATCTTCCGGACTTCCTCGTCGGAGCGAACGTGTTCATAGTAATGACACATGAATGTGACAGCGATGAAGATTAGATGGTTTTTTTCAGCACTATGAATGAGTATGAGAATCAGAATGAGTCGATTATTTACCTGGATAGACCGAGGACTATTGGAAAGGGCAGGCCACGAATGCCAAGTTTCACCGCGTGATGGTAAAAATTGCATGTTTTTAGAAGATAGTCTTGTGGTCTTGGGTAAATATATAGTGAACAGACTGATTTGTTTGTAGTATGAGGAACAGCAGCTAGTGTTTTAAGGTGTATGGTGAATTATATTATATTATAAGTGTAGGGTTGGGACAGTCGATTATAGGATGACAGCTACTTAGTGAAGTTCTTCAACCATCTATGGGGGCTGATGCTGGCAAGGACCGGACAACTAACTCGCTGCCAAGTCTTCACCCAGCATACGGACTTGAGGTCAGAGTCACGAACAAACTAGAGAAGATTATTCGACATCGCTTGACCTGTCGCCTGTTGTCGTCTTATTATTTTCGTAGCGCTGAAGTTATCTTTTTGTGCGCTTGCAAATGCAAGAATTTAAAAATGACATGCAAGGATTTTTTTTTCATGTTCCATTTCAAAAAGGTTGCCGTTTTAATGGTGTACCATTTACAGAACTAGTATTATGTACCTATAGATTAATTCATCGCTCACGGTAATGTTTCAAACGTTTAAAGGCGAAATCAAAGACTGATTTGTAAGATTCATGAGATTATGCTATTTATTTAATTTTCCGATCTTCCGGACTTCCTATCTTCCGTCGGAGCCGATGTGTTCATAGTAATGACGCATGAATGTGACACAGCGATGAAGATTAGATTGCTATCCTAAGTATCCTAGTATTGCTATCCTAAGTATTTTGTAATGTTACTTGTTGACTATTGAATTTTATATAGATATATAATAGATACAGAGGGAACTGCCATGGAATTCACTGAGTAAACGGGAGCATAACCTTACTCCCTCCTTTGAAGCCTTTGGATTTGAGATGCTAAATTTTGATTATTTTCCTGGAGAGACCAAGGACAAGCGAGCTGGCTGGCAGGCCATGAGCCCCAACTTTCATCGCGTGATGGTGAACATTGAAGTCGTTCCGGGTGATGGCATTTGCAAGATCATGGTATTTATTTGATTTGACTTGTGGTCTTTCGGGCTTTCGATCGGGCGGTTGTTGATCACGACAGCTGTCTTGCCACATGCGAGCGTACACTTTACTACCCGCTCACTTCCCCTTTAGAGCAATAGAATGAGATTCGGAAGTTGGAGGTCTATGTATTTTTTCTAGGAATTACTTGATTATTTTCATTTAGGGACCGAGTACTTTAAGAGATGGCAGACCGCGAGCGCCAACTTTCCCCGCGTGATGGTAAAAAACTTAAGCCGTTCCGGGTAACAGCATTTGTGAGATCATGGTATTTATTTAATTTGATTTATGGTCTTTCGGGCTTTTGACCGGGCGGTTGTTGATCACGACAGTGGATAACGGGTGATTTTTTTCAGAACTCTATTGTAATCCCAAGTATTTAGCAATGTTACTTGTCGATTATTAAATTATATAGCTATAGAATAGATACAATGGGAGCTGCCTCGGAAGGGGCCCATCGGGGTATTGTTTTTGGTTTTCTCCCTTGTGGCGCATTAGCGGTGGACTCCGGACTAACGACCTACCTATAAGACAGCTGTCTTGCCACATGCGAGCGTACACTTCACTACCCACTCACTTCCCCTTTAGAGCAATAGAATGAGATTCGGAAGTTGGAGGTCTATGTATTTTTTCTAGGAATTACTTGATTATTTTCATTTAGGGACCGAGTACTTTAAGAGATGGCAGACCGCGAGCGCCAACTTTCACCGCGTGATGGTAAAAAACTTAAGCCTTTCCGGGTGACGGCATTTGTGAGATCATGGTATTTATTTAATTTGATTTATGGTCTTTCGGGTTTTTGACCGGGCGGTTGTTGATCACGACAGTGAAGAACTGGTGATATTTTCAGAACTCTATTGTAATCCCAAGTATTTAGCAATGTTACTTGTCGACTATTAAATTATATAGATGTAGAATAGATACAATGGGAGTTGCCACGGAAGGTATTGTTATTTTACTTCTGGGGGGATGAGCGGTAGACTCCGAACTAACGACCTACTTAACAATAATAAATAATAATAATAAACTCTTTATTTGCACTTAATTCGTATACAAAAAAGGCGAGCTTATTGCCACATGGCAATGTCTTACAACTAACCTAAACACAGTGGTGCATGCGCTCATTGTGAAAATAAAGATTATTACATAACATACAGATAAGTGGAAGAATTTATAACTAATAATGCCCGAGGAGAGGAACAGGAGAGAAAGGGAAGAACTGGTTATTCTTAGAAAGGTAGTAATCCTTAAGGTGAGTCTTAAACGATGGTAACGAAGGCGAGTTTCGTATATTTGCTGGGAGATCGTTCCAGAGTCTTGCATCATGAAAGAATAGGAATAGAAATCACTATTATGACTCGGAATTTTTAATAAACTGTCAGGCTGACCGAAGTACGAGACCGTGGGAACTTAGTGGTTCAAAAAGCTCGTGGAGATAGGATGGTGTTAATTGGGAGAGTACAAGCAAGTATATGAACATTTCTTTGGCGTACTGGCAACCACTTTAACTGTGCCCTATAGTCGGACACGTGATCATACTTACGTAGACCGAAGATGAATCGTATGCATACATTTTGCAAACGTTCAAGTTTGTTGAGCAGTTCCTCTGATAAATCGAGATAAGCCACTCTGTATAGTCAAGGAGAGAGGTAGTACTATGGCCGGGACAGAAACCGGACTGATAGGGATTAAACATATTGAATTCAGAAAGGTAATCTGATAGCTGAGAGAACACTATATGCTCCCAACACTTTTGAGAGAGCAGGGAGAATAGATTGGCCTGAAATCATTTGGTCGAACAGGATTTTATATTTTAGGACGGGTATAACGTAGGCATTTTTCCAAGGACCTGGGTACGAACCAAATTCCATTGAGGAGTTTATTATGTGGGTAACGACTGGAAGAATAATACATTGGATGATACGTTTGAGCATATCTACACAGACCATCCGTTCCCACCGACTTAGATTTTATCCGGTTTAATGTTAGTAAAACTGTTTCAACAGTAGCTGGAACAAAGTGAAATTTACACGGATTGACTGGCACATTAGAATTGGCAATATAGGTGGTAGCACGGGACTTTGTTATATTATCTAGTAGAACCGGTGACTTTGAGAAGTGGTTATTAAGAACGTCTATATCTACATTGGGATCTACGGGTCCTTTACATTTACCAATTCCAAGTTGGTTCAGCACTTTCCACATTTCTTTGGGAGTACAATTTGCAAGCGAGTCGAAAATGTAACATTTTTTTGCATTATGACATAGTTGGTTACAACGATTCCTTAACGTACGGTAAAATTCCCAGTTGTCAGCTGAAGGATAACGCTTAAACTTAGACTTGGGCTCTATCGCGCTTTAACATATATTGCCGGATGGAATCGTTGAACCAGGGGTCTGATTGATGTCGTACTTTAGCTATTTTCACAGGGGCATGCTTGTCGTAAAGTCTGATGATCTTCGTATTAAAGAGACCAAGTTTCTCGTCGATGGTAGGGCTCTGGAAAACATCAAGAGGCATATATAAGGTCGTGGTTTGAGAAACCGCCGATCGTCAATTGACCATGGAAGTTGATGAGCTGGGGATTAGATGTCATTATCAGATCGAGCCAAGTGTGGGAGTTTCCGCTGTGGTGTGTAGCCTGCAGCGGAAGTAAAGAAAGATTTAAAGGACATTAACCTTGTTAGTTTTGAGGATCTATGATTTTGTTTTAAAAGACATGTATTAAAATCGCCAAAAAATAGAGCATTCTAATTCGTCAAAATAATTGTCGTTATCCGGTGCAAAGTAAAATACTCCAAGGAGAATCGTACTCGTATCTTTCATGGTTACGCAAATTAATAAATATTCGGGGGCAGGGCTGCTACTGACGGATGATTTGCAAATGACTTCATACGAAAAGTGGTCTTTTAGGTAGATAGCGACTCCTCCACCTCTGCGAGCTGTCCGATCATTGCGAATCAAGTTATAACCGGGTAAATTGTATAGAGACGATGGTAAAGACGGTTTTGACCATGATTCGCTAATCATACAAGCATCTACAGTTTGATTGGAAAAAAGAGCATAAAATTCGCTAAAATGAGCCGGAGAAGCTTTGCGCGTTCAAATGGCATATATTTAAAGAATTTTTATTGTAAGAAAGTGTTGCGTAGAATTTGATCGGTTGATCTAGAGGAAATATTACTAGTATCCATTGTGTAAGTATCGTGGTCGTAGTAGCAAGTAAGTAGCAAGGTCATGTCGTCCCCTAGTAATACCTTATTTAAGTCTGTGTCACTCAGTTCATCGAAGGGAAAGGTCGTATGGGTAAGGTTAGGGATAGAAAGGCGTCGGGTAGACATATTTATACAAAACAATTAAAAAAAATAATAAATTGGTGATATTCAATCACACTAAAAGCAAATAAATGCATACTTAAGACAGCTGTCTTGCCACATGTGAGCGTACACCTTACCGCCCATGCAGTCTGTCCCCCCTTCAAAGCAATAGGATTTGAGATGCGGAAATTGGCTATTTAGGTATTTTTCTACAAAGGATTTGTCGACTGTTTAAATTACAATACACTATTTTAGAAGATCATTTTGTGGTTTTAGGAAAATATTCAGTGAGCAGACTGATTTATTTGTATTATGAAGAATGGCAGCTGATCTTAAAGGTGTAGAGTGAAATATATTATAAAAGCAGAGTTGGGACAGTTGATTATAGGACAATGGCTACTTAGCGAAGTCTTTCAACCATCATCCGAGCTGATACTGGACAACTAACTCACTGTGTATAGCACATACATCATTCAACACCCAACATACAGGACTTTGTCAGTCTTGAACAAAACCTGATTCCTTATTTTTGTAGCGCATATAAAAATAAAAAATGATTTGTAAGGATTTTTATTTATATACCGTTTCAAAAAGGTTGCCGTTTTTAATGGTGTACCGTTAACAGAACTAGTATTATGTAACTAGATTATTTCAACGCCCACGGTAATTGCCACGCCACAGTTGACCAAGGTTAAAACGTTTAACGGTGAGATCAAAGACTGAGTGTAGACTTGACTGTCATTTGTAAGAATATATAATTTTGTGACTAAATAGGTCTGCTATGATAGTTGAATTCTTCAGTGTATCCTTTTCTTGCTCTAAAACAAAAATAAAACATGAATATCAATAAAGACTACGTGTGTTATTTAAAGTCGCTTTATTTACCTTTTTTTCATGCCGAACACCTGTTTTTTTACATTTTAACTGCAGCCATCGCTGGATCGTAAGTTTCGAAAAAAGAATCAGCCATCTTTTCATTCAGGTTTATTAGGTATAAGCTAGAAAAGAATAAACTAAAAAGAAAATTTTAGCTGTTATAACCTCACTGGGGTGAAACTGACAGCTGACTTTTTTTTTGTCAAATCTGTATTGAACAGGTCCATTGCACCTAGGCTAACTTCAAATTATTTGGTATGGGTAGTGTTGGTCAAATTATTTGGTATGGAGTTGCGTTCGAGGTATTATTGCGTTATAGGAACCTATTGTATTGATTATTATTTTTTTTAACGTCAACTGAGCGCTGCTTCCGAACTGCAACAATCTATTCGGCCTCAATACATAGCGAGATATAGGCATTCAATGAAACGTCCCCGTGAGTTTTGGTAGGTTGTTTTTTAAAGTAATATGGCGGAGATATTAGTTTTTTAAAAGCAGAAACCTAAAAAACATTTTTCTCTGTAAATTAAGGTTTTTTTTGTCTGGAAATATTGCGTGTCCCGAGGATTTTTTTAATCAGATTTAGCATTACAATGGTTGAATAGCGTTTTCTTTTTGAGAAAGGTTCCTATAATGCATATATTCCGCGTTCGATCATGTGCATATATTCCGTATCGAAGCATTATCCATTTAAAACAAAATGGCTAAGAGTAATTGAGTGATATCGTTCCCAAATTTGCAAACATCTTATTACAAGTCAACTATGCAGGAGAGAAAAAAAAATATTTAACAGTGCTATTTATATTTCAGTACAATAGTACGATTTATAGTTCAGTTGTACACTTTGTAAAATTTAATTAGAAGCCTTTTATTCAATATTGGACGTTTTAAAACAAATATTATTACTAAACACCGTACTTAGTGTTTGTTACTAAACACCGTACAGGTGTTTTGTTGCTCCGGAGAAAAGGTTTGATGTCTACTCTAAAGCTGAGACTAAACTGTATTCGAATTATCTGCATTTTTAAAAAAAAATATTTTCGAATATTAATTAGCAGAACTTTGTTCATTTGCTGAATTAAAACAATTTTATTACCTACTATAAGCTGTAAGCTGCCATTACTAACCATATAGGGAGCCAAAATGTCTTTCCTGATGTAAATTCCCCTCTGCTTCGCACCATACATACATAGCACTACATGAGTGGCGATGAAGATAGTGAAATGATGCACCACCACTTTAGTTTTGGAAGGAATATGCCTACAAGGAATATGCCTCGGGCAATATTTTGTTATATTTCCCAGTAATTTTTCTCTGGGTTTATTGTTTCTTATTTTTTGTACTTGATATAAGTTCTCAAAAATATTTCCTGTTTGATATGACAAGGTACACTGACACTGGTCTTTGCAACAGCGAAATATTGGCTGACTTTATTTTTTACGTTAACGTAATAATGGGTTCAGACATACGCCGTCGTGAGCACAGCAAATTTTGTAATGGGTTTAGCAATTGATTCAAAATACAATTGGAAGAGCGCAGGCGGCAATACTGTGGGGGAATTTCAAATCTTTTCCAATAAAATATTCGAGGGCCTCCGTTTCGTTCTGTCTTCGAGAATGTGATCGTTAGGTACGTGGAAATCGTCTCTATTGCATATGTACCTGACTTGCTATTCACTTTATTTGTACAAGTGAAACGATTTGATATACAATATGATGCGAGTTTGAAACTTTCTCAAATATATCCGCTTATATTTTTTCACAATTTGTAAGGTTTTGTTGTAATGTAGGCAGAAGACAGGTCAACGTGTAGTCATGCATTTTTTTTGCTATATTTTACACTTCGAGGTTTGCAAATTTAGGTCAAGAACGTCAAATCCGTTTTAAGGAACGTTGCGCTCCGTAGCACAAACGACAACGTCGTGAAAAGTGCAGTGAACGTAGCATAAAAAGTGTACTCGCAAATCTTAAAAAGTAACAAGTATAAAATACGCCTGCTGCATAACATTAATTATTTTGTAATTATCCATTCAAATAACGCGAAACAAAAGAGGAAAACTGGCAACAATCCGCAGACCGCTATTTTTCGGTAGCGCACAGGCTGTTATAATTCACCGGTTGCTACATTTTAGACTGACTGACCCGACTTGCTACTTTTTATACTGAGTGACCCGCTTTGTCATTTTTCAATATTTTAACGGAGGATCACTCAGTCTAAAGCTCATTCGCTCTAAAATTATTCTCACTGCATTTTAGAGCGACTGACCCGATATCGATTTTAGAGCGAGTGAACTTTAGACTGAGTGAGCCGGTCCGGTAGGGTCTACTCGAAATACCCTCCCCCCCCTCCACTCCCTCCCTCTTCCATATTATCATCCCATGTATTCCCGGCCGCTCTCTTACCGGGTTTATGGCTTCTAACTTACCTTGACCTGAAAAAGGGCAACTTGGGGTTTGAGTTGTTTTTTTCTTTCACAAAAATAGAAAATCTACTACATAGTTGGTTTTACCTTCTACCATAGATTATATAGGGTATTAGATTGCTCAATGCCATAGTATGTTTTGGAAACTCTTCTGCACCGGCGACATGCAGGTGGCGCTGATATCATTGACCTGCGAAACTATTAGCAATTTATTTCGCCACCTATAATAACATAGACCGTAAGTGTCTTTTTAAAAGGACTGTTTGATTGTAGATTTGGTAGCGAATGATTTCGTGCAGCTTGGGCCATAAGATCCATCTTGTTATCAGATCGGCCCAACTCACGATTCAGCTCCTATTTAGAAGCCTCCTCGTGTGGAAGGCTACCTCCCGGGTAAGACGATGACGCCAATCGGTTGTGCACTTTGAATAATTGCTGAAGGAATCTGGAGATTATGTAAATGTTCTGTCTCCTGAGGAGCGGGGGTGGATGTTGACCCGTTGTCATACCACTCTTGAAACGACCTATAAGGCCATCCGATCCCGCGGGTCACTACGGGCAAAGGACGCCCGGGTCTGCGATAAATTCAAATTGAATTGCCGCTGTAATACCTGTTGTAGAGGCCGCGCAAGCGACTTCGGACTCGTAACCGTAACCGGAAGCGTAACCAGTCGGGAGGACGCAGGTATCCTGAAGGTTAATTCCACACGGAGACATCCATCCCAACTGGTAGTCAGGGGGCAATGCTGGGTACCTTGGTACCTTTCCCGGTGCCTCGCCGTAAGGCGTTGGTCTCTGACGGGCATATTGGCGGAGCTGTAGATATGTATTGTCGCTAATTTTACTACGCTCATCCCACAGCTGAAAGAAGATCACATATCGTTATATAGGGGTGACGGGTTCGCCCGTTGTAGTCGACACTGTTTAATTATTGAAACCCAAAAATTTAACAAATGATAACAATAATAACATTCAATTATTAGTGCCATTTATCACGTTTTTTTATATGCTGGTGACGTCTCATAAATTATACGAAGAAATGGAATGTATGCATATATTATCTGGACATTAAAGTGCGTAATTATTACGAACTGTAACCTGTATATCAAATAAAAAATTGACATCTTCAAGTAAATAATCTATACTAATATTATAAAGAGGTAAAGTTTGTGAGGTTGTAGGAAGTAATCTCTGGATCTACTGAACCGATTTTGAAAATTCTTTTACCAATAGAAAGCCACGTTATTTGTGAGTGTCATAAGCTATATATTAAAAGACTGAAAAAATGAAAAGACTTTTCCTTGGTAGTCGGATTTGCAAAGTAAGTCGGAGAAAAAACGGTTGAACAAAAACGTTTCTAACGAACGCTGCCTTAACGATGAGAGATATATGATTGTGTTCTAGAGAAAAGTTGTAGAGCTTTAGGTCATGTTTATTGGTCATATTATCAACAATTATGAATTCTTATCAAAATAAGTAAATGTATCGTCTCAAGTGTTTAAAACAAAATACTTTTCCCTATTACTGCATATAATTTCCCTTTTACTGCATTAATGGTTAAAGAGATAAGACACTCACAAGAAGACACTCACAAATAACGGTAATATAGTCAAATTGGCATGCAAATACATACATTCATATGCAGTAAAAATATAACCCTTCTTTTGGCAGTCAGGAAATAAATCATAGCACTCAGTACTAACCGAACCACACTCATAATTTCATCACAAGTAAAAAATTTTACCGCCCAACGAAGTGGGCACGGGTCACTTAGTATTAAAACATTAGTATTAAAATAAGAGCTAACATTCATTTGCTATTGGTGCATTCCATGTCAATTCAGGCAGGTAGAGAAAAAATCTTACTTTCACAGTATCAAAAGTTTTTCAATTAAACACATGTACAGAAAAAACACATATATAGAAAAAAGTAAGATATACGTATTTTTTTGTTCTGCCCAAAAAAATCCTGGCCTGAGATACAGGTCGTCAAAAATGGCATTCCGACACCATTTTCTCACTTGTGAATTTCGACAAAAAAAATAAAATGCTCTATCTCTGGAGTGGGGCAAGATATATCGTTGCGGTTTTTTTATTTCTTTGCTGATATTTTCGTGTTTGGAATAATGAACTCGACTTCGAAATACGCCTCTAACATTTATAAAAAACCTTTTATTATCAATGTTATTATAGAAATAGAAATAGAAATATATTTATTGTCCGAAATTGTGGTGGTACATTTATGGTGATAATGCGTAAAACTATGTCTCTCACAATTACCTGTTATTAAAACAGATTGACAAATTTACTTGTCTGCAAAATTTACTTATCTGCTAATTATAATATCTTATTAAAAAATGTAATTATTTCACTGGTTTAACATGAAAAAATCTAAATAGACCGGATAAGTAGAACTAACAATAGAAGACAAATAATAAAAATAATTCACCAATAATATAAAAAAATAAAGAAAAAAATCTAAATCAAGGAATAATCAAAAATCCGCCTATAAATACGAAATGTATATAATTTAAAATGTAACAGTAGAAAACAATTAATAAAAATAATTCACCAATAATAAAAAAATAATGAAAAAAAATCTAAATCAAGGAATAATCAAAAATCCGCCTATAAATACGAAATGTATATAATTTAAAATTTGTAATCTTCCTAATTGAATCATTGTAAAAAGAACATGAAAATACATGCCTACAATATAATAATATGAGAAATATTCGTTTAATGTGTAAAAGCTTTTATCGATAAGCCATTTTTTCAACGCTGCGGTAAACCCTTTTCCTTTTATTTCTTTTATATTTGCAGGTAGGTGGTTATAGATTTTGCAGATTTTGCAGGTAGGTGGTTATAGATAGCCAGTAGCCACATACATTGCTATCAGTTTGGCTGTCGATACTATCAGCGCCACCTGCATTTCGCCGGTGGCATCTCGTCAAACTCGGTTCGTAGATCCAGAGATTATTCCCTACAACCTCACAAACTCACAAACTTTACCTCTTCATAATATTAGTATAGATAAAGAACAGTTTAAGAATGACGCGGCTTACGTAACAAATTGCGCTATGCACATCTAACGAGGCTTCTTAGGCCTGTATCTATGTAGCTGCACGTAATTCAGATGGTGTTTAAACACGAATAATATTATTAAACTAATATAATTCAAATAAAAATAAAAGAAGAGAGAAAATGCTGTAAAAACAAAAGGCAACTCTCTGCCGTTTTATTATCACAAATATAAGTAGAAAGTAATAAATTCACCTCACATTATGTAATATAATAAATACAATACATAAATAGATATAAAATTCACATACAAAGATTACAAAGATGTTTCTTCTTATACTATAATTCGTAACAGTTCATTTTCTAAACGCTGGTATCCAAATGCTATTAGCCATCTGTTTATTTTAAATTTAAACCTATGAATTTAGGTAAAATATTGGTATTTTTTTTAATTGTCGTCGATGCTGTTAAAAAATGTGAGCGCCATAAAAAAAATGCTATTTTAAAATACTACGGTAAATAAGCTAGCTCCGTTGTGTATCCGTCAAAGCTACCATAGTAACAGCTCCAAGTCGAATATCATAATTCTTAATTCAACTAATTCTACAAAAATTCATAGTATATCATAATTCGACTAATTCTACAAAAACGCATTTTTCAGACAGAATTCCAGAGTTATTTTATTTTCGACGCAGGCAATAATGTGTCAACTAGAGTATTTTAAAATACTACGGTAAATAATAATAATAATAATTAATAATAATAATAATTTTATTCATTCAAAAACATAAATTTACAATTGTATTAGTTGCAGAATCTGCCTAACTAGGCCATAGCCCGTACCAAGGAAAACTCTTATGTATGGCAAAGATTTATTCATGTGCTCATAATATTAAAATGAAAAATACAAAATATGATAAAATAGAAAATAGATAAGCGAATGCAAATTAAACTTATAATTATATTTAAAATATTGATATAGCATGGTCATGGAAATAAATATTAATATAAAATGTCGTAATATGAACTTTGTAAAACAAATAAATAAATAGTTTAAAATATAAACTGTAGTGCAATGTATGACAATAATATGCAGACCTTTACTTTAAAATATGACTTATAGCCTTTTCCACCTCATTTCTACCAAGTTGAAGTAAATGTTGTGTAATTTTAGATTTTAATTGGATTGACTTAGTGTTTTGGCATGTTTTTATCGATTCTTTTAGATGGTTATAAATTTTTGGCCCTATAAAGCCAAAGTGTCTTTGGGCGAAGGATGTTCGGGTTTTCTGTACAATGTGTTTACAGGTTGTGGCGCTCCTCGTTGAAATTTTATGCTCAGCTTTAACGTGAATATCTTTACTTTTTATGTAGTTAAGAAAGACTGTCTTTGCAAATACCTGCCTGATGTCTAATATCTTCAGCTCTGCAAACAAGTCATTTGAGGGGTACCTTCGAGGCTTTTTGGCAATAACCCGAAGAAGCGCCTTCTGCGCTGTCATAAGCGGATTTAAAACATTACGTGTAGACCCTCCCCAACCTAGAATACCGTATGAAATTAGACTATTTGCAAGGGCATGGTAGACATTTTTGAGAGATTCTACGTCTAACACGATTTTAAGTCTAATAAGCTAGCTCTGTTGTTTATCCGTCAAAGCTACCATAGTAACAGCTCCAAGTCGAATATCATAATTCTTAATAATTCGACTAATTCTACAAAAATTCATAGTATATCATAATTCGAGTAATTCTACAAAATCGCATTTTCCCGACAGAATTCCAGAGTTATTTTATTTTCGATGCTGGCAATAATGTATCAAATGTCATATCGTTTCATCTCGCATCGCCGGTGCAGCTGTTTCGCCGATTTCGGACGCGCTTGGAGAACGCATTTCATCGCTCTAATTATTCGATTTTCTACAAAAAATTGCGAAAAAGATTTTAACGCCCAAAACTATGAGGACATGCATAATGAGAAATTCTGTAATCATACCATCATAATCCGAAATACTGTTGTCAGAAGGAACAATGTATCCCAAATCCAGTTCCAAATAATTATTATCAATATGTTAATAGTAAAATAGCAGTTTTAAAAACAAGCTTTTATTAAAATGATTTTTCTTGAGCCAACCCTGGGTGCAGCAGCCATGGCATAGTGAAACTTAAAACAAGCTATCATAATTGAATGCTATACAAAATTTCGTGTTTGTACTGTTGACCGTTGAGGAGTCACCTCGTTGGAAGCCAGCCCTTGCTGAAGCAGCCCTATTCCGGTGAAACTTAGAACGGGCTATCATAAATGAATGCGTATACCAAAATTTCGTTTCTGTGCTGTTGACCGTTGAGGAGTCCACTGTTTGGAAGCCAACTCTGGGTGCTGCAATCCTGTCGCAGTGAAACTTAGAACGTTCCATTATAATTGAATGCGTATACAAAAATTTTATTACAGAAGAACCACTTCCTCTTATCCTGTGAAGTTGAAATTTAACATGTTGGCTCAGTTCCGATGACGATGCATTTTTATGGTGAGCATGACCCGATTCTACAAATAGAGTTGTCAACTACAACGGGCGAACCCGTCACCTCAGGAAGTTTTAACGATTAGTCGTTCTATCTCCCGTGAAGTGAGCCCAGAAGACTTGGATAAAACAGTCCAACGTCAAGCTCCGCCACATGCCCGTAAGAGGCCAACGCCCTATCTGCGAGATAACCAGGTGTGTTACCCAGCGGGCTTACACTCACGCCCTTACTTCCGATTGCGACCAGATTACTCCGGTCTTTCGATTGGTCACGAGTTCGAGGTCGCTTGCGCGGTCCTCTCCCTTACGAAGCGGTGAAACGGTGTAAACCGAATCTATCGCGGACCACGGCACCCTTTGCCCGGCTGTTTACCCAGGATCAGGTAGCCGATGGTGGTTTCTAGAGCAGTCGCCGTAAGGTCCGCAACCACCCCTACTCTATAGGAAACGGTACTGCTTCCAGACTCCCCCGACTGTTAGTCAGAGTGCACAATCCATTGGCTTACGCCGCACGGTGCGCAGACCGTCCAGGAGCGCCAGAAGGTTGATTCCTAGGGTAAACTATCCCTAAGGCCAGAGTGCTGCCCGGGCTCGCACTACATGCGTGGAGGCCGCTGGATAGATGTTGACCCGTGAGTGTGACCAACCCTGAACAGAATGGGTCTTCATGGCCAACTCAGCAAGGTTGTTAGCCCATTAACTCCCAAACTAGCTGATTCTACAACTTGGGTGGTCGACTACAGCGGGCGAGCCCGTCACCTCAGGAAGTTTTAACGATTAGTCGTTTTATCTCCCAGGAAGTGAACGTAGAAGACTTGGGGACAAAACAATCCACCGTCTAGCTACGCCACAAGCCCGTAAGAGGCCAACGCCTTAACCGCGAGATATCCAGGAGTGTTACCCGGCGGGCCTACACTCACGCCCTTACTTCCAATTGTGCCCAGATTACTCCGGTCTCTCGATTGGTTACGAGTTCGAAGTCGCTTGCGCGGTTCTCGAAACGGTGTTTACCGAATCTATCGCGGACCACAGCGTCCTTTTCCATTACAGCTGATTCTACGACCAGTATCTGCTCCCGACGAGGGTACTGTTCCACATTCAACAGCACATACACGCAATTTTGTATACGCATTTAATTATGTTAGCCCGTTCTAAATTTCACCATGACATGGCTGCTGCACCCAGGATTGGCTACCGACGAGGGGACTCATCGACAGCAGAGAAACGAAATTTTGTATACGCATTCAATTATGATTGCCCGTTCTAAGTTACACGATGGTTGGCTCGCTTCACCGAGGGTTGGCTCGGGACATAGCTTGTTTTAAAAAATAAAAGCTTAATAAAAGCTTGTTTTTAAAAATGTGTTTTTATTATTAACTTATTTACTATTACACCACGGATCGTGCAATTGGCTTACCTTTCAGTTGACTTTTTGGCAGTCATTTTCTAGGGCCTACAGTATAATATTCAGGGCTTTACCAAAAAAGAATTGCTTATATCTTATATATAAAAATGAATCGCCGTGCGTTAGTCTCGCAAGATCTCGAAAATAACTCGACCGATTTGATTTGAATTATGTATTTTTTTTTGTTTTGTTTGCCCTGATTCAGGGGTGGTTTACAAAAAAAAAATATTTAGGAAAAATTAAAAGAAACAACTGAAAATCGAAAAAATCGAAATTGGTCATTTTGGGAAATGGGCCACTTTCAATAGATGGCGTTCGCGGCGATCCTATTGTTTGACAGCTGCGCCGCGCCATCTATAACTGTTATTTATTCCGTGGGATTGTGTAAAATTTCAAAAGAGTCGAAAAAGTCAAAAAAGTCAAAAAGTCCGAAAAAGTCGGAAAAGTCGAGAAGCTCGAAAAAGTCAAAAAAGTCCGAAAAGTCGAAAAAAGTCGAAAAAGTCAAAAAATCGGAAAAGTCAAAAAAGTCGAGAAAGCCGAAAAAGTCGAATAAGTCGGAGAAGTCGAAAAAGCATTTATATTTCATTATGTAAATTAAATACATTAAATTTATTTTAATTACAAACGACCTTCATTTAATCACCAAAACGAAACTCAAACCGTACATGATTCGGCCATATTATAGATTTCAATGAACTGGATTTGGAAGGTTGATTAGGATCAAAAATGCTTATGTAGATTTACAATTAAATCAATTTTAGGTGGTACGAAGTTCACCGGGTCATCTAGTATTATAATAATAAAAAACGTGTGGCACTCGGGGACTGCCGCGGTAAAGCTATTGCATAGCATTTTTAACAACTTATGCAATTATAATTATTTATTAATTTTATTTTTTCTGATATCAGATAACTGCGCTCTATCGGAAAACGTTGAAATTATTCCGAATCATTTGCGGCTGCGGAAGCAAATGATTCGGAATAATTTAAGCGTTTTCCGAGAGAGCGCCGCGCACGAATTTTTTATTCGATAAAGCAAAAAAAACGGATTATTCGAAAAAAAATCATAGATAAAAAGATAGATAATTAAATTATCTTTAAAATTGTGCAGGTTTGATAATAATACGCCAGATAGTATTTGCGTAGTAGTCGTTTTTGTGTTCGGTTAGACCTAATTTCACAAATTAATTACACTATGTAATATAAACAAAATCTAAAATATTCAAAGCTAATAATATTAGGAAAATGTTCTTGTTTAACATATATTTTTTTCGAATCGTAAGCAGTACTTGTTTAGACGTAATTATCAGTTTAAAATCATTAATTTTCGTTAAGAAATTTCTTCATTCGGTCGCCGCGCTGGCCTAGGCCCGCGATAAAAGCTATGCAATAGCTTAATAATCTACGTTGTCAGTTGGCTTATTATAATAACTTAACCATAAACGACTGAGAAAAAGGGACATAGAGTTGTACTGTGAAACAAACGAGGATTCGGCTCGGGTTGTGATGCTAAGGAGTAAGTAAGTATCGACGCCCGGACGCACAAAGCATTTACGAAATTCGATATCACTTTCGTCTCCTCCCCGTGCGTGTCAGGGGTGAATACAATGGTATAAAGAAATAAGCCCCCCATCGTCTGTCTAGCTAGGAAAATGAATGATCGACGACATGCTCCCAGGAAGATGTCGCCCAGCGAGCTTTTATTAAAATTTCTTGGAAATGCCGCGGAATCCGCAAGTGAGGCAATATCCTTTCGCCCTCCCGCTACCCGCATTCAACTCCAAAACAAATATACGTAATACACACAGACCTACGCAGACACTCTCAAGAGAAAGTTTGATTTCGCAGTATTAGTTTCGTAGGTATTAGCGATTAAAATCTGATAGTATTTTGTTAAGCAAAAAAGTTCGTCTGCCCACCACTGTATAACGAATAGACGTGTTCATATACACACACACACATACACACACAGACAAACACATACACCCTCACACACACATCTGACATGCACCTGTGTACTGAATTTCAAATTATCTCTATGTCCAATATTTCGCTATTGAAGTATGACTAACGCGCCCTCTGGTGGACCGGTTTCAAAAACGATTTTTCAACACTTACCATGACCAAATGATGCTGCATGACAAATTTCAACTCTATCGGACGAAGCGTTTGGGCGCTATTGTGGAGGAGCACACACACACACTCTCACACTTACACTCTCACACTCTTACAATCACACGCACACGCTCGCACGCTCCTACTCTCACTTTTTCACACGCCCACACGCACGCACACTCACCCTATCTCTCTCTGTCTCTCTCTCTCTCTCTCTCTCTCTCTCTCTCTCTCACACACACACACACACACACACACACATACACAGCACGGCTACACGGGACTGGCGCGAGCATTTGAATCTGGTCTCTGGAGTAACATTTTATTGTGTCGTAGACGATATAGTACCCTCCCCCATAGAACGTTAGTTTTCGCTTATATTATGCTATTTACAAAACATTAATGTTGAAATAATTAAAAACATTGGCTTTTGAAACATTAGAATTGCAAAAAAAGAAGGTTTGCAAAATTGCATGCATTGAAACAATTATCTTTGTACTTATGCTAGGCTATATGCAGGGTGAGTTTTTAATTAGTCGCATCATTGGTATGGGTGAATCAGTACGATGACCTGAGCAGCTTTTGATTAAAAAAATGAAAAAAACAACCAAAAAAACATTTTTTTTTTTGTAATTGGATTTAAAAAAATAAATAAATAAATAGTTTTAAAACATAGAAGCTCAATCGATGCGTTATGTAGTGGTAGGTAATATATCGGTTATATTGATTATTAGCGACATTTTACCTACCCCTAGATGGCTCAGGCCACTCAACGTTTCTCAAACTTTTCTTCAATGGATAGGATTAACAAATTTGCCAAAAAAAAAACAAAAGGGATTTTTTTCAAAAAAGTTTTTTATTGTTTTTTTTCCAAAATGTCTATCAAAAGATGATTAGTACGTTGTACTAATTCACCTACTACAGGAATGTCACTAATTAAAATCTCGTGTCGTATAAAAATGTTCATCAAAAAAGTAAATGTTGTAATCCTTATTGTAAACTTCCAACGTTGAGCAATTTAATATGCTATATAATCAATGCTCCTATCGACTCTCGCTTCCATAAGTGAAGTTCTTTTGAGTATTCACGACTCCTTCTCTATCTGCATAATGGGTTAAAAGTTACCAATAGATTAAAAGTGAGCTTGGCAGCACTGCTGACGTCATATTATCGGCATTCGCACGGAGCAGACGGTTTAAAAGCTACGGGCTTGACCCGCTTGCCGGCATTCGGTCGTTACTCTAAACTTGGCAGAGGAACAATACTGCCTGCAGTCTGCAGTCGGCCTGGAGCGCTATCAACAAACAAACGTATGCCCCGGCGTTGCCACATCAACGACAAATACAATTAGTCGTAATTTTAATGTATGCTAGACAGCACCTCGCAGAAACTGCAATTAATAAAGACATTCACTTGCATTATACCCGCGGTAGCTCCCTTTTATGCGTACCCCGAATACTACTGGCAAAAGTACAGAAAAGCTATTTGTACCTTAGCATTAAATTCTATAATCTACTCCCTACAAAATTTAAACAGCTGGAGGACATAAAATTAAAAAAAACATCAAGGAGATGCTGATAGGCCACCCTTTCTATATAATCAGGCCGAATTTCAGGGCCATAATTTTTCAAATATTGTGCCCATTTAAATTACTTAAAAAAGTAGAGCCTTATTGTCTGATTATTTTATATGGTCTTATATCTGTACTTTAAGTTTAAAATGCATAACGTAGATTTAATTTGATTATTTAACATTTTACTGACAATTTGAATATTACGTTGAATAATTTTACTACGTATCTTTTCGAATTACTAACTACTTCAAATATTAGGCTTCTATTTTGATTATTTATATTTATAGTTTGTCAATCTAGTAGTTAATTCTTGACTACCTATGTATGTTCAGTAAAGAGTAGTAACGAAACTTACTACCTAACCCAATTATTTCGACACGTCCAAGAGCGGTCTTTAGCCGTCAATTGGACACGACGAAAATGTAATGTAATGTAATTTTTCTAACCGGGGTATTTCTCGTCCAACCAGGCATCATCTCCCGCATTGTTTAATGAGACGGTAGCGGACGGTTTCGTGAAGCTTGGACCATAACATTCGTTCTGTTCTCGGATCGGATCAACTCACGATTCACCTCCTATTCAGAAGCCTCCTCGTGTGGAAGGCTGATCCCGGGTAGGACTCTGGCGTATCAGGCCTCGCGGTTGGTGAATCAGTTTCTCCTGGTGAAAGTTCCTCCCGGCGCTACTGGACGGTTTGGGCACCGTTTGGCGACGCCAATCGGTTGTGCACTCTGACATTGCTGAAGGAGTCTAGAGACTTTGGAAATATACTGACTCCTAAGCAGCGGATGCTGACCCGTTGTCATTCCATTCTTGAAACGACCTATTGCCCACCCGATCCCGAGTGATAGATTTTTCCTGCACATAAATCCGGTTGAATACTACGTATACTACGGATGTTACGTATCCTCAATATGTCTCTTTGGAGTTAAAATACGGATACATACAACGCTGAGAAAATTTGAAGCATATGAAATGTGACAAATAGAGTTTTCAACTACAACGGGCGAACCCGTCACGTCAGGAAGTTTTAATGAAATGTATCGTTGTGTCTCCCATGAGGTGAGCGCAGAAGACTTGGGGCGAAAAACAATCCACTGCCTAGTTACGCTGACTGCCCGCCAGAGACCAACGCCTTACGGCGAGGCACCGCGGGAAAAGTAAAAAGCCGGGCAGCCTCGCTCCCGGACTACCAGTTTTGGAAGGATCTCCGTCTGGAATTAACCTTCAGAAAACCTCCCTCCTCCCGACTATAGTATCCGCAGTACAAACTGGCGACTGGGGCAATTAGAGACAGTTAACATAGGAATGGTACCATGTCGATAAAATATTTATCTATACTAATATTATATAGAGGTAAAGTTTGTGATATTGTAGGATGTAATCTATGGATCTACTGAACCGATTTTGAAAATTCTTTTACCAATAGAAAGCCACATTATTTGTGAGTGTTATAAGTTATATATTAATCCGAAAAATGAAAAGTCTTTTTCGTGGTAGTCAGATTTGCAAAGTAAGTCGGAGAATAAGCGGTCGAAAAAACGTTTCTAACTAACACTGCCTTAACGATGAGAGATATATGATTAAGTTCTAGAGAAAAGTTGTAGAGGTTGATAATGCCTACAAAAAAGTCAGCGACAGCATATGTCTAACTTTTACATTTTATTAATTATGAATTCTTATCAAAATAAGTAAATTTATCGTCTCAAGTGTTTAAAACAAAAGACATTTCCCTTTTACTGCATAAATAGTTAAAGAGATAATACGACATAGGTATGGGAACCGCGACCGTATCGTAATCTATCCTTCTATACTAATATTATAAAGAGGTAAAGTTTGTGACGTTGTAGGAAGTAATCTCTGGATCTACTGAACCGATTTTGAAAATTCTTTTACCAATAGAAAGCCACATTATTTGTGAGTGTCATAGGCTATATATTAATCCGAAAAATGAAAAGACTTTTACCTGCTAAAATTAGATAGATAGATAAAATTCCTAGATTTAGCCAAAAGCGGTGAGTAAATAACGTAATAGGTGGTAAGTAGCTAACCGATTAGGACTATTAATTGTGGTAACCGTAACAGTTCGATTTCGACATTTTATGACATTTTAACGACACTTTTGCCAAATTATTTTTCGTCTACTATAATTATCGTGCGTATTATGTAGGTCATTAGGCATTATTGATAACAAAATATTCTGCTATAAAAGACCTAATGTCAAAGAGCATAACTTATTCGTTATACGAACTCTATTGTGAATCTACACCACGATGGAAGATTTTTACAAAACTAATTTGACCAAGTTAAGAAGTGATGTTAACCAGCAAAGCCGGCATGTCATTCTCAACATTTATAAGTGGTTGCATACGTTGAAAGAAGACCCTGATGTCGTAAGGAAAATTGATTTTCAACAACCAAGAAAGTTGGCAGCATTAGTTTGTGGAACGAGCGAACGAACTCTAGATCGAATTCGGAATCGAATTCAAAAATCTCCAGAACGAAGACCTGGCCAAATCACATATAATTGACACCCATTGTCATGTTATTAATCTACAAGACGATAGTGACAGTGAAGACGAATATGAATAGCTTGCTGACTTTCTTTGTTTAGTTTTAATTCTTTTTGTATAACAATTATTTTATTATCAACTATTATAAATTTTATACTTTTATATTTTTATTTTAATAATTCAATATGAATATTTATATTTTTAACTTATTTAATATTTATCGCAATGAAACAATACTGAAATATTATTTATTTCCCTCGTTTCATTACTTTATCGACATTCCTTTTGAATGAGTAAAACTGCCTACACTACGGTTACAGGTATCGCTCCATAAGGCCGTGCAAGTGCGAAAGAGATAGCACGATTTCGATGATAAATTACCTGACTCGCCACTTTGTAATGCGGATAGTATAGTTACGGCACCGAAGTCGCTTACGCGCCCTCTACCTGTTGTATTTTAGCGGTAGTTCAATAAGAGTTTATCGCGGAACTGGGCATCATTTGCCCGTCGGCTACGGCACATACGGCATACGGGACAGCAGCTTTGCAAACTGATTTCACTTTCCCGGTAGAGGGAAATTATTGTAAGCGCGGATTTTTTTTTTGGGATGAAGTCGGATATATACATTTTGAACCCTCGAGACGATAAGAAGAAGATACAGAGCTTTCAACAAGGATGCGGCTAACGTCGATATTGCTATCGATGATTTACGCGTGCTCGATGAAACAGTATTATACATAGTACCGATTTATTATAGTACCGATCGCTATATTTATTAATATTTTCGGTTTAAGTATTATTTTAGAATTAGAGTAATTAAATAATGACCTAATTATGTGATGTGAGTTATTAAATGAGTACTTAATAGATAACTGATTATCATAGCATGGCATATCATAGGTCATTATTGATTTCTAAACAGTCATTAGTAAAATGTTATCGTGGCATTTTGTAATAATGAGTCCCACATACTTATGTATATTATAAAATGCTGCGCGGATAAAACAATATTACTTGCCTATCAGTTGAGCAATGGAGACCATATTTTCTAACCTGGAGCTATTGAAATTGAAGGGTAAGGGTGATATTAACATGCAGATATATATATAAATAAATATATATATATATATATATATATATATATATATATATATATATATATATATATATATATATATATATATATATATATATATATATATATATATATATATATATATATATATATATATATATATATATATATATATATATATATATATATATATATATATATATATATATATATATATATATATATATATATATATATATATATATATATATATATATATATATATTTTATATATTATAACTCTATTTTATATACCTACTATCATATTATATGTATGAATTTATATATAATATTAGTATATATATGTTATATAATATATATTAATAATATTAGTATATATATGTTATATAGTATATATAATATATATTATAATAATATATATCTATATATGGTATATATCATATTTATATGTGTTTATATCTAATATATAAAAAATAATTATTATTCCATATAACTTAGTAGATTGTCATAAATTTTAATTTAGTTTATAATTTTATTGATGTTTTTAAATTTAACTTTAAATTTTAAATTGTACTTAAGTATTAGATAAGATTTGCCCTCTCGTCTCAAAAGAATTCATCGATGTTAGTACCACCTCAACACAGGTTCATACCTAGTGAGGTGGTAAACCGTTATGTCAAAAGATGAATTTCCTTTCTAAGCTAGGTATAATATATACACTTATTATAAACTGTTTTTTTGTTAGAATAAGGATTTTCTTTGTAATTTGTATCTTGAATTACGGAAATAAATAAATAAATAAATAAAAGATATAACATACATAACATTTCGTCATTTTTTGATGAACTGAAAAGTGACCCGACAAAAGTTTCGCTGCTCAATCTCAATAATATAATAATCTGATTGATAATCTGCTTAGGTTACGACACGCATCCCTACAAACAGGTTGTAAACGGGACGGGACCGGCCTAATGATTTATTGCCTTACCAGAACGTGCCTTTGGCCCGTACTATAGAAGAGTACGAGGTATAAAGCGACGGTCGGGAGCGGCGTAATCCGGCCGCTTTCCCAGCCCCTGATTCTTCGGAGCTCCCGCGCGGACTGTACCAAATTTCAAGTCTTTAGGTCCAATATTTCGAGAGTGAAGTATAACCATTTTTAACCACAATCTTTTCAACTCTTGCCATGATCAAATGATGCCTGTATCCCTAATTTCAGCTCAATCGAATGAAGCGTTTGGGCGCTATCATGGAGGAATACACACACACACAGACACACAGACAGACCTCAGTGTGGAAATGATCCTTATCGTCTCGAGGGTTCAAAATGTATATATCCGACTTCATCCCAAAAAAAAAAAAAAATACGTGTGGCACTCGGGGACTGCCGCGGTAAAGCTATTGCATAGCATTTTTAACAACTTATGCAATTATAATTATTTATTTATTTTATTTTTTCTGATATTAGATAACTGCGCTCTATCGGAAAACGTTGAAATTATTCCGAATCATTTGCGGCTGCGGTAGCAAATGATTCGGAATAATTTAAACATCTTCCGATAGAGCGCCGCGCACGAATTTTTTATTCGATAAAGCAAAAAAACGGATTATTCGAAAAGAATCGTAGATAAAAAGATAGATATTGAAATTATCATTAAAATGGTGCAGGTTTCATAATAATACGCCAGATAGTATTTGCGTAGTAGTCGTTTTTGTGTTCGATTAGACCTAATTTTACAAATTAATTACACTATGTAATATAAACAAAATCTAAAATATTCAAAGCTGAGAATATTAGGAAAATGTTCTTGTTTAACATATATTTTTTTCGAATCGTAAGCAGTACTCGTTTAGACGTAATTGTCAGTTTAAAATCAATAATTTTCGTTAAGAAAATTCTTCATTCGGTCGCCGCGCTGGCCTAGGCCCGCGATAAAAGCTATGCAATAGCTTAAAAATTCCGCGCTTACAATAATTTCCCTCTACCGGGAAAGCGAAATCAGTTTGCAACGCTGCTGTCCCGTATGCCGTATGTGCCGTAGCCGAGGCTCGTTTGCCGTAGTGGGGCGGGTGAAAGGAGGGGGGGGGGGTATACAGGCTATACGGCAGCGATGCACCCCTTTGCGGCTCTACGGACCGCAGTGCCTCCCCCTCATTCAAATATTTCATAAGACCTCCGCTTTTAATTTATTCCAGGCGGAAGGAAGCAACCGTCGGTTGTATACTGTAGCTCTCGCAAATCGTATGACGGATAGACTGTATTTTCACTGTATTGCCTTCCGTTGTATAATTGTAGCCCAGTCAAAATTGCATTTATTGTCTTCAAAACTTTTACATACTTGTTTAGACACTTTATATAGCCGCTTAATGTTAAAATAACTTTAAAATGTATACTAAATATTTCATTTGAGACTCACCACACAATTGAGTTACATTAGATATTTATAACTACAGATAGTCATGAAATTATAATATTAAATTTAAATGGTTCCATAAATAGGAAATATAATTGATTATGGGATTAGAAATAATAGTAATTATTAAGTAGTACAATTAGAAATAATAGTAATAATATAATAATCAATAAAATGGTACAAATGTCAAGTTAAATAAAAAAAAACGTGTGGCACTCGGGGACTGCCGCGGTAAAGCTATTGCATAGCATTTTTAACAACCTATGCAATTATAATTATTTATTTATTTTATTTTTTCTGATATCAGATAACTGCGCTCTATCGGAAAACGTTGAAATTATTCCGAATCATTTGCGGCTGCGGAAGCAAATAATTCGGAATAATAATTTAAACGTCTTCCGATAGAGCACCGCGCACCAATTTTTTATTCGATAAAGCAAAAAAAACGGATTATTCGAAAAAAATCGTAGATAAAAAGATAGATAATTAAATTATCTTTAAAATGGTGCAGGTTTCATAATAATACGCCAGATAGTATTTGCGTAGTAGTCGTTTTTGTGTTCGGCTATACCTAATTTCACAAATTAATTACACTTTGTAATATAAACAAAATCTAAAATATTCAAAGCTAAGAATATTAGGAAAATGTTCTTGTTTAACATATATTTTTTTCGAATCGTAATCAGTACTCGTTTAGACGTAATTATCAGTTTAAAATCATTAATTTTCGTTAAGAAATTTCTTCATTCGGTCGCCGCGCTAGCCTAGGCCCGCGATAAAAGCTATGCAATAGCTTAAAAAATACTTGTGGCACTCGGGGACTGCCGCGGTAAAGCTATTGCATAGCATTTTTAACAACTTATGCAATTAAAATTATTTATTTATTTTATTTATTTCTGATATCAGATAACTGCGCTCTATCGGAAAACGTTGAAATTATTCCGAATCATTTGCGGCTGCGGAAGCAAATAATTCGGAATAATAATTTAAACGTCTTCCGATAGAGCACCGCGCACCAATTTTTTATTCGATAAAGCAAAAAAAAACGGATTATTCGAAAAAAATCGTAGATAAAAAGATAGATAATTAAATTATCTTTAAAATGGTGCAGGTTTCATAATAATACGCCAGATAGTATTTGCGTAGTAGTCGTTTTTGTGTTCGGTTAGACCTAATTTCACAAATTAATTACACTATGTAATATAAACAAAATCTAAAATATTCAAAGCTAAGAATATGAGGAAAATGTTCCTGTTTAACATATATTTTTTTCAAATCGTAAGCAGTACTCGTTTAGACGTAATTATCAGTTTAAAATCATTAATTTTCGTTAAGAAATTTCTTCATTCAGTCGCCGCGCTGGCCTAGGCCCGCGATGAAAGCTATGCAATAGCTTAAAAATCGAGATGGAAATTGTCAGTAATCTAATTATAATTCGTTAATATTATATAATTCTCTCGCAATAAGGTAGCCTTTTAATTTCGATTTAAATTGGGTTATTTTTCCGTTTCTACATATAATTTTGATATTCTCAGGCAGTTTATTGTAACATGCCATTCCAACGTAATATGGATCCCTTTTGAATAATTCCAGAGATGGACGGGGTAATGCTAAGTTGTGCCTACATCTGGTGAAATGCGAGTGAATTTCTTTTTGGGTCTTCATCTTTCCTATGTTTTTTAATATTAACTTTATGCATTGAAATATGTATAGTGATGATAGCGTTAGAATACTGAGATTTTTGAAGTGACCACGACATGATTCATTATGTTTAAGGTAGGTATATCAATATTCTTATGGCTCGTTTTTGGAGAGAGAAAATATGTTGCCTTAAAACTACTGTACACTGTGACCAGAAGGGAATCCCGTAACGAAGAATTGACTTGAAATAGGCAAAGTAGGAACAATGTTCGGCGTTTTGTTATTTCAACATATTTCAGTCAAATAGGAACAATTTTCGACGTTTGACGGAAATACCTGATAATGTTTTGAAACTTGGCATAGATGTTCATTGAAGTGTTAAACATACTAAAAGTCTCCTACTCAAAATGTTGCGCTCGAGACGCCATCTTGGAATAACACAAAATTTTAATAAAGAATAAAAACCAACTCTATTTTTTTATAAGTTCAGCAGCCGTGTCATGGTGAAACTTAGAACGGGCTATCATAATTAATTGCATATACAAAATGTCCGTTGAGAACCGTTGACCGTTTTACCGTTGACCGATAAAGAGTAATAGGTAATCAAAAATTTTTACAAAAAAAAAATACCGACTCCATTTTTATTATAAGTGCAGCGGCCATGTCATGGCGAAACATAGAACGGGCTATCATAATTGAATGCGTATACGAAATTTCGTATCTGTGCTGTTGGCAGTAGAGGAGTGCCCTTGTTGGAAGCCAAACCTGGATGCCGCAGTCCTGTCTTGTGAAATTTAGAACGGGCTGTCGTAATTGAATGCATATACAAAATTTCGTATCTGTGCTGTTGACCGTTGAGGAGTCACCTCGTCGTGAACCAACCCTGGGTGCAGCAGCCATGTCATGGTGAAACTTAGAGCGAGCTATCAAAACTGAATGCGTATACAAAATTTCGTGTCTGTGCTGTTAACCGTTGAGGAGTCCCCTCGTCGGGAGCCAACTCTGGGTGTACAATCAGGTCAAAAGTACATTATCATCGGAACTAAACCAACATGTAAATTTTCAACTTCATATTTGGGAATTTCCCTCTATTCCTCCTGGATCCCATCATCAGAACAGGATTTTGATAAAAATGGGACCAATCTGGAAGTAAAAAATAATTTTCCAAATCGTTTCATAAATGACGGAGTTCTGAGGTAACTAATATAAAAAATACAACCGAATTGATAACCTCCTCAATTTTTGAAATCGGTTAAAAAGGGTTTTTGTTTATATTACGCTAACTGTTAGCGATAATGGCATTGTGCATGATGTAAAAATATCGTTTGCGCCACCCCAAAACTTTTCCGGCAAGTAGCCAGGGACTTATTTCATCTGAATAGTCATTTCATAAATAAAGTCAATGTGCATTTGATGAAAATCCATATTAATATACTACGCAGGGCAATGAAAATATGAATATCAAACGCGCGTCATCTCATTTAAAAATCATTATTTAAAAATCAAATTACAAACGCGGATCTCTGTGAGCTTTCGAATGCGAATTTCGAATAATCCACGCACCGGAATCATCGGCGCTTTTAATGACTTGTTATTTAATTAATATATGGCGAACTTTAAATATTATTTGTGTCGCTTGTATATAAGATATTTCCAACAAGGCACCTGTGTAAAGAATTTCAAGTATCTAAGTCCAATATTTCGAGTTTAAAGTATAACTAGCGCACCCTCTGGTGGATCGATTTCAATAACCACTTTTCAAACTTTTCAAACTCTTCAACACTCCATACCCAAATACACACAGACACGCGGATAGACTTTCATTTGGAAATAGTCAATCTTAACATCATCGCATGATGCATCAGTTAGTACTTTTAATTCCGCTTTTCTTTCTGGATATGAAAGTAATCTTGCATTAAGGGGGTATTCTGGTCTAGGAATTTAAACTAATCGTTTTTTTTACATTTGCATATGTTTAAAGTTTAGACCTTTAGGAATATGTCCCTAAAAGGATTTTTCAAAATTTGAATTATTTTCGAAGTTACAGCGACTTTGTGATGTGGCAAATAAACCGATCGTGCCGGAACGAATCGATCAATAGACCCAATCAATAGATCAATAGATCAATAGACTATAATGTAATCCCCGACTTCATGATTATGAAGCTAGAAACGCTCGCTTAGCTGTAAAAACTTAGAACCGAATGTTAGAATTAAGTACTATTATATGAGTTCCTTATAGTATGCCAACGAAACATGGAGCGAAGCATGCTGAACATAAGGCTACAGGACAGGTGGACGACCTCAAAAATAGGGAAAATAACAAAGGTGAGCGATGTTTTGAACAAAATTAGAAAACTAAAATGGAACTGGACTGGTCACATCATGAGAACCAACAAAGAAAAATGGACGTAATGGAATGGTATCCTAGAAATGGGAAAAGACAAAAAGGACGTCAAATTAAAAGATGGGAAGATGACTTACCGAAAGGATGGAGAAGGTTGACTTGGGACAGAGATAAATGGAAGAAAATGGGGGAGGCCTATGTCGAAGGACAACCTGATCAAAAATCTGGCTGCTGAAGAATATGATACCTTATTTAAAAATTTGAGCGATGTTTTGAACAAAATTAGAAAACTAAAATGGAACTGGACTGGTCACATCATGAGAACCAACAAAGAAAAATGGACAAAGGACGTAATGGAATGATATCCTAGAAATGGGAAAAGACAAAAAGGACGTCAAATTAAAAAATGGGAAGATGACTTACCGAAAGGATGGAAAAGGTTGACTTGGTACAGAGATGAATGGAAGAAAATGGGGGAGGCCTATGACGAAGGACAACCTGATCAAAAATCTGGCTGCTGGAAAATATGATACCTTATTTAAAAATTTGATTAAAAATTAATAAAATATATTGTTTTATCACATAAGGCAAAACTGTATAATACGGTCAGCGAATAAAGGCTTTAATTATTATTATTATATTATTGTATGAGTTCCGCTCCCGAGACTGTCTCAAACTATAAACGCGTTTTTTGGTAATAACAAGAGTTGAAAAGATTATGGTTGAATTCGGTCTATAAGGGGCGCAAGTCATATTTCAATTTCGAAATATTTGACTTATTCATAGAATCGAAATTATATATTCTTTTTACTATGATCTAAAAGTCATTTGTGTATTTGGCCTTTAAACTCTTTAAATAACCTGTCATTGACAATACGAGATTTAGAACCAAAAATATTCAAATATAAACACAGGCTCATCACACATGCTCATTTAAGCTATTGCATAGCTTTTATCGCGGGCCTAGGCCAGCGCGGCGACCGAATGAAGAAATTTCTTAGCGAAAATTAATGATTTTAAACTGATAATTACATCTAAACGAGTACTGCTTACGATTCGAAAACAATATATATTAAATAAGAACATTTTCCTAATATTCTTAGCTTTGAATAGTTTAGATTTTGTTTATATTACATAGTGTAATTAATTTGTGAAATTAGGTCTAACCGAACACAAAAACGACTAGGTACTACGCAAATACTATCTGGCGTATTATTATGAAACCTGCACCATTTGAAAGATAATTTAATTATCTACCTTTTAAGCTATTGCATAGCTTTTATCGCGGGCCTAGGCCAGGGCGGCGACCGAATGAAGAAATTTCTTAACGAAAATTAATGATTTTAAACTGATAATTACGTCTAAACGAGTACTGCTTACGATTCGAAAAAAATATATGTTAAACAAGAACATTTTCCTAATATTCTTAGCTTTGAATATTTTAGATTTTGTTTATATTACATAGTGTAATTAATTTGTGAAATTAGGTCTAACCGAACACAAAAACGACTACTACGCAAATACTATCTGGCGTATTATTATGAAACCTGCACCATTTTAAAGATAATTTAATTATCTATCTTTTTATCTACGATTTTTTTCGAAAAATTCGGTTTTTTTGCTTTATTGAATAAAAAATTCGTGCGCGGCGCTCTATCGAAAGACGTTTAAATTATTCCGAATCATTTGCTTCCGCAGCCGCAAATGATTCGGAATAATTTCAACGTTTTCCGATAGAGCGCAGTTATCTGATATCAGAAAAAATAAAATTAATTAATAATTATAATTGCATAAGTTGTTAAAAATGCTATGCAATAGCTTTACCGTGGCAGTCCCCGAGTGCCACACGTATTTTTTTTTTTTTATCTACGAATTTTTTCGAACAGTCAAAGAATAATATCCGTTTTTTTTGCTTTATTGAATAAAATTCGTGCGCGGCGGAAGACGTTTAAATTATTCCGAATCATTTGCTTGCGCAGCCGCAAATGATTCGCAATAATTTCAACGTTTTCCGATAGAGCGCAGTTATCTGATATCAGAAATAAATTGAGTTAATACAGTATGTTTCTGTATTTCTTATTTCAGTTACCATAAACCTATAGTTTCAACGATAACAATTCCTCAATAACCTACATGTATTGTAAGATAATAAAAAAAAAATACGTGTGGCACTCGGGGACTGCCGCGGTAAAGCTATTGCATAGCATTTTTAACAACTTATGCAATTATAATTATTTATTTATTTTATTTATTTTATTTTTTCTGATATCAGATAACTGCGCTCTATCGGAAAACGTTGAAATTATCCCGAATCATTTGCGGCTCCGAAAGCATATGATTTGGAATAATTTAAACATCATCCGATAGAGCGCCGCACATGATTTTTTTATTCGATAAAGCAAAAAATCGGATTATTCGGAAAAAATCGTAGATAAAAAGATAGATAATTAAATTATCTTTAAAATGGTGTAGGTTTCATAATACTACGCCAGATAGTATTTGCGTAGTAGTCGTTTTTGTGTTCGGTTAGACCTAATTTCACAAATTAATTACACTATGTAATATAAACAAAATCTAAAATATTCAAAGCTAATAATATTAGGAAAATGTTCTTGTTTAACATATATTTTTTTCGAATCGTAAGCAGTACTCGTTTAGACGTAATTATCAGTTTAAAATCATTATTATTCGTTAAGAAATTTCTTCATTCGGTCGCCGCGCTGGCATAGGCCCGCGATAAAAGCTATGCAATAGCTTAAAAAATTCTTATCGGTCACCACGCTCAAAAAGTTTAACTTAATATCAAAGAAAAAACTTGAATTAATATCAAAGAAAAAAAATACTGCATAAATAAAATAAATAAATAATTATAATTGCATAAGTTGTTACAAAATGCTATGCTTTACCGCGGCAGTCCCCGAGTGCCACACGTATTTTTTTCATATAAGAAGGATGGCCTCGAGCAAATACTATAATACCTTTAATATAGGTTCATATTTCATACCTGTATTATTCTTATGGTAAAACATACAAGGTAAAAGTCGTAGTACTAAGTTAATAATATTTGATTATTCATTATGATTATTGTCGTTTTACGTATGACATTATTGAGCATTTATCATTTATTTTGTCTGACTTTTGGGTTGAAAAAAACAAATCATTTTTACTGGTTTGAAAAAAAGGAATTGTTTGGTAATTTTATATTTTGATCATTGTGTTTTTAACAATCAGAATTATGATATACCTATCTAACTGTATTTGCAATTTTGAATGAATAAAAGACTATTGAGATATACAGATGCCTTATTGGGCCGAATTCACAGTATACCTGAATAAAAAAATTAATCTAACGTGTCCCTTCGGCTACGTAACGACCAAATTTGGTTGCACATCAGAAAACCGTTGACAACGTAACGACCAATATTGGCGGCTTTCTCCCGGAGCGCACAGTAATATTATTTTCTAATTCAAACACATCCTGAAATCCATACCAAATATCTCAATATTACCATAGATACATAGACGGCCGCTAGAATAATTTCGCGGGTCATTTCGCGGATATTTCTGGTAAAACTCCATTGTCAAACTTCATCCTTTTTTTTTGAGAAATCTTCAAAATTATTTCTGTGTTTTTATATTTTGTGTAAGTATTTTTGTATGTAAATAAGCAAAACGATATATAAACTTTGATAGAGAATCTAATAAAGATCACGATAGTATTTAGAATTTCTAAATAGGGCTCCGAATTTTCTCGTAAGACAAGTAGAAGTTAGAAATGCCGAGGTTTTTTCACTTTTTCGACTTTCTCATATTTATTCATAATTAACTAATTGTTTTATAAAATGAGAATTTAATATTCTATATACACAATTTCAATGCGATCATTGCACAGTTATTATTTTTGATTGCTATAGTAGTTCCATAGTTATAGTACTTTTTGTCGACCGCGGCGATATTGCAAGAAATTCCAATAAATTGCCGCGGTCTGCCATGAAATTATGCCGCTCTCACTATCGGCACTAGTCTACGATTATGGCTTTCAATCAGGACAACCTCCATCCCGAAGCAGTATCACGATCAAAATCCTTCCATAAGTCCTTGGATACTTGCCGGGAAAATCTTAGGGTTACACAACCGAATATTTTTTAATCGTGTAATCTTAGTTAAAATATAGGATATATGAAATATGAAAAAATATCTAAATAAATAAATAAAATAAAAAAATACGTGTGGCACTCGGGGACTGCCGCGGTAAAGCTATTGCATAGCATTTTTAACAACTTATGCAATTATAATTATTTATTTATTTTATTTATTTTATTTTTTCTGATATCAGATAACTGCGCTCTATCGGAAAACGTTGAAATTATCCCGAATCATTTGCGGCTCCGAAAGCATATGATTTGGAATAATTTAAACATCATCCGATAGAGCGCCGCACATGATTTTTTTATTCGATAAAGCAAAAAATCGGATTATTCGGAAAAAATCGTAGATAAAAAGATAGATAATTAAATTATCTTTAAAATGGTGTAGGTTTCATAATACTACGCCAGATAGTATTTGCGTAGTAGTCGTTTTTGTGTTCGGTTAGACCTAATTTCACAAATTAATTACACTATGTAATATAAACAAAATCTAAAATATTCAAAGCTAATAATATTAGGAAAATGTTCTTGTTTAATATATATTTTTTTCGAATCGTAAGCAGTACTCGTTTAGACGTAATTATCAGTTTAAAATCATTATTATTCGTTAAGAAATTTCTTCATTCGGTCGCCGCGCTGGCCTACTAGGCCCGCGATAAAAGCTATGCAATAGCTTAATATTTTAAACAATATTAACTTCTCATTTATTCAATAAAATAAAAAAATACGTGTGGCACTCGGGGACTGCCGCGGTAAAGCTATTGCATAGCATTTTTAACAACTTATGCAATTATAATTATTAATTTATTTTATTAATTTATTTTCTTCTGATATCAGATAACTGCGCTCTATCGGTAAACGTTGAAATTATTCCGAATCATTTGCGGCTGCGGTAGCAAATGATTCGGAATAATTTAAACGTCTTCCGATAGAGCGCCGCGCACGAATTTTTTATTCGATAAAGCAAAAAAAAACGGATTATTCGAAAAAAATCGTAGATAAAAAAAAATTACGTGTGGCACTCGGGGACTGCCACGGTAAAGCTATTGCATAGCATTTTTTTAACAACTTATGCAATTATAATTATTTATTTATTTTATGTTTTCTGATATCAGATAACTGCGCTCTATCGGAAAACGTTGAAATTATTCCGAATCATTTGCGTCTGCGGAAGCAAATGATTCGGAATAATTTAAACGTCTTTCGATAGAGCGCCGCGCACGAATTTTTTATTCGATAAAGCAAAAAAACCGAATTATTCGAAAAAAATCGTAGATAAAAAGATAGATAATTAAATTATCTTTAAAATGGTGCAGGTTTCATAATAATACGCCAGATAGTATTTGCGTAGTAGTCGTTTTTGTGTTCGGTTAGACCTAATTTCACAAATTAATTACACTATGTAATATAAACAAAATCTAAAATATTCAAAGCTAAGAATATTGGGAAAATGTTCTTGTTTAACATATATTTTCTTCGAATCGTAAGCAGTACTCGTTTAGACGTAATTATCAGTTTAAAATCATTAATTTTCGTTAAGAAATTTCTTCATTCGGTCGCCGCGCTGGCATAGGCCCGCGATAAAAGCTATGCAATAGCTTAAAAAATTCTTATCGGTCACCACGCTCAAAAAGTGTAACTTAATATCAAAGAAAAAACTTGAATTAATATCAAAGAAAAAAAATACTGCATAAATAAAATAAATAAATAATTATAATTGCATAAGTTGTTACAAAATGCTATGCTTTACCGCGGCAGTCCCCGAGTGCCACACGTATTTTTTTCATATAAGAAGGATGGCCTCGAGCAAATACTATAATACCTTTAATATAGGTTCATATTTCATACCTGTATTATTCTTATGGTAAAACATACAAGGTAAAAGTCGTAGTACTAAGTTAATAATATTTGATTATTCATTATGATTATTGTCGTTTTACGTATGACATTATTGAGCATTTATCATTTATTTTGTCTGACTTTTGGTTTGGAAAAAACAAATCATTTTTACTGGTTTGAAAAAAAGGAATTGTTTGGTAATTTTATATTTTGATCATTGTGTTTTTAACAATCAGAATTATGATATACCTATCTAACTGTATTTGCAATTTTGAATGAATAAAAGACTATTGAGATATACAGATGCCTTATTGGGCCGAATTCACAGTATACCTGAATAAAAAAATTAATCTAACGTGTCCCTTCGGCTACGTAACGACCAAATTTGGTTGCACATCAGAAAACCGTTGACAACGTAACGACCAATATTGGCGGCTTTCTCCCGGAGCGCACAGTAATATTATTTTCTAATTCAAACACATCCTGAAATCCATACCAAATATCTCAATATTACCATAGATACATAGACGGCCGCTAGAATAATTTCGCGGGTCATTTCGCGGATATTTCTGGTAAAACTCCATTGTCAAACTTCATCCTTTTTTTTTGAGAAATCTTCAAAATTATTTCTGTGTTTTTATATTTTGTGTAAGTATTTTTGTATGTAAATAAGCAAAACGATATATAAACTTTGATAGAGAATCTAATAAAGATCACGATAGTATTTAGAATTTCTAAATAGGGCTCCGGATTTTCTCGTAAGACAAGTAGAAGTTAGAAATGCCGAGCTTTTTTCACTTTTTCGACTTTCTCATATTTATTCATAATTAACTAATTGTTTTATAAAATGAGAATTTAATATTCTATATACACAATTTCAATGCGATCATTGCACAGTTATTATTTTTGATTGCTATAGTAGTTCCATAATTATAGTACTTTTTGTCGACCGCGGCGATATTGCAAGAAATTCCAATAAATTGCCGCGGTCTGCCATGAAATTATGCCGCTCTCACTATCGGCACTAGTCTACGATTATGGCTTTCAATCAGGACAACCTCCATCCCGAAGCAGTATCACGATCAAAATCCTTCCATAAGTCCTTGGATACTTGCCGGGAAAATCCGAATATTTTTTAATCGTGTAATCTTAGTTAAAATATAGGATATATGAATATGAAAAAATATATAAATAAATAAATATAATAAATAAAATAAATATTAGACACCACACCAAAAACGACATCCAGGATAAGAGGAACATAAAGAAGAAGAAGCGTGTACTTCTTACCCGCATATCTGGCTCATTATGTTCGGGGCCACCCTCGCTCTCGGATTATTTGCTAGAAATGGCCCTTATCGTTACTTGGACAGCGAAACTTGCCTCGAGTTAACATCAAAGTAGAAATTCCCCATCAGATTAATATTACGAAGAGAGGGTGAAGGAAATAAGTGGAGGGGAGGGGAGGGTCGAGAAAAGGGATACAGCAATTAGCAGCGCTGAGAATGTTATGGAAAGCAAAGATCATGATTATGACGATAGGATAATTAGGTAATGTACACAGCTCGTTAGTATTTTATGGGGTTTTAACCCCAGCGGCTTATTATAAGGTTAAGTGGACTGTATTTGGAGTATTCGCATAACGGACAACAATTATACCATTGATCTTATAGTGTAATAAAATCAATTATTATACTTAGAAATGATACCACGGATTGCATTACATTACATTCGTATCCAATTTCGCCAATTGGATTATTACCGCTCTTGGACGTGTCACAATACCGGTCCTTACCTATGTAATTGCTATAAATAGGATAGAAAACGAATTTACCGCGTGAAATTTGTAGCACCCGACGTTTCGGTGACGTTGCAGCCGCCGTTGTCTAGGGTAGACTGAAGAGCTGTCAGTCCGTTGTTTTGCGGGTAGGCCGCATACCGCTGCCGCCACTGCGTAGGTTATAACGGTGGTGGGGGGCCGGGCTCGGAGCGCGGGAATTTTGAAAATCCGTCTTGCACACAACACTCACTGTATCATGTTTTACGTCTTTGCGTTCGGCGTTCGTTCTGTGTCGTATATATATTTTCGTTTGTTCTGTGTCGGTGTTTGTAATAATCTATACTAATACTAATAATATTATAAAGCGGTAAAGTTTCTGACGTTGTAGGAAGTAATCTCTGAATCTACTGAACCGATTTTGAAAATTCTCTTACCAATAGAAAACCACGTTATTTGTGAGTGTCATAGGCTATATATTAATCCGAAAAATTAAAAGATTTTTCCAAGGAAACCAAGGAGCCGGATTCGTTGACACACCTCGTGAGAAGGGTACCGAATATGCCGTCGCAACCTTGGGGGAAGGTGATCACTCGAGGAATGATAATTTGGGTGCTTTTTCGCCGGTTTATATAGGCCGATAAATGATGCAATCCAAAATATTACGAGTAAAAGTATTGTTTCATCGTGCTGATTCATGGCTGCACGGGTTAAAATAATAGCTGAATTGTGTCAGTGTATTTCACTGGAAATCGATGCATTATTTTGTTGATCGCATGTAATAGACTTAAGGTCCGTTACAGACCTTAATTCTAGAGCGTCACTGATAAATGAGTGTCTTTTTTTGAGATATTTAGGTCTCAGAATGGATAAATAAGGGTCTGGGCTTGATAAAAATCTATTTAAAGTGTCACTGTTGCAGTCTATTATATAACATTAACAAAAAATATGTAAAAAAATGGCAACTACTTGCTGCACAATGTATAGGTAAGTAGTTAACATAGGAGCTAAACTTGTATTATACATACATTGCGTTAGCCGAAATCATCCGGAACATTATTAGAGGTACTCTTTTTGTGTGACAGATCTTTTAAATACATAAATTAACGTTTCACTAAACCGATATAGGTTAGCTCTAAAATATTGCCTGAAGGCAATAAGCTCGCCTTTTCTTAAGAATAAAGAGTTTTATTATTATTATTATTATTATTATTATTATATAACCAAATATAAAATAAATATCAATATAAATTACCTAGTGTTAAATATTGTACGCTATCTGTTGCCCGCGGCTTCGCCTTGCGTGGAGTTTCGAATCGAGTAGGTAATTTAAAAAGACTGACGTAAATTTGCCTTTTCAGACACTGAAGGTGAATAGTTCAATCATTTAAATAATGTATTTCCGTTTCACACGTTTTTCTCTAAGATTGACGACAGTTGAAGCAAAGTACACCCCGTGTTGCCCGCGACTTTGTTTGCATTGAATTTCAGAATGCGTTCTTTAACATTCTGGGATTAACTACTGACTGGGATTAAATACCTGACTTACCGAGCGATCAACCGTCTGACAGTAATATTATTGAAAGCTCAGTTAATGGTGGAAAAAACTGTCATTATTTTGTCATTATTTAAACTGTCATTGTCATTATTTTCAAAGAATGACATAATTTTTCAGTCGTAATGAGTAGCTTTAATATAAATTTTCATCTCGATGGCTTCAGGGGTTTCGATTTTCCATACGACAGAACATCACACGTTTCTTTCCTCCCATGGGGGTAAATTTTAAGAAACCCCTTCTTTATGCTTCCGTTCACTATCAAATAAAGTCCTGTGCAAATATTTCGAGTTTCAAGATCTAACGGTTTGTATATCTCCATACAAATTCTTATCCCTTATTTCACCCCGCACAGGTTGATTCTGAAAAAACTGGTAATGTCATTATTTTTCTTATGTAATGAGTATCTTACCGCTGCAATACGCAACCAATCTGCGCTTGTTACCATATTCAAGAAAAAACCGAAGTATCTGGGTGTCTTAATAAACTCAAAATTTAACTGGGATAACCAATTAGTACAACTGTCCTCGAGGTCTAGAAAGCTTGTTTTCGTATTTAGAGAATTACGCAACGTCCTTTCTAATAACTCCCTGAAAATGGTTTACATGGCCCTATGTCAGGGTTTATGGGTGCACGGAATAATAGCGTGGGGAGCATGTGCAAAATCTGTCTTGGATCCTCTAGTGAAAGCCCAAAAGCTTTTGTTGAGGGTAATCAATAGAAGGCCCCCACGATACGATTCTAACATGCTTTTCCAAGAAAGTAAGGTGTTAGATATACGCCAGCTGTTTGTGAAACAGTCACTCATGTTTTTCCATCGAACCCTAGACAAACGACCACGAAGCCAGCAACACAGAACTACAAGAGCATCTGCAGGCTTGAATTATGCCGTTCCCCGAGTTAATTCATCATTTACCCAAAGGCAATTAAACTTTATCGCACCCAAAATATTCAACCGTCTTGATGACGACATAAAAACAATTGAAGTACCTTTTTATTCAATAAAAAAAATGGCTTCTTGACGATATAGGTCGTTCAAGGTCAGAGAATGATCTTCTGCAAATCATCTCTTAGAAATAATATATGTAGCTGCATAAATGTGATATAAGATGATAAACATAATGTAACAACATATATGTGTATGTGTGTATGTATGTATATGTATATGTATATATGTGTATATATATATATATGTGTGTATAAGTGTATGTGTCCTACGTAAGTTATGCTTCTCCACCCAAGTCTGAAAATAAATCGTATGCCCAGATACAGGCTATACTCGGCCTAGTTGGGCATGCGCTGCGCATGGTCATGTGAATGTGGGTCGTCGTTTACTTCGCACCATGACTTGGTATGACAATTTTATGAATTTCGCATGTTCTTTTTAAAATAAATAAATAAATAAATCTTAAGTATAAATATTGATGTTTGTAGCTTTAGCGGTTTCGATTGTCCATACTACATAATTTTACCCCTTTCTTTCATCCCGTGGGGTTTGAATTTAAAAAAAGAAACCTTCTTTGTGCTTCCCTATCGAATAAAGCATGTAACGGTTACTATAATTTAGTAAGATTGGGAATTTAAAATTTTGGTCAGGTTACCCAATACACAACTCCTCCGTGCGACGTGTAAACATCAAAAGCAAGTTTGCCCTGAGCAGTTTGCAAGTCATGTTTTCAACAACCTCCATAATTATAGTAAAAGGTATTAGACAAAGCGCTTCATATTAGTTGATCGACATCAGAACATGTTGGTACCTATTATATGCCTAGACATAAATAGCCTAGGTGTATAGCTACTATTAATCAACGCTTATAAAACTGAACATTTTTATTTGCCTTGCGGTGATACCATTGATTATATATGGTATTAGCAATACTTTTCAATACTTTACAATCTTAGCAATACTTTTCCCATATAAAATTTGTATAAGAAATAAATTAATAGTTTTAAAATAAGCACTAAATACACGCTTTTGAGCTATGATACGATATTCACATACACACGGCTATGATACGATATTCCATCATGGAATGCCAGTGCCTATCTTCCGGCTTCATCATCAGACCTTGAAACCTAATCGTGGTCAAAGTTCATTCCAAGACTTTTCTAACAAGTCCAAACACAGCTATGAGTTCCAGTGCATATCTTCCGACTCTATCATCAGATCAGTTCGACAGTACCATATAATTGTATTGTCATCAGAACTACATACAGCTGCCAATTTTCATGAAGCTACGATCCTTGGAAGATGGTTAAATTAGTTACCTTAGATTCCATTACATAGTTACATACAGGTCGACCTAATAAAAGCGATGAGCCGATCGAGTAAACAGCGTCACATTGATTATATGTATACCTACAACTAAAGTTGTCAACTACAGCGGGCGAGCCCGTCACCTCAGAAAGTTTTATAGATTAGTCGTTTTGTCTCCCTGAAGTGAGCGCAGAAGACTTGGACAAAAACAGTCCACCGTCAAGCTCCGCCACGTGCCCGTAAGAGGCCAACGCCTTAACCGCGAGAGAGCCAGGAGTGTTACCCAGCGGGCTTACACTCACCCCCTTACTTCCAATTGCGACCAGATTACTCCAGTCTCTCGATTGGTTTCGAGTTCGAGGTCGCTTGTGCGGTTCTCTCCCTTGCGAAGCGGTGAAACGGTGTGTACCGAATCTATCGCGGACCACGGCATTCTTTGTCCGGCTGTTCACCCAGGATCGGGTAGCCGATGGTCGTTTCAAGAGCAGTCGCCGTAAGGTCCGCGACCACTCCGGCTCTATAGGAAACAGTACTGCTTCCAGACTCCCCCGACTGTTTGGGAGCTAACGGGCCCATGATGAGTTGGCCACGATAACCCATGTGTTCAGGGTCGGTCATACTCACGGGTCAACACCCATTCGACGGCCTCCACGCACGGGGTGCGAACCTGGGTAGGACTCTAGGGGGCGAATCCAGTTTCCCCCGGGAATCAAACCTCTGGCGCTCCTGGACGGTCTGCGCACCGTGCAGCGCAAGCCAATCGATTGTGCACTCCGACTAACGACATTTACGATCAAAATTATAGAGCATAAAATTTGCGACAAATTTTGTACCAAACATTTTTTATGCGCTCAACCGTTTTTGAGATAGAGGGGCCCGCCCTCCGCCCTCTATCTCAAAAACGGTTGAGCGCATGAGAAAATATTTGACACAAAATTTGTCGCAAATCGTATGCTCTACAATGTTTATCATTGATGTTAACATCATTGGAGCTATAGAAACCTAGATAATCGCGAAATACCAATTTTGGTGTCCTTTGACCTTGAATAACTTTCGACGCAGACACGAGATTTTATGAGACTTTTGAGACAACTTATAGAACGCCTAAATGAAGGTGTATACGAGTTTTCAGCTTATTATCTCTCATTCCAAGATTTGCCCCCTGTTTTTGCTAAAGTGACTGCACTATAAGTATATTCCGCCTTTCGAATCTGCACACCCCTTCTCTAGCGAGACATGTCAACATCACAAGCAAGCCTGCGGTGAGCAGTTTGCAAGTCATGTTTTAATTAAATTTCCTCTATAGGAAGGCTTTTCCCTAGATAACATAACAATACATAACATATATAGCCCCTAAATGTTTAACATTTGTCTGACATTTTAATCATATGGATACGACGACGTGAAAACAGCGGACGAAACTCGATAGCGGTCAACACCAACCTCAATCGAAGCCCCTGTTTACGAGTAGTATGAGAAAACAAAGTTTTTCACATTATGATTACGAAACCCTGGTGGCTGGGCGGTCTTCTGCTAAGCCAAATCCCTCTACTGTTGATACAAGCCATGTTCGAGATGGATCCGGCATCGTCGCAGCAGTTTCGACTGGTCGCATTAAGTTCTTAACGGTTCCATGCAGCTTAGAAATGATGGCCTGTCTGTGCTCTCAGGTCGGCTCAACTAACGGCTTATCTCTTATCCGTTAGCCTCCTCGAAGAGGCACTAATATGGAAGGGTCGCTGTGAACTCTGACTGCGACTGTAACTATCGGGTGGGGAGGGGGTGATCAGGGGGGAGAGGGGGGAGTTGGCGAGGGTTGGCCGGGACGGGTTGGGTGTGGGTTGAGTTGTTCAGCGTGCGGGGGGGGGGGGGGGGAGAGGGATGGTGGTGTCTGCTTACCGGAAAACTCTTAGGGTGACACAAGCATTTTTTAGTAATGCAAATATAATGTGAGTAAACGATTTCAGCTTAGGTAGTACATATACAAAATTATTTTAAATATTTAATCAATATCAGAAAATTTGGCCGGGATCCAACTAAGCCGGGACCTGTTCTGAGATAAGCATTTAGTTTAGTATCTACTTGCAACAATACTGTGTTAAAGAAGTCATATATCCTTTCCTCAGTGAATTTACTATTTTATTATTTTGAAGATAAATAAAATAATCGATTGAATAAAATTGCAAATACTATATTTAAGATTACTAAATACTTAAAATTAGAGGTGGAAAATGAAAAAGGCAGCTAATAAGTTCAAATTAGAATAATAAAATAATTTAAAATAAAGTAGTAAAATTAGAAAAAAACAAAGATTTAAATAAAATCGCGATAAAAAAATCGCTCATAAATGGGTTAGAATTTTTAGGGACCGAAACAAATATTTCGCAATAGGGTATCAGTATTTGCATAATAAATACTCGCCGGAGATCTGTGACACAAGCCGTCCGATCGGTCTCATATACTAAGCGTGTCCCAAAACTAAGGTCTCCGTGCTCATAACAATAATTGTAACCCTAGCTAGACTATACTGGTCTCCTTGACTTCCACTCTTGGGTCTACTGCATGCGCAGTTGTCCACTGCAGGGATGGATGTGTTATTTACTGGCGGCACATATTCGCCATGACACACGGTACTCATTGAACTTGTGTAGCATTTTTTAGGTAAGTCCTTTCCGCCAGACTTCCCACTACGTTCTCGTAATCTTGCCGCTGTTTGGTTGGGGGCTGTTTATTCAGTATATTCATAGCTAACCATCATATCTGATGGTCGTTCACTATCTGCCACCTGTGACCTTGATGGTAGCCTACAGCTCAGACCGATAAGACCCTTCGGGACGCGTCCCGTGTTAACCGCGAGTGAATCCACACTGTAGAATTGCACTGGGAGCTAACGGGCCCATGATGAGTTGGCCACGATGACCCATGTGTTCAGGGTCGGTCACACTCACGGGTCAACACCCATCCGACGGCCTCCACGCACGGGGTGCGAACCTGGGTAGGACTCTGGGGGGCGAAACCAGTTTCCCCTGGGAATCAAACCTCTGGCGCTCCTGGATGGTCTGCGCACCGTGCGGCGCAAGCCAATCGATTGTGCACTCCGACTAACAGTCGGGGGAGTCTGGAAACTGTATTGTTTCCTATAGAGCGGGGGTGGTTGCGTACCTTACGGCGACTGCTCTTGAAATGATCATTGGCCATCCGATCCCGGTTCAGAGCCGGGCAAAGGATGCCTTGGTCCGCGATAGATTCGGTTTTCACCGTTTCACCACTTCGTAAGGGAGAGGCCCGCGCAAGCGACCTCAAACTCGGAACCAATCGAGAGGCCGGAGAAATCTGGTCACAATTGGAAGTAAGGGCGCGAGTGTCTCGAGCCGCCGGGAAGTAATTCCTGGCTTTCTCGCGCTAAGGAGTTGGTCTCTTACGGGTTGTGGCGTAGCTAGACGTCGGATTGTTATGTCCAAAGTCTTCTACGCTCACTGCAGGTCGATAGAACGACTAATCGTTAAAACGTCCTGTGGTGACGGGCTCGCCCGTTGTAGTTGACAACTAAATATGTAGAATTGCACTGGGAGCTGATGGGCCCTTGCTGAGTTGGCCACGAAGACCCATTCTGTTCAGGGTTGGTCACACTCACGGGTCAACACCCATCCGACGGCCTCCATGCATGAAGTGCGAGCCCGGGCAGGACTCTGGCCTTAGGGCTAGTTTCCCCTAGGAATCAACCTTCTAACGCTCCTGGGCGGTCTTCACACCGTGCGGCGTAAGCCAATCGACTGTGCCCTCTAACTAACAGTCGGAGGAGTCTGGAAGTAGTACTGATTCCTATAGAGCGGGGTGGTTACGGACCTTACGGTGACTGCTCTTGAAACGTCCATCGGTTACCCGATCCTGGGTTGCCGGGCAAAGGATGCCGTGGTCCGCGATAGATTCGGTAAACACCGTTTCACCGCTTCGTAAGGTAGAGGACCGCGCAAGCGACCTCGAACTCGTAACCAATGTAACCGAAGTAAGGGCTTGAGTGTAAGCCCGCTGGGTAACACACCTAGTTATCTCGCGGTTAAGGCGTTGGCCTGTGGCGGAGCTTGACGGTGGACTGTTTTGTCGAAGTCTTCTGCGTTCACTTCACGGGAGATAGAACGACTAATCGTTAAAACTTCCCGAGGTGACGGGTTCGCCCGTTGTAGTTGACTACTCTAGTTGTAGAATTGAACTATATTCAGTAAATTTATTATTTAATTATTATTTATTTTTGAGAAAATTTCAAAATATGTTGACACTTAGAATTTAAATTTCGAATTTTAGTGTATAATATAGTCTAGAAAAATAATTAACTATTTGTAATTATCTCTAAGGTTAATTATGTGTTGAATAAATAAATAAATAAAGCAAAACATATAGGTGAACGTTCTGGCGACAATTTAGTTTCCACAAAAAAATACCATGGATAATTATCCATGGTATTTTATAATTGGATAATTATCCATGGACAATGGATAATTATCCATGGATAAAAAAATACCATGGATAGGTATCCATGGTAAAATACCATGGATTATAATCAATGAGCTCACGGTCAAATAAATTATGATTTTCGGACTTATCGGTATATCAGGCTACCAAAAATGCATTTTGCGATGTTGTCGCGTCGCACGGCTTGTTATATGTTTATACTAGCCGGATATGGCTAAGCTCCCGCATGATTGAAAGGGGTGCTAGGGTGTTTTTGGGCGGATGAGAATTCGGCTTCCGGGTTTAGGCTGGAAATAGTTTCGCCCGCAAAAGTTTTGTTTCAGCTGTGGCTTATTATGTTCTACATTTCACTAGCTATAATATTTACAATATGGGGCTAGCAGGCGTATCTTATTCTTTTAAAGGTAAAATAATACATACTCTCACATGGATCTAAATATTTAAAAAATGATATGTCTGCTATTTTGTACCAAGTATGCTCACAACACTTTATTTATTTCTTTATCCGTTTATCTATACTAATATTATAAAGAGGTAAAGTTTGTGAGGTTGTAGGGAGTAATCTCTGTATCTACTTAACCGATTTTGAAAATTCTTTTACCAATAGAAAGCCACGTTAGTTGTGAGTGTCATAGGCTATATAATAATTCGAAAAATTCTTGCAAACACCAAACAAACAAATTTTCGAGGGCTTCGAAAATTTTGCATGGAATTACTAGCTTTTGAAAGGTTAAGCGCCACAAAGCAGGCGCCAATAACTTTCACCTCGTAAGATTGGTGAAGGAAAAGATGGTTTAATCGAGCACGAAGATAATTATTAGGTACGGAAAGATCCACTTTATCAAGTAAGCTAGGGTTATCAGTTTTACATCGAATCATATCTATACTAATATTATAAAGAGGTAAAGTTACCAATAGAAAGCCACGTTATTCGTGAGTGTCATAAGCTATATTAATCCGAAAAACTAAAAGACTTTTTCGTGGTAGTCGAATTTGCAAAAGTAAGTCGGAGAAAAAACGGTCGAATGAAAACGTTTTTTACGAACGCTGCCTTAACGATGAGAGATATATGATTGAGTTCTAGGGAAAAGTTGTAGAGCTTGGTAATGCCTACAAAAAATTCAACGACAGCATATTATGTCTAAATTTCATATTTAAGTCACAAATAGTAGTTTTTTATATTTAAAAAAATAATTTTAATCATCAGGTCATGTTTATTGGTCATATTATCAACAGAATTCTTATCAAAATAAGTAAATTTATCGTCTCAAGTGTTTAAAAAAAAGACTTTTCCCTTTTACTACATATAATTTCTCCTATATCCTATAAATGGCTAAAGAGATAATACGACATAGGTATGGAACCGCGACCGTATCTCGGGTTGGAACTCCTGAAAGATAATATATTTTGGTACCAAATAATTACATCTAATATAGTATACAAAGAAGTTTTGAACAATTAAAATAAATATAATTTATTCAATCATAATCATTTCATTCACTCATTTGAAATCCGGTAATGTAGCGAAATTAGCATGCAAATACATACATACATATGCAGTAAAATATAACCCTCCTTTTGGCAGTCAGGAAATAAATCATAGCACAGTACTAACCGAACCACACTCATAATTTCATCATAAGTAAAAATGTTTACCGCCCAACGAAGTGGGCGGGTCAGCTGGTTCAATATACACCTGTACAAAACAATCCGTATCATAATTCGAAACATTTTGTAATAAGTGTACATATTATTAACTCGGAAAGAGATTCATCTCGTCGACGTATAATGTTTTACCACCTCACTAGGAAATAACCTGTGTCGAGGTACTACTAATATCATCAGTTTTTTTCTGTCGAGAAGGCAAGTCGTATGTGTTGCGTGAATATAATAGATTAAATTTTAACAAAAATAAAACCTACTACATTTTTTTTATAAGTAGGTACAGCAGCCATGTCACGGTAAAACTTAGAACGTGCTATAATAATTGAATGATTATACAATATTTCGTGTCTGTCCTGTTGACCGTTGAGAAGTTCCCTCGTTGGAAGCCAACCCTGGGTGCCGCAGTCCTGTCTTGGTGAAACTTAGAACGCACTGTCCTAATTGAATGCATATACAAATTTTTGTGTTTGTGCTATTAACCGTTGAGTCCCCTCGTCAGGAGCCAACCCTGGATGCAGAAGTCATGTCATGGTAAAACTTCGGGCTATCATAACTGAATGCGTTGACGAAAATTCGTTTGTGCTGTTGACCGTTGACGAGTCCCCTCGTCGGGAGCCAAACCTTTGTGTAGAATCGGGTCATGATTATCCTTAAAAATGCATTGTCATCGGAACTGAACCAAATTTTTAACATCATATGATAATATTTGAGGAGTTCTCTCAGTTCCTCACGGATTCCATCATCAGAAAAGGATTTTAATGAAAATAGAACCAATCTGGGAGTAAATCCTTTCAAATAAAACCAAACTTTGCAAATCGTTTCAAAAATAACGGAGTTCTAAGGTAACAAACATTTTTAAAAATTGCAACCGAATTAATAACCGCCTCCTTTTTTTGAAGTCGGTTAATACATTAAAAGTGCTAACAACCTAAGTACAGTTGTATAAATTTTTTGTGAATTCTTACATATTAGAATAATACATAAAATAAGCATATATAATACTACGAGTGGTATTACCCGGCGTTGCCCGTGTTATATCTGTTCTCAAATACCAATGTATACCAATTTTCATGGCGATCGGTTGAGCAGTATAGAAGTTGGTGTGCTGCAGCGCCGTCTAGTTGAAAGTTGCAACAAAGCGGATATATATAAAAACCTTAACCATGAAAAAATACATATATATGCCAACTTTCATGGCGATCGGTCAAACGGTTTCGGAGTCTATTAAACTCGGACAGACGGGCATACAGATATACCAACATCCATTTTTATATTATACTATTTTGGCCTGTTTTTAAAATTTAAACTTTGAATGCCTATATCTCGCTTATTTATAGCGACCGACACAATTTTCTTCCAGATTTAGCATTAAAATGAAAAAAATTGGAGAGAGGTTCCTATACTGCAGTTATTCCACTTTTATAACTATGTGATAATACTTACATGTATATATTTTAATTAAAGAGTTTTGAACAATGAAGCACAAATAATTAAAAAGCAGGAATAATTTCACTGTATTACCTTCACAATATTTTGAATTTAGAATAACGCTTGGCCGACTATGACGTTTGTAGGTTTAACCCCTCAAATGAATGGCGATTAGCTCGGGTTGCCTACGGCAAAATGTATATAAATTTATATTTACATTTACATTTACATTTACATAGAGCGGGGTTTACTATAGAGCTATAGCATTACTATAGAGCGGATTACTATAAAACGGCGCACATTTACATTTATATTTACATTTATATAAATTTATATACATTTTGTATACATTTTGCCAAGGCATCCCTTAAGGGACGCCTCACATTTGAGGGGCATAGCAGCGCCATCTATGGATTACTCAATAGATAACGCCATCTGTTAAAATCGTTTGGAACTAACAGATAATTGCGAATGTCAAATAATAGACATTGCAATAAAATAATATCGCGACTATAAATTAAGACGTAAGCTATCCTATCTTTCAAGTTGGATCAAACTGCACATTGTGTGCAAATTTGATTCAAATCGGTTAAGTAGTTTAGGAGTCCATCGCGGACAAACAACGTGACACGTAATTTATAAATATTAGATTATAAATAGGTACTTACCTACAAATATTATGATAATATAATATCATAATACATGCTTTCATGTCCAGAATTGTCTTACTAACAATGCATATCATAAACATGACAATTTAGAATGTTAATTATTAATACAATATATAAGTAGAGTTATTAAGAGTTCTCGTTTATTTGTAAGCCGTAAGATTTCCTTGATAATTCCTTGCGGTATTTTCTAGATTTATCTAGAAGCCAACCTACAACCACTCTTTGAGACGTAGGGTTAGGTACGTCGGTGGCTGGTTCCTCCATTGTAAGTTTATTGTGGTATGACAGGCAAAGGACGCGCAGGTCCGCGATGAATTCTTATTGAATTACCGCTGAAATACAGCAGGTATAGGCCGCGTAAGCGACTTTGGTCCCGTAACCAGACGGGAGGAAGGAGGTATCCTGATGGTTAATTCCAGTCGTAGATATGCTTACAAAACTGGTAGACGGAAGTGAGGCTGCCGTTGGTTACCTTTTCCGGTGCCTCGCCGTAAGGCGTTTGCCTCTGTCGGGCATGTTGGCATAGCTATAGACAGTAGATTTATATTGTCCTTAAGTCGTTTTCGCTCATCCCACGGCTATAACAGAACGATCAATTATCGTTATACCAACCTGGTGTGACGGGTTCGCCCGTTGTAATCGACACCGCCCACACTGAAATAAATATAACGCTGTAATACACGGAAGTACACATGTTTCAAAAGGGATTACATCTATAACCTGTACTATGGTCCGTACGTGTGTATCAACAAGACGCGTAACAGTGTAGTTACCATAGGTAATTAGTAACTACACTGCAAATTCATAAAGGCGCACAACGAGATTTTGCTGTTACCATGACAGCATGTTATTACATACGTAAGGTTATAATCAGTGAGATGAATCATGTTGAAACTACATTATTCCGTTATTTTCCTGTTACCCGTACAGAGCATGGTGAAACATAAAATCGAGTAATAGAGTTTCAACAAAAATTCCTTGCAATTCAACAAACTTGCGATTTAAACATCATTATTCGGTATAAAACCGTAATAACTAAACGGCATTTTAGAAAGAAATCCAATATTTTTCTCAGTGCATCTGTCAGTTGTGCATCTGTCAGTTGTACATCACCCCAACACAGGCGTATACCTAGTGGGGTGATGTAATCCTGACAAGTTAATGCCCTTTCGCGATTTTCTTCATATGTATTCTTTTAAAATGTGTTAAAAAATGAACTGAATCTTTCTATGTAACTATAAAAAATAGGATAAATAAATAAATAAATAAATAAATAAAATAAAATAAATATTATATAGCCTCGGAGGTAGATATAAATAAGGTCGTCGTCCATATGTCGTGTTTATTTTTAACTTGTCTGTACCGATTTCTAGTCTCATTCTATGATCCCGAATTCTAGATCTCGAAGTTTAGACTCTCAGCAACGGTCTGTGCTGTTGACCGTTGAGGAGTCATCTTGTCGGAAGCCAACCCTGCGTGTAGAATCAGGTCATGCTTACCATCATCAGGACAACATTTGCCCAGAGACATATATTCTACATAGCCCCAAAATTATATAATTCCCTTAGTGAAGACATGAAAAATTATCCTAACATAAAAATATTTAAAGCAAACCTTAATAGATGGCTACTTAACAAGGGATATGTAAAATCTGATCAACTTCTTTGCAACGCACGACAATTTATTTAGTATCACTTATCTATTTTTCTTAATTAAATTTTATTGAATTACAACTATAAATGTATATATTTATTACATAGCTATATTTCCTTTATTTAGTGGGTCCAAATAATTTATTTAAAAAAAAACACTTCATTTCTTAAAATTGCATAAAAATATGCACATCTAGAGACGGGCCAAATTATCGCCTAGTTAGATGTGCTATTGGCAGTAAAGGTCATGTAAGATGTGTTAAACCTCCTATATTATATTATTAAATAATTTATATAATTATTATAAGATTACATGACCTATGAATGAACTGTATACCTAATCCTATGTACCTAAATAAATAAATAAATAAATAAATAAAAAATGCATTGTCATCGAAACTAAACCAAAATGTACATTTTCAACTTCATATGATAATATTTGATAAGTTCCCTGAATTCCTCATGGATCCCATCATCAGAACAGGATTTCGGGACCAATCTGGAAGTATATCCTTTCTAATAAAAGAACAATTTTTCAAATCGGTTCATAAATGCCGGAGTTCTGAGGTAACAAACATTTTAAAAAATACAACCGAATTGATAACCCCCTCCTTTTGTTGAAGCACAGACACGAAATTTTGTTAACGCATTCAGTTATGATAGCCCAAAGTTTTACCATGACATGGTTTCTGCATCCAGGGCTGGCTCCTGACGAGGGGACGCAACGGTCAATAGCAGAGACACAAAAATTTGTATATGCATTCAATTACGACAGTGCGTTCTAAGTTTCACCAAGACAGGACTGCGGAACCCAGAGTTGGCTTCCAACGATGGAACTTCTCAACGGTCAACAGGACAGAATTTACGAACAAATAAATAAAATCTCTCTTTGTGCAACTCTGATTTAGCGTCCAGTCATCACTATATAAGTGTTCGCAGAGCTCGTGACGTTTGATGGCAAGTTACTTGGCTAATGAAAGTGACGTGAAAGGGCAGCAAGCTTTCAGCTTTTTCCCGGGATTCCCAACTGAAAAATAATTTCCCCGCGGACGTTACCGCACTTTTTATACACTTCGAGGCTGCCAACTAACGATTGAGGAAAGTATTTTGCACGCGTTAAAAAAAGAATTAAAATGAAGACGAAAATATCCATTTTGAACTATTGTAGACAACGCACAAACCAGACTTTACACATACCTTTAATCCTTAGGTCTTAGCAAATTTTACTATCTAATCAAATCAAATCAAATCGAATAATTTATTGTCCTAAAAACTGATACATAGTTGTATAGACAGTTGTATTACATTTACATTTGGCCGTGATATGATTGAATTCTTCATTAATGATCAAATTCTTCTATTAATAATCAAAACACAAAAGGTTACTCGTAAGAACAAAGAAGGTATTATTGTCGAATTAAATCGTCTCACCATTTAGTTTACAGATAAAAAACACAGAGTAAGATATGTAGAAAGTAAGATATAGATATGTAATATATAGAGAATATATGTAGAAATTAACTCAATAAGTAGTGATTCTATTACATTGAATATAATAAATAATGTAATGAGAAAAAAGAAGGGTATAATGAACATAATTAATTCTTTAAAATACCGATAAAAATAAGTTTTTTTAGTATAAAATTAATAAGTATAATGTCAAAAAGAACAAAAAAAATGTGACGATTGTCAAAAAGTATAATAAAATGTCGTAGTGATTATATTGCAAATAAAAATAGTCAAGATAAATTAATATATGCCTACCTAATAATAGAAATAGTCAATACATTTTAGTCAAATTGAAAATCTAGTCTAAAAGATATAGTCGAGATACATACATCTAATCTGACTACAGATTTACTATTATCTATTATCACATTAACTAATAATTATAGTAAGAAGTTTGAAAGAGTAGTTGTTAACAAAGAAATCATCGTAAATTATTCGCACACTTAATCATCAAATCATTACATTTTACTCTCTATTGTTTCTACAGCTTTAAATATCGAGTTTTGCTGCGGGATAATATATTACCACATCAATTGATGCGATACTTTGAAATAGTTGTCTGACAGTCGATTGACGTTTGACAGTTTGGGTTTATTCGACACCGCTCGTGTGGCACTGTTCCCTTGTGTCTATTGGGAGGATTTTTCTAGACGAGACTGAAATTCCTCTGGCAGAGACATCACAAACACAATGCACCCTTGTTCAAAAATCAACTTAGGATGCGATCCAAAATCATTGGCCTACGTAACGACCAAATTTGGTTGCACATCAGAACACCTTTGACTACGTAACGACCAATATGGCGGCTTGCTCCCGGAGCGCAGAGTAATATTATTTTCTAATTCGAACGCATCCTAAAATATCTTATTCAAATATCTTATTATTACCATAGATACATAGACGGCCGCTAGAATAATTTCGCGCGTCATTTCGCGGATAGTTCTGTTTAAATTCCATTGTCAAACATCATCAATTTGTTTTTTGAGAAATCAAAATTTTTATTGGTTTTTATGAGCTATTATCTAATTATTTTTGTACGTAAATAAGCAAAACGAAATGTTACCTTTGATAGATAATCTAATGAAGATCACGATAGACTTTACGATTTCTAAATAGGGTTCCGTATTTTACCGTAAGACAAGTACAAGTTAGAAATGCCGAGTTTTAATCACTTTTTCGAATTTCTCATATTTATTCATAAATATCTATTTTTTTACAAAATGAGATTTCAATACGCTATATATACGAAATTTCAATGTGATCATTGCGCAGTTATTATTTTTATGATTGCTATAGTAGTTCCATAGTTATAGTACTTTTTGTCGAGCGCGGCGATATTGCAAGAAATTCAATTAAATTGCCGCGGTCTACCATGAAATTATTCCGCTACGGTTTTTGTACAAAGCGCCCTGAATGCTAGACGTTTCAGTGAAACAAGTTTTTTTTAAACACACATATAAATTTTGCACCCCTTTATATTGTCGCCCACGTCAGTTACTCCGGTCATAATGACTCAACTGCACTGGGCCTATTAGCTGCCGGACCTCAGAAAGGTTTAACGATAATGATCGTTCTGTCTCCCGTGAGGTGAGAGTAGAAGACTATGGGACTGTGAGGGACCACCCCTCACTAGACTCCAAGTTGTGCGGTGTGAGGTGGTGGTATCAACTTACGAGTTATCTCCGTATTGAAAGGCGGTTTTGAATGAAGTAGAAGAAGATATTTATTGATTAAAAGTTTGATATTGCCAGTTATAACTGAATTTTCACTATTCAGCTATGCTCGCCTATATCGTCTGCCTACCCTGATCGTACTAATTCTATTGTTTTATAATTAATAATTCATTTGTTAATTCATTTGTTATTAGTACTAACTCTATTGTTTTATAATTAATAAAATTTGTAATTTATAGGAATATATGCAAACGGTTAATTAAGAAAACTAAAGAAGACTACTACAAAAATAAAATTGCTGAAAATAGCAGTGATTCTAAATATGTTTGGCAGCTAATCAAGGAAGCAGCTAACATTTCCAATAACATGCACACCATCGATAAGTTAGCCATTGAAAATCGAGTAGTCAATGCCCCAGATAATTGGCAAGAAATCGTTAATGCATTTAATACGCACTTTGCCAGTGTAGGTTCAAAACTGGCAAACAAAATATTAGATAGAAAAAAAATCGCCCGGGAGGACAAAAACTTTACTGAAGGGATACCTACTACTGTGTTTTCCCTAACCCCAACATCGCCAAATGAAGTTTGTAAAAGCATTAACTCATTAAGACAGTCTCGTTCCTCAGGTATCGATAGTCTAACTAGTGATATTTATAGAATTGGGAAGGATTATTTAAGCTCACCAATATCATTTATAATAAATCTAAATTTTAAACTGGGAATATTTCCAACAAGACTTAAATGCGCAAAAATCGTGCCTGTTTTCAAGTGCGGCGATAAACTCGATGTAAATAATTATAGGCCCATTTCACTACTGTGTACTCTCTCAAAAATCATTGAGAAAGTTGTTAAAAATAGGCTAGAAAAATATCTGGATATCAATAGTCTTTTATCGTCCAACCAATATGGCTTTAGGCAGGAAATGGGTACGGCTGATGCTATTGCAGAGGCCACAAAAACCATAACAGAGCTTGTCGACAAGGGAGAGAAATGTCTTGCTATTTTTCTCGACTTATCCAAGGCGTTCGATACTGTATCTCACGATATCCTTTTAAAAAGACTACTGACCATAGGTGTTAAAGATCAAAATTTAAAGTGGTTTGAAAGCTACATATCTGAAAGGACGCAAATCACTTCGATCGCTGATATTTCCAGCGACGTAAAAAGTCTCTCATACGGCGTGCCACAGGGAAGTGTTTTGGGGCCTATTTTATTCCTTATATACATAAATGACCTCTACAACCTGACTCCCAGTAAAACTATATCATTTGCAGATGATACGGTAATCATTTTTAACGGCAGTAGCTGGCAGCATGTTTTCTCAAAGGCCAATAAAGAAATGGACATTGTTAAAGAATGGCTGTATGACTCACTACTCACACTTAATATCGAAAAAACTAAGTATTTAACTTTCAGCATAGATAAAAGAGGACAACCACCAGATGCCAATTCGATAACTATTCATCAATGCATGAACCGTCAATGCAATTGCGAGCCACTACAAAAAGTGCTGTCTCTAAAATACTTGGGCATAGTTGTAGATAATAAGCTGAGATGGGCTGATCATATAGACTTATTGTCTTCAAGGATCAGACGTCTGGCATACATATTTAAAGATTTAAGGAATATTCTAGACCCCAAAACATTAAAAACTACCTATCATGCCTTGTGTCAAAGCATTCTGAGTTACGGGATCATTGGGTGGGGAGGTTGCTCCAAAACAATTATCCATCAAGTAGAGGTAGCACAGAAGCTGATAATTAAAATTATAAACCGTAAACCGTACAGATACCCTTCAGAAAAACTTTTTGAAGAGTTCAGTGTACTTGAAGTAAGGCAACTTTATTTAAAATTTTGTCTGGTTTTTATTCAATTTCAAAATAAGAGAGCGCCCACACAACAAGCACACCGAATAAGGCGATCCGTGGCGGATATGATAGACATCCGTCGAACGAAAACATCTTTTGGTCAGAGGCATCTTATGAGTATAGGCCCCAGGATATACAACAAATTGGATGAGTCGATAAGAATAGTATACAGTAAAGACCAATTTAAAAAACAGTGTCACAGGTGGCTTCTGAATGAAGGTCGGGATATTGGCCACCAAATATTTGACATTCATAGGTAATTTAATTTAAATAAATTGAATTACTATTATTATTATTTAATGAAATCGCTGTTCTTGCGTTTTTGTTCTTTTTTTAATTGAATTATATTGAAATATATATTTTAACTAGTAACATGGACGTTTTATATACAATTGTATCCTCGTACTATTTAAATTTGATTTTATAACTATTTATTGCGATATCATTTTTCCATTTATTTCGATTCATTATTATTATTATTTATATTTTTTGGTATTTTTTACGACATTATATTATTATTATTCAATTTGATTATTTCACCATTTATTGAATGTTATTTTTCCAGCACACTACAGTTACATCACACTACACCTAAATTACAATGTTTATTATTATTAGTTAATCTTTAATAGTTTTTGATACCTAGCATATTTTTAAATTAAGTATTCTAAAGTATGCACAAGCCACTATCTACTTGGTAGGTTTGCCTTAGTACGGGCCTAGGCCTAGTTAGGCGGCGTTGATTTCAAAAAATTGTGATCTGCGGTGCTTTCTATTTTGCTATTATTTATATTTAAGCCTCTAATGTTAAACGTACAATGTACTGCAGTGAAAAATGTGCTTTTCTTTAATAAATAAATAAAAAATAAATAAATAAAATTTATCACTCACAATGCTACTTACTAAATTTTAGGATTTAACGATAAGAATAGTATACAGTAAAAACCAATTAAAAAAACAGTGTCACAGGTGGCTTCTGAATGAAGGTCGGGATATTGGCCACCAAATATTTGACATTCATAGGTAATTTAATTTAAATAAATTGAATTACTATTATTATTATTTAATGAAATCGCTGTTCTTGCGTTTTTGTTCTTTTTTTAATTGAATTATATTGAAATATATATTTTAACTAGTAACATGGACGTTTTATATACAACTGTATCCTCGTACTATTTAAATTTGATTTTATAACTATTTATTGCGATATCATTTTTCCATTTATTTCGATTCATTATTATTATTATTTATATTTTTTGGTATTTTTTACGACATTATATTATTATTATTCAACCATTTATTCAATGTTATTTTTACGACATTATATTATTATTATTCAATTTGATTATTTCACCATTTATTGAATGTTATTTTTCCAGCACACTACAGTTACATCACACTACACCTAAATTACAATGTTTATTATTATTAGTTAATCTTTAATAGTTTTTGATACCTAGCTTATTTTTAAATTAAGTATTCTAAAGTATGCACAAGCCACTATCTACTTGGTACGCTTGCCTTAGTACGGGCCTAGGCCTAGTTAGGCGGCGTTGATTTCAAAAAATTGCGATCTGCGGTGCTTTCTATTTTGCTATTATTTATATTTAATCCTCTAATGTTAAACGTACAATGTACTGCCGTGAAAAATGTGCTTTTCTTTAATAAATAAATAAAAAATAAATAAATAAAATTTATCACTCACAATGCTACTTACTAAATTTTAGGATTTAACCCTGCTCTTCATGTTCCTCATGCTGGTACCAACTATAGACAAAATGCATTTCTGTGGCGAACAAGTGACAATTTCAATGACATGATTAAACGCTTTGACTTTGATCTATTCTGTACGAGTATTAACTCAGCTAGGCAGCAGCTGAACAGTGAATTCTTTAGCATTAATTGTTGAATATTTTTTGATGTGTTATTAATCGATAGCTTTATTTGAAAGGTCACACATGTTTCTGCAACGTTACTTAAACGTGAAAAACTTTAATTGGCTCTCTGTTATCCTACTCCTCTTTTTGTTAAATTAGCTGTTGGTTTTCCTAAAAATAAATAAATAAATAAATAACATAAATAACGCTTGCCGAACAGGTTATGTTGTCGCGAGTGTATCGATGTGAGGAAACCCGATTAGAAGTTACTTTAAAGGTTGGAGGAACGTATTTGCCGGTGAGTAACGAGTGCTCGAATAGGTTTGTCTAGACGCGAGAGTTGCGCGACGGAGGTTGTACGGGAATAGTAGATGAAGGATTCTTTCCCAGTCACGAGGACTGGGAAAGGTAAGGAAAGGAAACCAAGGAGCCGGACCCGTTGACCTAACTCGTGAGAGAGAGTGCCGGGTATGCCGTCGCAACCTTGGGGGAAGGTGATCACTCGGGGAATGATACTTTGGTTGCTTTTTCGCTGGTTTTTATAGGCCGGTAAATGATGCAATCCAAAATATTCCGAGTAAAAGTATTGTTTCATCGTGCTGATTCATCGCTCACGGGTTAAAATAATAGCTGAATTGTGTCAGTGTATTTCACTGGAAATCGATGCATTTGTTGATCGCATGTAATGGTACTTAAGGGCCATTACAGGACTAAACAGTCCACTGTATAGTTACGCTACTCGCCCGTAAGAAGCCAACGTCTTAGCGCGAGACACCGAGTTTACACCCTGCGGGCGGATTCGCGCCCTTACTCTCAGTTTCAATCAGAGTTCTCCGGCCTCCCGACTGGTTACGGGCTCGAGGTCGCTTGCGCGGTCCTCTCCCTCATGTAGCGGTAATTCGGCGTCTACCGAATCTTTTGCCAACTACGGCATCCTTTGCCTGGCTGTTCGCCCTGTATCGGATTCGCGATTGCCGCGTTGTTCCACGGGAAACAGACTCTCCCAGTTATCAGTCGGAATAAACGGTCGACTGGCTGACGCAGCACGGTGCGTAGACCGTCGAGGAGTGCCCGAAAAGCGATTCCCAGGGGAAATGTCCCGCAGGCACAGAGTATTACCCGGGTTACGCTTCTACGTGGAGGCTACCAGATGGGTGCTGACCTGTGATTTCGGGCGATCATAACGCATAGGTCATAATAGCATAACTGCACTGGGCCTATCAGCTCCCGGTCGAAATGGACACCAAGTTTCTTCACCTGCGTATTATACGGAATCTCCAAATTTTAGATGACATAAGACCTATGAAAAATATCTGATATAGGCGTACACGTCAAGAAATAGGCGGTGTCATAGCTGTAGGGTTGCTCGCCCGCAGGCACAGAATTCTACCCAGGCTCGCACTTCTACGTGGAAGCTACCGGATGTGCGCTGACCTGTGAGTTGGGCCGACTCTAATATGGATCATAACGGCCCAACTCCAGTGTGTCCATGAGCTTTCGAATCCATCTTCAGAGATGATTTAATCGCTTTTTAGTTTCTAAGGTTAGGATAGGGTATTGCCAACCACTGTTCGAAAGGCAGAGGTGCCGAAGGCGGCTGAGTCCGCTCTCCAGGCTGGCATCCCCCGTTCCTCCCCACTCAGTCCAAACAGTATCCGAGCGGTAATTAAGTCGAGCGAGAGGGTCGTAAGCGACGTGGTTCTGTTTTTGCGCAGTTTGGCCTCCGGTCGGCCGCACGCAGAGGCGCATTTCGCTCGGCGGCGCTCGGTAAATGGGCCGTGACGAGATGAGGGCAAGATCGCCTCTAGGGTGAGGCACAACGGCAAAAAAAATAGGGATTTACAGTAATATAGAGGCTTACGGAGATATGTATACTTAGGTACGTATATGTATATGTGGGCATACTGAAAGTTAATCAAACTAGACATTTACAATAACTATACAGGGTGTTTTTACTGGACGGGCATTTTTTCAGTTGGTGAATCAGTACAATGTAGTAAGCAAGTTTAAATTTTGTTTTTGCAACAAATATTTTTTGTTTTATTTTTTGAAAATTAAAATAAGTTGTCTGTTAAATAAAGGTTGGAGAAGCGTTTGAGCGCACTGCGCCATCTAGCGGTAGGCAATATAGCGTAAATAAACAATATTAGCGAATCTTTAAACTTTTTTTTTCATTTTTTTTTTTATTATTTAAAAGTTGTTTACTTTGTTTTACTGATTCGCCCAATAAAAAAATGCCCGTCCAGTAAAAACATTCTGTATATTTTTTTAAATCAGTTGTGTCACCCCAAGAATTTCCCGCCAAGTAGCAAGGTCACAAAGTTGAAAATCGGATTCAGCGTCCAAAAATACATATAAAACCGTTAAGAAAAATACTTTATAGGATTTTTTTCCTGAGAAAACCCCCATATACTTAGATAAAATATGACAATACACATTATAAGAATATGTTCTAATTTTAATTTTCTATTTTTAACACTATAAAAAAGGTCATTAAATGAATAATTGTCTAAACTACATGTCTTTCGATTTATATTAGTTTTTTATTTAAAAAATAAAGTTTTTTATTCCGAAATCTATGGTTTTATATTTAGCATAAGCTACTTTTTTTAGGTTATAAATAGGATAGAAAACGAATTTACCGCGTGAAATTTGTAGCACCTGACGTTTCGGTGACGTTGCAGCCGCCGTTGTCCAGGGTAGACTGAAGAGCTGTCAACCCGTTGTTTTGCGGGTAGGCCGCATACCGCTTCCGCCACTGCGTAGGTTATAACGGTGGTGGGGGGCCGGGCTCAGAGCGCGGGAATTTTGAAAATCCGTCTTGCACACAACACTCACTGTATCCTGTTTTACGTCTTTGCGTTCGGCGTTCGGCGGCGGGAACATTTTAAAAAGAGGGTTCCACGTAGAAGAGAGTTTGTAACCGTCGTCTCTGTTTAAGTTCGGGGTTCTTCTTATTTCAATGGCTTCCCGGATCATGCGAGGAAAGTAGAATTGTTCTTTGGATAGCACAATGGGATTTTGAAACTGCATCCAGCGGTTACTTCCGCTATCCAATAGGTATATGTTCGCAGATCGCCGATTTTTCTCGCTGAACGTTTTTAACAGCTTTGATGTGTTCTGTCAGTCGCGTGGCTATGGGCCGTTTCGTTTGTCCAACGTAGGCTAGACCGCAGCTGCATTCGACTTTATACACACCCGGGGTTTGCAGTGGTATTACATCCTTTAGGTTTTCGTGAACTTTGGTAAACTCAGGGTTTCGTGAACTTTGAGGGTGGCGCTGGGTAGTAAAAAAACAACGCGGGTGGAGCCGCGGGCACAGTTCGTATACTTATAAAGATCCATAGGCTGCCTAGATATACACAACATATAATTATTTAAAAATGTTTAGTATCTTCATTCAAAAACCCATAGTTTAGTGAGTTTGGTGGAGATAATGTACTGAAAACCATTTAAATATTTTTATTTCTATGTAACCAACCTATTTTACTAAGCCTTATTAACTATTAAAAGTTATAAAATCATTCAAATAAACAAAACTTTGAATATGTATAACTCCAATACGCCATGGATTGATGAGTTGAACTATTATAATATTACTTCTATACATAAGCACATATAAATAATATATGTCTATTTGTTACACTCTGAGTACACTTTTTATACACCAGTGGCCATTGTCCTTTCAGCTAAATTGGATTAAACGTTATATGCGCTATTGTGGAGTAATCCACAGACACACACTCACAGATAGACTTCAGTTTCGAAATGATCTTAAGGCGACATGAGACCCCAGAAAAATATCCGAAATGGGCGGACATGCGAAAAAATATGCGGAGTCAATTTTGTAGGGTTTGACCAATACAAATCCAGCGTTAACAAAGCGTCAAGCGCAGATTCCACGTCCACTAGCGCTGGGAACCAGACGCATACTAAACGGTTAATCGCAGCGCTAGCACAGAATAACTATCTTTACGCAGTGGTGGTATAAGGGTGTTATTGGCAAAGCATATTTTGCGTAACTCTCAGAGCGCTCTCACGTTTTAATTAATTTAGGACCTAAATAAAAAATGTGGTAACAAATTTTAAATTGGTTCGTTATCGAGGGATTCACTTAGAAACTTTTTTTATTTAATGCTTATATTTGTCAAAGAACTCATAAAACTAAAATTCCTCAGATATGGTCGTTCCCAGGTATCACGTCGCCTTAATCGTCTCGGGGAGGAGTAAATTGTGCGTTCACAACACTTTCCCTGTCAGGAAAGTAATATAATTTCCGCCTTTTTAATAGTGCTTTCATGTTTTATTGCAAAAAGTATTTTGAGGTCATATAGGGAGATGAGGCAATTCGAAGAACGTGTATAGGTATGTAGCAGTGTGTCACGTAGGGGGTATGTTATTTACGAGCATCCGTCCGAATTGGATTATTGAAAATGCGGGTCCCGCTCGTCCGCCAGCGCGTTAAAAGAATATCAAATTGGGACAGGCGCCACTTTCCTGGCGTGGAAGCCTCCGCATCTTTTACGACCCATATAAACGGCACTAATTCCATTCCGTATACAACTTCTTCTTATAACTGATGATGATGATGATGATGGTTGAGTTTTGAGGTTGGCTGATCGGCTGTGGGGTCGTAAGACGGGTCCGCTGGCCATGTTATCGTATTTTGCTAACATAATAACCAAGGTGTGTTATTTTGGGGCGTGGCCTAATTGTTTTGTACGCTGTTTTTGTTTGCCGAGTCGAATGGATGACTTTCCCCACGTTTGCCTGCGGGGGCCGCGGGTACAAAATTATTCATTTCGTATTTGTGCTCGCCAGAGACACGTCTCGTTGAATCTTTTTGATATTGTGTATTGTTGTTGTAGTTTATCGTTTTAATCGTTATAACGTCATTACAGCTTTCTTGCTCCAAGAATGATTAATATCATGAGTAAAGAGAACATATAAAATCGAAGACTATCGCGGTTGTTTGACATTATAAATAGGATAGAAAACGAATTTACCGCGTGAAATTTATAGCACCCGACGTTTCGGTGACGTTGACACCGGCGGCTGCAAAGTCACCGAAACGTCGGGTGCTACAAATTTCACGCGGTAAATTCGTTTTCTATCCTATTTATAGAGAGAACATATTGGAAATTAGCAGTAACCAACAAAAATATCACCTTACATTATGGTTAATAAACCTTGGTAGAAGAGAGACGGAGAAAACATTCATTACAATTATAAAATAAATAAACATATTTATTTTCTATATATTTTATATACGTATTTTTACTAATTGTTATATATTATTAGTTATTATTATAAATGATTATTTATTATTGCTATTATTATTATTATTATATATTATTATTTAGTATTACTTGTTTATTGTTCTAATATTATTTTGGTGTAGTGGGAATTTCATTTTAACTTGATTTGATTAAAAAAAAAATATTTTATTTTGGAAGTTATGTAGTTTATAATCATTTGTATTGGTGTTCTCCTTAGAACAGGCTCTGCCTAGTTAAGAGCAACACAAGCTATGTTAAGTGCTAACGGTGTATTTTTTTTTGTGGACCAATAAATAAAATAAAAAATAAAAATGGATTGGAATAAACAAATTACTTTGTATTTTATACAATTGATACGGGAAAGACCCGTTATTTGGGATGCTACATCCAAAGAAAATGATAAAAATAAATTAAAAAAGCTAGATGCTTTCATTCATTTCATTTCATTTCATTTTTCGCTTTCTCATGTCAATCTCATGTCAGGTGGTATAACATCACTAAGCCATGTCGTTTGTTTTTTTATATCTGCCAATATTGATGTTAAAAGCTCTTCATAATCGCTCTCTGAAGTACGATTTTTTTCTTACCCAAATCAGTCTCTAATTTGCAATTCTTGATAGACTTCTTGAAAGAACCTGGATGTAGGTAGGGTCTAACACGAAATATATTTATATTTCTTCTGTTAAGAACTAAATCACTATTTCCTAAACCATGGACACACTTTACTCGTCGGAACTCATTTTAAATAGATAAGTTACTAACAAAAAGATTCTATTCTCGAAAATCACAGTGTTTGCTAAACATGTTTTACTAACATGGTAGCATAAATATAAAAGTACAAAAATTAAGTATATCAATCGCGTGTCAGCAAGACATGATTCAATTAAACTATTTATATATTGTGCAGCATGGAAAGCACTCCGTTTAATTGTCTTCATTGAAGCACCTTGTGATATACGACATTTTTTGTTTTTTTTTAATCAGGCGCAAGAACAAATAAAGCGGATGATTTGCCGACACGTGAACATGCCACGTACAACTGACAATGAGAAAAACAGGGATTTACATTTTGTACGGGAAAATGTTTTCTTTTATTTTAATTTTTCGTTAACTTTCCAATTTAGTTATTCTGCTATTCGGGACGGAGACAAATTCTACAAATCAAAAACCATGAAAATCGGTTCAGCCGTTCTCGAGTTATGTGTTCGAACAACCCCGACTTGGTTTTATATATATAGATATGAGCTATAACGTACATAATTATTACATACTAGCTGTTGACTGCGGCTTGGCTTCACGTACATTTTCAAATCGATTTGTTCCAAGGCGGCGTTTATTTGCCTTTTTAGACGTTACCTTTACTTCTATAGTGCAAGACGTACCCCTCAGATGCTAGCTAGCTATCTCGTAGACGTACGCGTCTTGTTCCGCACCACCCGCGCCGCCTTCAGCTGAACGCTTACCTTGCTGGGTCAGCAGCCGCCGCCGCCTGCTAGATATTTCGAGGTGCTTGAACGCGTTACTAATTTCATGATATCTCCGTAACTGTACCACTTAAAAACGTACAGTAAATGGCTAATTTTATCTCTATTTAATAACCGTGATAATGGATTAATTTATTTTGACAAGGATTCTTATTTTATTGCTAATGTTTTCAAAAAACACTGCCTACCTATTTTTCTTATTTATTTGAGACATAAGAGCAGTTAATGTAGCTTAAATATAAAAGTTGTATATATATACTGTCGCTGACTTTTTTATAGATCTCTTTGAGGCAAATGATTTGGTTATACATTGTTTTCACATAGATAAACCGTTTCGTCAGCGCACATCGGTAAAGCAAGTCACCAGCTCCGTTTCACCGCTTCGTAAGGGAGAGGACCGCGCAAGCGACCTCGAACTCGTAACCAATCGAGAGACTGGAGTAATCTGGTCACAATTGGAAGTAAGGGCGTAAGTGTAAGCCCGCCGGGTAACACTCCTGGCTATCTCGCGGTTAAGGCTTTGGCCTCTAACGGGCTTGTGGCGTAGCTAGACGGTGGACTGTTTTGTCATCCAGTCTTCTGTGGTCACTCCAGGGACATAGAACGGCTAATCGTTAAAACTTCCTGAGGTGACGGGCTCGCCCGCTGTAGTATGTACCCAAGTTGTAGAATCGGGTAAAATTTCAACTTCATATGATAAGAGGAAGCGGTTCTAATCAATCTCTAGCTCTAATCTCAGCTTACAAGACTTGACATAAACAAACTTACATACTGACAAATATTGCAAGGTAAATAAAAGCTTGTAATAATTAATAGTTTAAAAAAAACACTAAAAACACGCTTTTATAAATGCACGTAAAAACCACATCATCAGACCTTGAAACCTAATCGTGGTTAAGACTGCGCCGACCATAATTCACGGTCGCGAAATAGGTATTTAACGGTGCACACCGGTTGGCGCCGATTGGCGCGACATCATGTCGCGACGAATATCGTCGCTTAAACAAAAGTACCGTGTAAGTCAAAATTAGATATTTTTCCAGAGAAGCAGAAAAGTGATTCATTGTTAACTATTTTGTCTTATATTATATTTATATTTAACTATATCAAAGTAATTGAGATAAACGATGTTATAATTATTTGAATACAGCTCTCTGATTGTGCATTTTCAACTATGAGCTATGAGCTCATAGTTGAAATTTTCATTATGAGCTCAGAGGCCGTCCACATATTACGTATTCACGTTTTTGTTATTTTCTACCCCCCTCCCCTCCCCTCCCACATGTTAAGAAACGTAATAAGCGGCCTCCCCCCCCCCCCTAAGATTACGTAATCAACCCAATTTGCGGAAAATGTGAAAACTCGTGAACCCAGCGTTTGCAAGGTGTTATGTGGTAAGTGGAAAAATTAATAGAATGCTTTTAAAAATGTACTTTACTCATTTAAAGTAATTACAAAATCTGAAAGTCTTCTCCACCCCTCGTTAGCCGGCCTTTGAGCCTCTGGTTTCGAGAGGAGTGAAAACGCTTTGACGTATGTACGGAAAAACTCCATGTGTAAATCCGCCATAGTTTATGCGCCAGACAACCACGTTAATTCAGTATTCAGTATTCAATTTATTCATTCAGAATATACAATAAAAGCATGAATTATCAATTAAAGCTAATTATCGCATATTAGAATTCGCCAGTTGCTAGTAATATATTAATATTAGTAGATATAAAACTATTAAAGCATAAATATTAAATCGACAATAGCGTTGACTAAAGTCGGCTTTACACGGCGAATAAATAAAATTTAAAAAAAAAGACCTGAATCCATGTAGGTACATGAGTATATATATAAAATAGATAATTATTATAAGACTTAATAGTCATCTTAGGCTTAAGACTTAATAGTCATCATTTTCTTTGTCCTGTAGCCTATGATAACTGCGGCACCCGATAACGCATTGTAGTTTTTTCTATAGGATCTCTTTGACCAGCAAGCATCAGCAACTACAGTTATAAACGGTACGCCATTGACATCAACATCGCCGTTGATTACAGCCAGATCATACTCTTCCTTAGCTGCGTCCGCCATGACTTTTTCTTTGGCAAGTTCCCAGAGCTCACAGACCTTGGTGTGGCATTTTGCATACAATTTACCAGACATACATGGTATATCAAGAGAGGCTGCAACTTGTTCCAGGCCTGAAAATCCTGCACCAATAGACATGAAACTGCTTACTGCTGTTTCGTTGAGGTTGAGGTTGAGGTTTGCTGAATTTTTATTATCCCTACAATTTTTTAATTCAAATTTTTGCTGGCACATTTGACAAGTCAAATGAAATTTTGAAAGAAACCCTTTCTTGACCTCTTTAGTAACTTTCAAATAACTCAAATTACAATTAAATACTGAGCTGTGATTAGAAATTTCTTGCAACTGTTGATAAGTGTACGTAAAATCTACTATTCTATTCCCACTTATCACGTGTTCCTCTTGATTTTCAATTTCTTTCTCTACGATTAATTCAGAATCTGAGTCCAAATCTTTTAGTGAGTCCTGAAATGAAATAAATACAACATGAGTTGTTTTAAATAATCAAACTACGTAATAAAATAACTCACAACATAATCCATCGAAGGTTCATTACTAAGATTTGCAGCTGGAATGGACCTAAAATTAAACAAACACGTCATTTGATTAAAAAAATGTGTCGGTAAATACTATTTTTTTAAATTATTATTATGTTTGTATGCTATTGAATGCAAGTTTTACCGACAATAGCAACGAAATGATGTCGTGTTATACAGGCTGTTTTAAAATATTTTAGGTAAAAAAAATACAATTTACAATGGATTTTTAAAAATATTTTTCCTGTATGCTAGAGACCTGATTCTGATCACCCCTAAAATATTGCTGGTATATTTTTGAACATCATGTACAGGTAACTGGGTAACATAGCGTCATTATCGCAGTTCTATAAATAAGCATATAAGTAGGTAGATAAAGAATTGGTACGTACTTTTTAGGAAGAAATGATTTTCAATTTTTTCATGACCTAAGTTAGCAGACCCTACACACTTCGCATACAAAGTTTTTATATCCGAAGCACCATTTAAATAGAAATAATAAAATAATTTATAAACTTCTGCTCTCCATACATAAATACGGTACGAGTATTAAAAACTCCATACACACGAGTATAAAAACAAAAATGTCAAACTTGTTTTTATTTTAATTTCGAAAAAAAATTGTCTATGGTTCTCATCTAAAGACGGGTGGCAGTTTGAGTTTAAATCCAGTCAGGTAATAAATAAATATAGTTAAAAAAATATCAAATACCAAAAAATCCTTATACCAATATTTTTTTTATCATATCTCAGCAAGAGAGGGCTCAAATTCCAATGGACGCCGTAACATTTACGCCCGAAATGCGTACATGTGTTTTCATACATTTTATAATTTATATTTCATGTTTTTATTTTATTATAAAAAAACACAGCAACAATCACAAATAATACTTACACTAAAACTTATACTATAAAGATTTGCGAAATTTACAAATATTGTGCTCAAAATTGACAATACCTTTATATTAAATACTAAATATGAACTATAACATGTTTTGTACACACTAAATGAGAAAAATGTGTATTGAATGTACTGAATCTACCAAAACCATGATAGTTTAGAATATGAAACTAACCTTCTTGTCTTCTTTGTTTTTCCTTTTCGTGTTTTCATGAAATATGTTTCCTTGCGTTTCCCCATTAACTAAAATACATGTAGAGTATTATAATAAGTTATAACAAAGTTGTCATAAACATCCATTAATAAAACCCTAATATTACTAAACAATATTTAAAAAAATACTTACTGCTTTTTCGTGTCTACGCGTGACGACGAGTGACGACGCCGAACCACAGCCGTGCAGCTGTCTAGAAGAATAAAATATTACGTCCGCGCGAGTGACGGGAGCTAACCAAACCGGCGTGCTCCCACTTTCGATAGCAGCAGGGAAGTAAATCTATTTCATAGCGCGCCTGTGTATTTATTTACGCGGTTCGCCCATACAAAAAATGTATGGAGAATCTGAGACCTGATTTTCTAGGATTTATTGTATACAATGGTATTATAATACTTGAAATCTTAATATTGTATAGTAAAGATATATCATTTAACTTTCTATTATAATAATTTGTAATTCAAATTATTAATTATTTTACCAGTGAGGATTAAAACCCCGCGCCCATTTTTGTATATTTTCTCGTGTGTTTTTATAAAAAACTATGCACACTATTGCCAAATTTATTATGTCACCTTATAAATGACTTATTGATAAAAACGAGTGTTTTTTTTCACTGCTTTTTATAGCGTAGTTTTAGGGGAATAACTAAAACGCTACACCCTAATTTGACGAATTTCGTGCTGCGCCCTCTTAAAGTTCATTCCAAGACTTTTCCAAGTCCAAACACAGCTATGATACGATGTTCCATCATGAAGTTCCAGTTCATATCTTCCGACTCCATGATCAGATCAGTTCGACAGTACCATATTATTGTATTGTCATCAGAACTACATACAGCTGCCAATTTTCATGACGCTACGATCCTTGAAAGATGGTTAAATTAGTTACCTTAGATTCCATTACATAGTTAGTTACATACAGGTCGACCTAATAAAAGCGTGTTAAAAATACTTTCATCACCGTCGAAACTCAAGTTCTTTCTCTCTTTCTTTTCAGATATTTTAGGGACACACGCCGCACATTCTTATGAGTACTGCCTTCGAGGGAAGAAGCCGGGGTGGAGATGACATCTGGTTCCTCGGGTACATACACGACAGCGTACGAAACGCGCCGACGGGACCGCGACCGCTACACGCACAGCTACAGGCACCACACCCGAAGGCACAGCATCGAGGAAGCCGCTGACAACTCTTGGGAATACGCCAACTACTCGCTGAGTAGATACGCCAGCCAGCTGGAGGATTTACACCATGCCAAGTTGGTTGCTACCAAATCTATACTAATATTATAAAAAGGTAAAGTTTGAGACATTGTAGGAAGTAATCTCTGGATCTACTAAACCGATTTTGAAAATTCTTTTACCAATAGAAGCCACGTTATTTGTGAGTGTCATAGGCTATATATTATTCCGAAAAATGAAAAGACTTCTTCGTGGTAGTCGGATTTCCAAAGTAAGTCGGAAAAAACGGTCGAACGAAAACGTTTCTAACTAACGCTGCCTTAACGATGAGAGATATATGACTAAGTTCTAGAGAAAAGTTGTAGAGCTTGATAATGCCTACAAAATAAGGCAGCAATAGCATATGTCTAACTTTTATATTTAAATCACAAAAAGTTGTTTTTTAAATTAAAAATATAATTTAAATCGTTAGGTCATGTTTATTGGTCATATTATCAACAATTATGAACTATTTTCAAAATAAGTAAATTTATCGTCTCAAGTGTGACACTCACAAATAAGACACTTATATATAACGGTAATATAGTCAAATTGGCATGCAAATACATACATACATATGCAGTAAAAATATAACCCTTCTTTTGGCAGTCAGGAAATAAATCTTAGCACTCAGTACTAACCGAACCACACTCATAATTTCATCACAAGTAAAAAGTTTTACCGCCCAACGAAGTGGGCACGGGTCAGCTAGTCAGAATATACAATAAATACATGAATAATCAATTAAAGCTAGTTACCGCATATTAGAATTCGTCAGTTGCAGAATTATATGGGCCGGGCAAATTGGTCAACACCTATCCGGCCTGCGGTCCAATTTTCCATTGGAATCAACCTTCGGGGGCTCCTGGATGGTTTGCGCACCGTGCGGCGTCAGCAAATCTCTAGTGGGATCTATCCGTCAAGATGGAAAATTAGCCGCGTCATCCCAATACATAAGTCGGGGGCGAAATCTGATGTGGAGAACTACAGACCAGTGGCTATCCTTTCATCTGCGGCCAAATTGTTTGAGACTATTATCCACAAATATCTGTATAGGCAGGTAAGTGGCAAGTTATCAGACGCTCAGCATGGTTTTCGGCCAGGACGTTCCACCACTACAAACCTCTCAGTGTTCACTGAATACGTAGCGGAACAATTTGACTCCCAGAGAGGTTGTCAGGTGGACGTAGCCTATTTTGACTTTCGAAAAGCATTCGACCGGGTCGATAATGACATATTGCTCAGGGAACTGGCAACAGTGGGGTGCTCACATACACTCCTGCAGTTCTTCGCCAGTTACCTGAGAGACCGCCAGCAATTCGTTAAATATAGGACATCAACATCAGATTTGTACTTTACACACTCTGGGGTGAGCCAGGGATCAAATCTGGGCCCATTACTGTTTAATTTGCTCGTGAATACATTGCCAGACGTAGTTACAAAAACCAACTGCCTGATTTTCGCGGATGACCTAAAATTATTCACAAGAACGGGCAGTAATGAATCCTGTACATTACTGCAGGATGACATAGACGCCGTGTATCTTTGGAGCATAAACCACAAGCTATACTTCAATACCGGCAAATGTTCTATCATGACGTACTCGCGAGGTGACGCCCCGCTTGTACATAGTTATGACATTGATGGCAAGGCACTATCACGAGTAAATCACACAAGGGACCTTGGAGTGACCTTTGACTCACGGTTGACATACAGACAGCACATCTACACCCTAGTTGATAATTCTTACAAATTGCTAGGTTTTGTAATGAGGAGCATGAGGCAGTTCAACAACACATTTGTCATGCGCCTCCTATTCAATTCCCTAATTAGGAGCAGATTAGAAGTCAACGCGGCAATATGGAGTCCTTACGAAAATAGCTACATATCCAGGCTAGAGAGTATACAGAAACGCTTTCTGAGGTTCCTATACTTTAAACAGCATGGATATTATCCCTTTCTATATCCTACGGCATTTATTCTGGGGATGGTTGGGTACAACTCACTAAGTGTAAGAAGAGATTGGCTGTCAATCTGCCACATATATAAACTGCTTAGGGGGTTCGTTGATAATCCGACCATCCTTAGAAGAATCGGTCTATTCGTACCCACCAATTACTATCGTGCTAGGACTCATGTATTGTTCGCGTTACCGCAAGCTAGAACTAACATCGTTCAACACTGCTTCACAGTGCGGACGCTTCGTACCCTAAATTCGGTGAACTTAGCACAACTGAAAAGTATGGTAATGGCATTTCTTAGCAATCAAATAATTAGATAAATATGTAGTATTAAAATTGTTAAAAAGGAGTAACTAGTATAATAAAAAAGGTTAGATAAACATTAGATATACATATGTAAATATAATCGTTTAATATGACGCTCTAACGGATGTCTCCGTCTCGTTTGCTATAGTCTAGAATAATGATTTATATATTAGAATAATAATGATAGTAATAGTAATGGAGTAGAGTAATAATAATATTATTAACAGTAGAATTATATTAATAGTCTATAGTAGAATAATAGTTATAATCTAGAATAATAGCCTAGAAAAATAATTAACGATTTGGAATCATCTGTAAGGTTAATTATGTTTTGGGAAATAAATAAATAAATAAATAAATAAAATCGACTGTGCATTCTAACTGACAGCCGGGGGGTCTGTAAACGGATCTGTTTCCTATAGAGCGGGGTAGTTATTAACTTAACGGCAACTGCTCTTGAAACGACCAATCTGCTACTCGATGCCGGGTTAAGAGCTTGACAAAGGATGTCGTGGTCCGCGAGAGATTTGGACACCTAATCACCGCTACGTAAGGGAGAGGACAGCCGCAAGCGACCCCGTAACCAGGGGGCGAGGTGGCCCTTGCTGAGTTGGCCACGAAGACCCATTCTGTTTCAGGGTCGGTCACACTCACGGGTCAACACCCATCCGATGGCCTCCACGCATGGGGTGCGAGCCTGGGTAGGACACTGGGTCAACCAGTCTCCCCTGGGAACAATCCTCTGGCGCTCCTGGACGGTCTGCGCACCGAGCGGCGCAAGCCAATCGATTGTGCTCTCCGACTAACAATCGGGGGAGTCTGGGAACTGTATTGTTTCCTATAGATCGGGGGCAGTTGTCTACCTTACGGCGACTGCTCTTGAAATGACCATTGGCCATCCGATCCCGGTTCAGAGTCGGGCAAAGGACGCCTTGGTCCGCGACAGATTCGGTGCACTCCGTTTCACCGCTTCGTAAGGGAGAGGACCGAGCAAGCGACCTCGAACTCGGAACCAATCGAGAGACCGGAGGAATCTGGTCACAATTGGAAGTGAGGGCGCGAGTATCTCGAGCCCGCCGGGTTTATTCCTGGCTCACTCGCGGTAAGGCGTTGGACTCTCACGGGTTGTGACGTAGCTGGACGTAGAATGTACTGTCCAAAGTCTTCTACGTTCACTGCAGGGCGACAGAACGACTAATCGTTAAAACGTCCTGTGGTGACGGGCTCGCCCGTTGTAGTTGACACCGCAAGATGGGTTACCTTCCTAGTGCCTCGTCGTAAGGCGGCGAACTCTGGCGGGTTCGTGGTTTTTTGCTGGACGGTAGATTTGTATCGTTCACAAAGTCTTCTACGCTCACTTCACGATCATTATTGTTAAAACTTGCTTGTTAATTGGGAGTTAATGGGCCCTTGCTGAGTGGGTCACGATGACCCATTCTATTCAGGGTTGGTCACACTCACGGGTCAACTACTCCGACGGCCTCCACGCATGAATTGCAAGCCTGGGTAGGACTCTGGCCTTATGGTTAGCTTCCCCTGGGAATCAACCTTCTGGCGCTCCTGGACGGTCTGCGCATCGTGCGGCGTAAGCCAATCGATTGCGCACTCTGACTAACAGTCAAGGGAGTCTGGAAGCAGTACTGTTTCATATAGAGCGGGGGTGGTTGCGGACCTTACGGCGACTGCTCTTGAAACGACCATCGGCTACCCGATCCTGGGTGAACAGCCGGGAAAAGGACGCCGTGGTCCGTGATAGATTCGGTATACACCGTTTCACCGTTTCGTAAGGGAGAGGACCGCGCAAGCGACCTCGAACTCGTAACCAATCGAGAGACTGGAGTAATCTGGTCGCAATTGGAAGTAAGGGCGTGGGTGTAAGCCCGCTGGGTAACACTCCTGGCTATCTCGCGGTTAAGGCGTTGGCCTCTTACGGTTTGTGGCGGAGCTAGACGGTGGACTGTTTTTGTCCTATGTCTTCTGCGCTCACTCCAGGGAGATAGAACGACTAATCGTTAAAACTTCCTGAGGTGACGGGGTCGCCTGTTGTAGTTGACAACTCTATTTGTTGGAGTGGTTTATTGTATTGTATGTCTACGAGTGTGTTGTCTGTGGGCCCGATTGCGTTTCTTCGTGAACTAAAATAGGAACTTAGTTCAACCGAACGAGACAGAGCAATACGTTAAAACGGAATATAAAATGAACTGTCGTCGATTTTCCCGCACCACAACTACCTGTCGAACTTATAGACGCCCGAATAAGTTTGAAATCATTTCGTGCGTTGTTAGATTTAGCTGTTTTGTCTTTCATTTCACATTCCGCTCTGGCGTACTGCTCCGTCTCGTTCACACGAACTAATTTCCGATTTCAGTTCAAGAGATCGAGCCTATGTGTAGGGTTTCTCATTTGTTTTTTATTTTATTTATAGGAGGAAGAACGGGTTTACTTATGACCAATGCAACACTTACAAAGACTGCGAATACTACGAGAAGGGAGGACACGTCTCCCTCTACAGACCTATCAGGTTGGAGTATCTGACCATTCCCAAGAGCTTCCACCGCGAGAGGGAGAGGAGCAGAGACGTGCGATGGACCGACCATAGCAGGGCCATCCTGGAAACCGGCAGACACAGGTATGACATCGGCAAAAGTAGATCGAATTATTCTAGGAGTAGAATATGCACAGGAAAGGTACTTCCTTGGCGCCAAACCGACAAAATAAAGTTCAAGAGCCACATACCACGTACTACGAATGACTCGAACCAAACCGACACCTAATTCTGTAATTACCGCGTTTTACACGACTGTCCAACAAAAAAGGAGTGTAATGTGTTCAGGGTGCATGTATGTATGTTTTCCATTTCTTTAGTCCACCATAACTTCGAAACACTTGGTCCGATTTAGCTAACTTTCTTGGTTTATACTAAATATGTGGACTTACTTCGTTTAATTAAACGAATACACTAATTAAATGATTTCCACTAGATAGATATACTTACGCCCTAACATAACCTATCTTTACTAGCTTGATTTATTCATATTCATATTCATATTCATTTTATTCGTATAATGGTATACAAGTCAGATTAGCGAACATTCATACATATTAGCAAACAAACATATATTTTTTTTTATCGTAAAGAAAAGATAAAATAAACAAAACAAAATGAAGAAAAAAAAAGACACAAGAATAATGTAAAAAGAAGAAAATACAAGACAAAATGCAAAAGAGATCATTAAATACTTTAGACACCAAAGTATTTTAGACTTCACTCGAGTAATATTCGTCCAGTGAGTAAAACGCCTTATCTGTAAGGTATCTCTTAAGGCATTATAAATAGGATAGAAAACGAATTTACCGCGTGAAGTTTGTAGGACCCGACGTTTCGGTGACGTTGCAGCCGCCGTTGTCTAGGGTAGACTGGTCTACCCTGGTGCTAACAGTCTGGTGCTAACTTCACGCGGTAAATTCGTTTTCTATCCTATTTATAATGTCAAACAACCGCGATAGTCTTCGATTTTATATCTCTTAAGGCGTCTCTTAAACACGTCAAGAGATTGCGCCTGCCTAATGTCCTCGTTTAATTTGTTGTAAACCGCTGGGCCGGCGATATAGGCTAGCCTCTCCGACTTGGATAATGCATGACTTACCGAACGTAGCATGGTACGGGATCTTGTTGGATAGTGATGATGCACACCATTCACTTCAAAATCGGCTAGATTTCTGCGAACGAACAGCGCTACTTCCATTATATAAATGGACGACAGCGTCATGATGCAGAGATCTCTAAACAGAGGCCTAGCTGGCGTATCAAGCGCCACACGCGCTATTGTGCGGACTGCACGCTTCTGCATAACGAAAGCCCTCTGCCTGTCGGCTGCTCGCCCCCATAGCTCCGCGCCGTACGTTAGCAGTGAATGAACGTATGCAAAGTAACACATGCGCAGCGCGGATAAATCGAGAAATGAAGCGATGCGATAGAGCGCATAGCACGCTCTTCCCAATTTATCACATAAAGCATCAATATGTAGGTGCCATCGTAACTCATTATCGATTACGAATCCCAAGAACTTTGTTGAGGATACCTGAGTTAATTTACCCTAATTATATACAGTTATTTCCACATAGTTAGGCTAATGCTAATTTAGCCTAATAAGAAATAAGAAATAAGAAAATTTTATTTTCATAAACCCGCTCTGGGTATAGAAATTACATTACGAAAAAATATTATATATATAATAACATTACGAAATTACAAAAAATAGTATTTCTACAAATGAAATTACATTTCAAATTATAATAAAAAGTGTATAAAAAGTTCTGCGATCTAAGCTAACAGTGTATAAAAAAAGTGTATAAAAGTTCTGCGATCTAAGCAAAGCATTCGACTGTATAAACATCAATACCCTGGTAGACAAGCAGTGGCGGCGCTAGGCGTCGGCGACGTCGGCGACCGCCGACGGCCTCGCACCTGAGGGGACCTCGCAAAAGCTTCCGCTGAGAGAAGCTTCTCAAAGTTAAAATTGATTAAAACCTAGTTGAGAAGCACGATGACCCAAGAGAGACTATCTGCGTTATCAATTCTATCAATTGAAGCTGAAATAGCGGCTAGTATTAGCGATGACATAACCTGAAAAAGTTCAGTGAGGCCAAAAGCCGAAAAGTTCGTCTATTTTAATTTCTATTTGTGTAATTTTTAACATCGTTTGATTAGTAATAAAACTCGTTTACTCATACATTAGTTTCACTATAATTCGGCTCATGTAATCTAACGTTTTCTTTTTGACTGGGAAATAAAAAAGGCCTCGCGAACCTAATTTCGCCGACGTCCAAGTGTGGTCTAGCGCCGCCACTGTAGACAAGCTAAACCATCACGGAATAGAATTTAAACTTTTCATAGCTGTACTAATGCTTTATATATTTTAGTTTATAATAAATTAGGCAGTGACATAAAAACCAGTCCTAATTGTCATTTGTTTAAAAGCAAATTAAATAAATGGCTGTTGCAAGAAGAGCGTTTGTCTATCCATGCCATGATCGATGTAGTAGAATAAATTTAACTTGACTTAACATATATTGTGTTTATATGTATGTATGTGTGTATATGTGTATTCTAATGTATTTAGCATTTCTATTTCCTATATAATATTGTAATTTTTATTAAAATTTTATTATTGTATATATTTATTGTTATTATATATATTTTTAATTATTATTATTATTATTGTGTTTGGTTGGTTCATCGACCCTCGTTTTAAATGTAACAATATAAATTGCTTGCCCTGGAACGGGTATATCCCAGTTGGGCAGCACTAGCCAGTGAATGAAAGGGGAAAGTTTTTGCCATTTGTTTTAATATTATAATTATTGTAAATGGTTAATTTGATAATTCCAATAAAAATAAATAAAATTATAAAATTTATGCTAATTTAGCCTAATACAGTTTTTACTTTTCCCTATTATAGTATTTATATTACAAAATATTAAATTTTTTAAAAAACTTTTTTTTATTGTTTTTTTTATATTGTAAAAAGCGATGAGCACGATACGATATTTAGTGGTAGGTAAAATATCACTAATATTATTTATTACCGATATTTCACCTATTGCTAGATGTCGCAGCGCGCTCAACACTTATCAAACTTTTCTTTAATAACTATAAAACAAAATAACTATAAAAAAAAATTTTAAAAATGTTTTTTTTTGCAAAATTATTTATCAGAAGTTGCTTACTTCGTCGTACTGATTCACCCACTACAAGGATGTCACTAATTAAAAACTCACTGGTACCTATATATATATAGTTGCAAAATATGTGACAATAAGCTCGTCTGTTTGTAATCCAATTCAAATTGCATAAAAAGAGTGGGTTATTATAATAATAAAAACAGTTGAAAATCCATAACTTTGGTGAGTACTTGAGAGTTGTCGACCACTACTGGTGAACCCGCCACCCCACGATATCAGATCATTATTTATCCATTGAGTGAACCCAGAGATTTAGGGACATTACAGTCCACCGTCTAACTACGCTAACAAGCCCGTGAGATTCCAAAGCCTTATCGCGAGCCACTGGGAAGTGAAACCAGCGTGTCAACCTCACGCCTTTACTACCAGATTTGAACGGATTTCTCCGTACTCTATTCTGGTCAGAATTCGAAGTCGCTTGCGTGGCCTCTACCTGATGTTGGCGGGAATTCAATTCGAATTTTTCGCGGACAGTGGCGCCCTTCGCTCGTCAACATCACACGGGATCGGGTTTCCAACGGGTCGTTCTAAGAGTAGCTGACATCAGGTTAAAAACCCCCCTCGCCGTTTCCTGACTTTCCGGCTACTATCCGAAGTGCACAGTCGATTGGCAAACGCACGATGCGCGAACCGCCCAGTATCGCCCGAGGTGTTCCCCCAGTAGGGTGGTGTCGACTACAACGGGCAAACCCGTCACCCCAGGCTGGTATAACGATATATAATAAGTCTTTCAGCCGTGGGATGAGTGTAGAAGACTTGAGACAAGATAAATCTACTGTCTAACACACCAGCAGCCCGTTAGAGACCAGCGGGCAGCCTCACCCCTTAACTACCGGTTTTTGTAGGATATCTCCGTCTGGAATTAACCTTCAGGATACCTCCGTCCTCCCGACTGGTTACGGGTCTGAAGTCACTTACGCGACCTCTAACTGTTGTATTACAGCGGTAATTCAGTTAGAATTTATCGCGGACCTGGGCGTTCTTTGCCCGTAGTGCCACACGGGATCGAGGTCATTTCAAGAGTGGCATAACAACAGGTCAACATCCACCTCCGCTGCTCCTAAGCAGTGTATTTCCATAGTCTCCAGACCCCTTCAGCAATTAGTCAGAATGCACAACCGATTGGCTTCGCCGACCGGTGCGTAAACCGTCCAGTGGCGCCGGGATGCAATCCCGCCGGGAGTAATCGGCCCACCAGCTTTTGAGGCCTGAGACCGACAGTCTTACCCGGGGTAGCCTTCCACACGAGGAGGCATCCGAATAGGAGCTGAATCGTGAGTTGAGCCGATCCGAGAACAAAGTGGATCTTGTGGCCCAAGCTGCACGAAATCGTTCACCCCCCCCCCCCCCCCCCAGAATGGAACAACCAATCGCCTGTCCACGACACAGCCGTGGTAGGAGTCCCTTCCAGGTTAGTGCTTCTTCGAGGAGGCAATCAAATGGGAGTTGAGCCGTCAGTTGGCAGTGTTGCCAACTTAGGCGATATGTCGCCATTTAGGCTACCTCGAATGGGTTATCGGCAACCAAATAATGCCAAATATCGCATGTCGCTGATTTAGGCTAAATCAGTTGTTCGATTTTAATTTATACGGCGACAACGATTTTATTTATTTTTAATATAATGGTGCCGGACATATGGGTAACTTGTAATGTTTCTAAAATAAATAACTTCCCCTTCGTTAGCCTTAAGTTGGTATGGTTTGGTTTGATATTATTTATTTGTTTTTTGTAAAGTAATGTAATTGATTTTTTTGCAAAGTAATGTAAGTATGTAATCGATTTTTGCAAACTTTCTGTGTAAAAGTTTAAAGTAGTTATTAAAATTTGTTTTTTTTCATAACGTAGTTATGATATTTGATTGCTACCATGACTATAAGATTGGTCATATTACATTGTACATGTATTTATGGTTCGTGGTACCATGTTCACAAATACAGTAGCTTTATACAAAATGGTAATCTTGGTATCTAGGTAATTTTGTTCTATTTAATCATACAATGTTATTCCATCCAATGTTTGTTTTTTTATGCACTAATCTTGGTGTTTTTTTTAAATATCTGTAACGGCCTAGATTGATTTAAATTCTTTTATTTAAACCTATGGCCTGCAATTCTTTTCATTTACAAAGAACGGATTTTTGCAAAACGGATACTTTAGGCTATCTTTTCTGCTTTTATCGGCGACTATTCAAGCCTAACACTTGGCAACAGAGCCGGCCCAAAATACAAAATAGGTCACCAGGCCCAAGCTGCACAGAACCCTTAGAAGCCGTTTGGTCAGTGCTCTATTTTTTAAGTCGCACTATATCTACGTCATAGATGTCATGGGTATCTACGATGACCCATGTGTTCAGGGTCGGTCACACTCACGGGTCAACACCTATCCGATGGCCTCCACGCATGGGGTGTGAACCTGGGTAGGACACTGGGTCAACCAGTCTCCCCTAAGAATCAAACCTCTGGCGCTCCTGGACGGTCTGCGCACCGAGCGGCGCAAGCCAATCGATTGTGCTCTCCGACTAACACTCGGGGGAGTCTGGGAACTGTATTGTTTCCTATAGAGCGGGGGTGGTTGCCTACCTTACGGCGACTGCTCTTGAAATGACCATTGGCCATCCGATCCCGGTTCAGAGTCGGGCAAAGGACGCCTTGGCCCGCGATAGATTCGGTGTACACCGTTTCACCGCTTCGTAAGGGAGAGGACCGCGCAAGCGACCTCGAACTCGGAACCAATCGAGAGACCGGAGAAATCTGGTCACAATTGGAAGCAAGGGCGCGAGTGTCGGCCCGCCAAGTAACATTACTGGCTATCTCGCGGTAAAGGCGTTGGTCTCTTGCGGGTTGTGGCGTAACTAGACGTCGGATTTGTAATGTCCAAAGTCTTCTACGCTCACTGCACGGTCGATAGAACGATGAATCGTTAAAACGTCCTGCGGTGACGGGTTCGCCCGTTGTGGTTGACATCTCAATATATCTACGTCATGGTCACCTATCTTCACGCCAAAGCAGCGGACCCACATCAGTTTCAAAAACGCCATTGTAGTGCGCGCACATAGAATTTTGTCTGCTCCAATTATCGCCGAGAGGAAATTGCTTTTCGCGCTCGCAGCTCGTCTCCGCTGTGTGACGTCATACAATACTTTTTTCCATAGTTATATTATAGAGACTTTTCGCGACAATGAATCGCCGCTGCATCGCGGCGGCAGGTACGGCGATCGGCGCGCAGGACGTCCGGCTCGAGCCGCCGGCGGAAGCGACGCCGGTGATGCCTTATCTGTTGTTATTGAAACGGGCCCTGCGAAAACTACCGACAGATTATAGGAGGGGGGGGGGGGGGGGGGGATATAATCGAAGTCCCGCTTCGTCACTCATTTAATAAAAGAGACGATTAGCGGCAGTAACCTATTTATTTATTTAATATTTATTTTATTTTATAGCAATCTTAAGGATAGTAAATATATGATACTAGTATCTTAAAAACATATTTAAACGAAACAAATTTACGACCCTATGAATAGTTTGCAATGCTTGCATTACACATTAACATAGAAAATAATATATGTGTGTCTTTCGAAAATATATATGTGTATATGGATAAATATGTAAACCACATACAAATTTTTGAAAAGTATTCAATCAGACCTCTCATTTGACATCAACTACAATATATTTATTTTAATTTATTGACATTTGGAGATTTTGACATTTAGACAACTATTTAATTATTATTTGGACAGTGAAGGTACCCTATGACCAGTGGCGTAGCTATAGAGTGGCAGGGCTGCCAAAATGCCACGATCTCCGGACCCGACGGGGTCCCCGTTTTTTTAAATTAAATTACAACGTAACGATTTTTACTGGATGGCGACCATTTGCTACGGGCCTCAGATGGTATAGTTACGCCACTGCCTATGACACTCGAGATGATATAACGATTCTAACAGTAACACATACATTACACTCCTTTTGTGTTGGGCAGTCGTGTAAAAAATACTTATGTAAATGGTCCTTACAATAATTCAAATATCTAACAGTAATAAATAGTGATGCATAGAGAATTATTGAGAGTATATAAAATCTATATTGATGTAGACTTTAAATGCCATTCATTGCAAACGTCTTCTATATTTCTTCTTCGAATTTCCCACTTTTTGGTCCCCATTCATTTGCAATATGTTTCTAACGCTTTCAGGTATCGAGAACAGGCACGCCATGGTGCCGCGGCACGGATCTACAGCACAGCCGGTAATTTACCGCAGCAAACAGAGAGGCGACCCCGGAGAGTCACCGGCGACGGCGCTTGCGGGACTACACCGCCCAGGAGGGACCAACGCCCCAAGGATGGCATGGAGACCAAGAAGTTCGTCAAGTTTTCCGAGGTATGGACGGGCGAAAACCCCTAGTACAGACCCTTATATGCTATGAGCTAACACTGAGAAAAAAAATCGGTTGTGTTACCCTAAGACTTTCCCGGCGAGCAGACAACCCTCACCCCCCCGCCAGACCCCTAAACCTTCCTTTCAATCCCCCCAACCCCTCTCAACCCCTCCCTCTTCAAACCCCCCAAAAATCTCCCCCGCCCCCTCCACCCCCACCGACCTCCCCCCCCCCCCCCCCTCTTCCACAACCCCCTCCCCACCCCTTCCCCAACCATCCCCTCCTCCAACTCTTCCCCCCATCCTTCCCCATTCTCACCCATCCCTTTCCTTCTATTCCCTCCCTCTCTCTCACCCCTCCCCCCCCCTCTCACCCTCCCTTCCACCTCCCCTAAGGTCTCCCTACATACACCCCCCTCTTCCTACTCACCCCCCTCTCTCTCGCCCTTCCCCCCCTCGGAATGGCGAGTGTATTATCCAAGCTTGATCGAAGTGAAAGACCGTGGCCTCCCAAAGGGTGGGATGTGAGGGCAAAGTGGGGTTATTGAGGATGTTGTAGAGTAGTGACAACGTATGCATTTTTTTTCGATCGCGAATAGGAAGCCTGTGCAATTGCTCACGAAAGCATCTAACGCGATCGAACTTTCGCAAGTTAGACATACCTCAGAGAGATATTTTGCAGACGCTCCAGATTTTTCAGAATAAACTCATTGATATTGGAGAAGACTGGCATCTGTGGCAAATTGGAGAAGACTGGCATCTGTGGCAATCTTCTCAGATGGTTTGCGTCTTATATCCATAATCGCTCGCAGGCTGTAGTTATTAATAATTACACATCCAGTTGGGTCCCCATCCCAAGTGGTGTTCCACAAGGATCTTTACTAGGTCCTTTGCTTTTTATCATTTTTATCAACGATATTGACAGGTGTTTCCGTTATTCACACCTTCTTAGCTTCGCCGATGATATGAAGATTTTCAAGACGATTCTATCTCCTGTCGACACTCTACTACTTCAAGCCGACCTTGAACGCCTCGAGCGCTATTGTACCTGGAACCACTTAGATTTAAATCCATCCAAATGTAGTGTGGTCACTTTTACTCGAAAGCGAAATATTGTATTACACGACTATGTCCTAAAAGGTACCAAGTTACAAAGGGACTCTGTCATTCGTGACCTCGGTGTGTACCATGACTCCAAGCTGCTCTTCGACACTCATGTAGACAAAATAGTTAAAAAGGCTTCCAGAGCTCTTGGATTCGTTATGCGCAGTACCAAAGATTTCAAATCCATTAAAACTCTTAAAATTCTTTACTGTACTCTGGTACGTAGCAACCTGGAATATGCATCTCAAATATGGAACCCTATGTACTTTAAATACTCCAATCGCATCGAGGGCATCCAAAGGAAGTTCCTTAAATACTTATGTTTCCGTACCAAAGACAAATACAGTTCAGACGACTATGTCAAATTATGTAAAAAACACCACCTGCTTCCACTGGCAAAACGGCGAGAAATCGGTGACCTCACTTTTTTGCAAAAAATTTCCCAAGGTTCTTTAGATTGTACCGAACTTTTATCATACCTATCTTTTACTGCCCCGGTTAAATCCATGAGACACACCATCCCAATTCGGCTACCTGTTGTTACATCTAATTACATGCAAAACACCTTTATGTGGCGTGCGAGTAACAACCTCAATAAACTGATTTGCAGCGACGTTGATATCGATCTATTTAGCACTAGTGTTGTAACAGCGAGACGTATCCTCAGCAACAATTTCTTTTAGTACCTACTCTTCTGCTTTTCTTTATTGTTATTATTGTTTTGTATTCGATTTCTCGATATTGTTTTTTTGCCGTCTTGTCCCTTTTGTTTAATTTTTATTTGCGTTTTGTAAATTTATAGTACCGGACCCTGCCAAGCGTTTTTTCTGGCAATTCCATATTCTCTAAACTGTTTCTATATGTGAGAACCTGTTATTGGCTATCATTTATTATTTAAGTTGTTATTTAATATTTTATATGGCTGTTGGTTTTCCTTAAAATAAATAAATAAATAAATAGATATGGGAGGCAAAGTGGGGTTGTTGAGGATGTTACGGAGTAGCGACAACGTATGCAAATTTCTTCGATCGCGAGCAGGAAGCCTGTGAAGTTGCTCACGAAAGCAGCTAACGTGATCAAACTTTTGCAAGTTAAAGACATGCCACAGGCGGATATTTTGCAGACGCTCCAGCTTTTTCAGAATAAACTCATGGGCATTTAACAAACATAACGGTAGTCCTTTGTGGGTCATATTATTTCCGCATTTTCTGGGTTCTATAACCGCCTGGAATACTTGAAGTCTGGGCTTTCCAGAAGGGTAGAACGACCGAGCAACTTTACCTTAACACGTCTAATACTTGTAGGTTCGCGGCTGCGGTCGGTTCAAGAACGTCATAAACGATCCAGTGGACGGGAAACTCAAGATCGTGCCGATCCGAGAGCTGGAAGTCTCCCTAGACCACATCATCGACAAGACATTCTTCGAAAAGGAGTACCAGCTGAGCAAGAGCCAGAACCCGAACACTAACACCAACACTAACGTCCGCACTACGGTGCCTAACGGACATTGCGTGATCTCCAAGGCCAATGGATTCTGCAAGTCGAGAGATTTCGTCGAGCAGCAGCAAGGAAATTCGAGGTTTCCGAGACCCAAGCATTTGTCACAGGTAAGAAGCCACAGTTTCACAGGTGTTATAGGTGTAGGTGTGCGTTCGTTCACATGAACTAAATTCCAATTTTTGGTTCAAGAGAAATGCAATCGAGCCCACTGACACTACTTTAGGGTAGGTGTGCGCGCGTACCTTCATATACTAACAATTATATTTAGTATATTAATATTTTTATATAATAATAATTTTACATATTACTAATTGAATATATATGCGTGGCGTCTCGGGCTGCCTCGAGCACAATTCTCTCCTGGCTGCTGCCATCAAGGATGCGAGACAGCACGAACGCCAAATCAATGTATGCTGGCTCGACCTAGAGAATGCCTTTGGGTCAGTCCGACACAGTCTCCTCCACGTTGCACTCCGCTGGTACAACTTCCCACCAGTCGTGCGCGACATTGTAGCCTCCTACTACAACTGTCTGACTTTCCATGTTAAAACGCAAGAATGGACTATCCGCTCTATACCATATTCAATTGGACTTTTTCAGGGCTGTTGCCTCTCCCCGACGATTTTTAATATAGTTTTTAATATACTGCTGGAAAGCCTGACCCAGTTTGACAGGAAGTGGGGCTACCGTTTTAAAACAGACGGCCAATACACCTCGTCGTGCCTCGCTTTTGCCGACGACCTAACTTTCATCACCAGAAGCCCCAAGCAGCTTTCCCTGCTATTACAGAAAGTGGAGCTTTTCTGCGACTGGTCAGGCTGTATAAAAGTGAAGCCCTCCAAATGTTTTTGCCTTGGACTCGCCCGCATGGGCACAAAATTTACATCCTATGACCCCAAATTGGTCTATAAGGGCTCTAATATCTCCCTTATAGACCCAAACAATCATTTCAAATTCCTCGGCAGAAAAATCACCCATCAGGGAAAAGACGTCTCGGGCGATCATGTTATAGAGCATTTCAAAAGTTGCCTGGCGAAAATAGATGCCTTGCTAATTTCTGGCCCTCGTAAGGCCTGGATCTATGACAATTATCTAACGTCACATTTGTCATGGCCCTTTCTTATTTACGATTTTACCAAAACCCAACTGTCCCATCTAGATGCGCTGGTGACAGCTAGTTTAAAATCCTGGCTGTCCTTAGCCAAACCAGCTGACCCCTCGACTCTCTTCAGGTCCAAAGAAAATTTTGGGATAGCGCTTAAACTGCCCTCTCTGCTCTACGCCAACTCCAGAATAACCAAAATTCGATTCTGTGCAATTCCAAAGATCCGGCAATATCGAAGCACGTAATAAGTGGCCGTAGTGATTCAAATGATCTACAAGCCCGCGTAGACTTCCACAAAAAGTTCCTTACTGGAATCAGCCAGAATGGCACTGGTCTGGGGTATGGCAGTACAACCACGAGCGACGTGGACTTGAAGAAGTCTCTTTTGCGGGGAGATTACGACAGCAAGAGTATGGCTCATGCTATTGGCCTTCAATGCCAGAATGATTGGACAACAATTGGGGACTTTTGCATTCCGCCTCCAATGCACTGGAAGGTAATGCTCTATGACTGGACGCCAGAGATGCTGAGATTTTATTTGAATGCCTTTCAGCATACACTTCCAGACCCCAGTAACCTCGCTCGTTGGAGCTTTGCCGAGGATAGTTCTTGTCCCCTCTGTAGCAATACCCCTTGCACAGCTAGACACATTCTAGCTGGCTGCAAGGTGGCCTTAGATCAAGGACGGTACACTTACCGCCATGACAAAGTTCTCGCTGTTATTCGCGAGGTAATTAGTCTCTCAGTGGCTCGTGCCAACAAGGGTTTGACAGTATCCTCCAAACCCCCAATACAGTTTGTGCGGGATGGCTCTAAAGGCAAAAACATTTAACTACAAAACCTTTCTCAATAATCGAGAAAGCTACAGATTGGATTCTGGAGGTTGATTCGGTCTCTAAGCAGTATAAATTCCCTGAAAGTCTCGGATGCACAGCCCTCCGTCCAGATATAACTCTTTACTCTCTATCTCGGAAGGTGGCTCTTATTGTAGAATTAACTGTTCCATGGGAATCAAATATCCCAAAAGACCACGAGTACAAATTAAATAAATATCATGATCTTGCAAATGCCGTAACCCGGAACGGCTTCACTGTTCACCTTCATGCGGTGGAAGTTGGCGCTCGTGGCCTGCCAGCTAAATCTCTATTTCACCTCTTTAAAGATCTTGGCCTTTCCAGAAAAATAATCAACTCTTTCTTAGAAAAATTATCTAAAACTGCGATTTGCGCATCTCAAATTCTATGGCTTCGAAGGGGGAGTGAATGGGTGGTAAGGTGACCGCTCACATGTGGCAAGACAGCTGTCCTAAACCTACCACAGCCGGTTCGTAAGTCCGGAATCCACTGCTCACCCCCCAGAAGTGTAAAAAAAATAGTATTATGATGGGCCCGACTCCGGTCGGTGAATTCCATGGCAGCTCCGTTTGTATTTATTTATTATTTAATATATTAATAACTAGCTGACCCGTGCCCACTTCGTTGGGCGGTAAAACTTTTTACCTGTGATGAAATTATGAGTGTGGTTCGGTTAGTACTAAGTGCTATGATTTATTTCCTGACTGCCAAGAGAAGGGTTATACTTTTACTGCATATGTATGTATGTATTTGCATGCCAATTTGACTAAAATACCGTTATTTGTGAGTGTCTTCTTGTGAGTGTCTTATTTGTGAGCGTATTATCTCTTTAACTAATTATGCAGTAAAAGGGAAAAGCCTTTTGTTTTAAACACTTGAGACGATAAACTTACTTATTTTGATAAGAATTCATAATATGACCAATAAACATGACCTAACGATTTAAATTATTTTTAATATAAAATACTACTTTTTGTGACTTAAATATAAAAGTTAGACATATGCTGTCGCTGACTTTTTTGTAGGCATTATCAAGATCTATAACTTTTCTCTAGAACGTAATCATATATCTCTCATCGTTAAGGCAGCGTTAGTTAGAAACGTTGTCGTTCGACCGCTTATTCTCCGACTTACTTTGCAAATCCGACTACCACGAAAAAGTCTTTTAATTTTTCGGATTATTATATAACTATGACACTCACAAATAACGTGGCTTTCTATTGGTAAAAGAATTTTCAAAATCGGTTCAGTAGATCCAGAGATTTGTTATATTATTAATTTAATATAATATTAATAATTTAATATAACTTAAAATTAATATTCAGGATAAAGCAAAATTATTTAAAGGACAATTTCAAACACACATATTAAAAAAAAAAGATAGCACGCACCTGAATGGCAGGAAAAGTTTACGTGCCATCGAGGAATTCGCGTGCGCAAACTTCCCCTGCGCTCACTTATCCCAACTGCATGAAATAAAAACATTGTACTTTTATGCCAAACACCGCGCTAAATCTGTTCAACTTAATTCAGTTAAACACAAATTTCGTCGCCAATCAAACCAATACGCTATATTGCATTGCATAAGACACACGTGATGCGAAATTGAAAGAAATAACTAAATTAATGTAAAAAAAACATTTTACCCTATACAAACAAGATGGCGCAGAATAGGCGTCTCATTTGTGGGGTATGCTGGAAGCAACTGACGTTGACGTGACGGGATGAGGGATTTGATATCATCTCTAGTTTAGTTGTAATTAATACTGCGCACACTTACTTCATCCGACCGACTATAATGAATTTGATAAACATTTATGTAAATTTAATTGATATACTTACATGTTTTTTTTATGTTTAGGAAAACAACCTTTTTAACTCATTTCACCAGAGGTTGGCATAATTGAATATTACCCCGTCCATCTTCGGAATTATTTAAAAGGGATCCCAACTACATAGGAATGGTATGTTATAATAGACTACCAAACAAAAAATAATCATAAACCAGAAACGGTAAAACACCCCAGTTTAAGTCCAAAGTAAAAGGTTATCTTTCAACGAATTCTAGTTTAGTTATTGGCGATTTCCATTGACTATTGACTATTTCCATTGAATTTTCCATTGACTATTGACTACTATATGATTACGACTATTTTATTTTCTCTCCGATAATCAATTATATTTTGTATTAGTAGGACCATTTAATTATTTATATTTCATTACATTTCAATTGATAATTCTCACGTCGAAATGTTCTAAAGTAAAGATAGTATTTTAATACTTTTTTTAATATATCTAATCAAATAGTTATCGAATTGACTATGTAGTTTTAGGTATCTAATACGACTATTATAAGCCATGTAGCCAGACTCTTAACCCCTCAAGCCCCGATTGGCCGATATCGGCCAAAACACGATGCAGCGTGACGACCCCGTTTTAGTTTCATTTTAATTTAATTTATTTTATTTTATTATGTTTTATTATGTTAGTATGTTTTAATTTAATTATGGATACAGTGGTTTGGCATTAATTAATGTTTTGGTGAGACAGTGTCATAATTCAATTTTTTAACTAATTTTTACTAAAATTTTTTGGGACATCAACTTGTCAATCGGCTGAGGGGCCGAGGCCTGAAGGGTTAAGAAACCTTTAGTTATGTAAGACTATCCAAAGTACCATGTTTAAACATCTATGTATAAGGCTTTGAAGACAAAACACTAGATTTGATTTGATTTGATCACTACAGTTCATTTAAATCGAAACCTAATTCCAGGTGGTTGCAGCACTAGCAGTGTCACTAGCCCCATTTTCAGCAGGTCTTGGCAAGGGGTACAGTTCGCCAGCTATAGCATCGCTTCAAGCCCGAGACGTGGAACAGAAGACTACGGGAAATCAGACCAGATGGGACTTTAGTGTCACTGATCAAGAAGCTTCTTGGGTCGCCAGTCTATCCTTGCTTGGTGAGTACCAGCATCTTATCCACTGCAGAGCCGAGCTCTATCAATAGTTGTACGAGTTTAGGTCCAAGTCCTTAGTTTATCCTATCTTCCTTCTATATCAGACCGACTCTGTTCATTCCTGCGGTGCTTTCTAAATCCCTGTGGCACTCCATTAGAGTAGAGACTACGTCACAAATTATATTATATTTTATTTCCCCGCCGGAAAGCAATTCAATTTGCCGTGCGCAGTATTACCACGGCGGACGAAATAATATTGGAGTCAGATACAAGTCTCTACGTTCCTCAATCTCTGCGTCCTAAAGAACGATTGATATCGTTATACCTTCCTGGGGTGACGGCTTCACTCATAGTGCACTTTAATAGACCGCATATAATAAGCAGCGATTAGAAATAGAAATGAGCTCAGTTGAGCAAAATAATCAGAGCAGTTTTGATATAGCACTGTGGAGTTGTAAGACCATCCTGGAAACCAAATGGCATTCTGGTAAATTCATAATTCCATTATCGTTTTTAGTGATACGATGTTGAGATTACATTGGGTATTTTGAGGTTGCAGAAATCCGAAAGACTGATGTTATTAGACCCGAAAATTAAACTGCTCGTTAAGGTTTGATGTTATTAGCTGTACATATTTTGAGGTTTTTTTGTAACTTTTCGGTGGTTTATTTGAATTTCCTGACCAGGTGCTCTCTTTGGTGGGATGATGGGCGGTCTGGCGATGAGGCACGGCAGAAGAAGAGTTCTTCTGACGGCTGCTCTACCATTCTCACTTTCCTGGCTCCTGACAGTGATGGCCACCTCGGTTCAGATGATGTTCTTCACGTCGTTTGTCTGCGGATTCTGCTGCTCTATCGTGTCTATGGTCTCACAGGTAAGTTACATCTTCCCTTTATAAATGCTAAAATTAAAATAAATATTTCTCAGCAAGGACCAAGTTTGTCTTCTAGGCAAGTATCATCTTCGCCAAGTTTGTCTCGGTCAGCCTCACCGTTTGCTGCCTCCCGTTTCCAGTGGGAGGACGTTACTGTTTCTGTTTCTGACAACCTGATTGTTCTTCGATTGTGGTGTTTCATAGGTCAATGTTGGTAGTACTTTTGGATACAGCGTCCACGGCATTCCATGGTTCAGTTAACGGCGGCTGGTTGCTCCAGCTTCTGATACGCCCGTAAGTAACTGGCGTAACCATTATTGGTGTGAAGAATGCGAGTATACTTAATAATAGTTTTACATAGACTTTTTTCAAGGAAAACTAAGCAGTTTGTTGATCGTTTGTTCGACAGATTGTTGATCGTTGCAAAACAGTTATAGAGAAAGCAAATGGATACAACTATACTTGATTAATAAGACGTTGTCTTTAAACATTAAAACGTGTTGAAGTTTACCATTAAATCCGGCACGAACTTATGCAATCATCTGATATGTGTATAAAGCTTTGATTTCCTAGAATAGCGGTGCCGTTATCTAGCGGCCGTACTGTAGCGTTGGGTGATGTCACTTAAACATTGTCTATAAAAACTATCGGCGTATGTTTCCTAAAGAGCGTCGAGTGTCACCTGAACGTCAAATAGCGGTGTTGTCAGTTGCATGACGCCCGTTAAGCGGTGATTAACAGCTGTTTTGGGACGTTTTTTTGCGTGTAGCGGTGAGCATTCAGTTGAAAACACTATGGTTGGAAACGTGACTTCGACGAGTGAAAATGACGATCAATTAATTGATTTTCTCCGAAAGTATTGCCTAAATTTTTCGTCATTATACAGTGCAGATGGCGATGCAATGAAATTTGAAATGCACCCTCAGTAGTACGATTTTTAAACATCACGCTCTCCTCCAAACGTTTTTTTTATCGTCTTCCAAATATACTATTAGTGCTATGTCTAAATCGTCCATTTGCCACCGCTGCACAACACACCACTCGAGTGAGTACTGAGTGACAATGATTGAATACAGTCGCACCACTTTCTAGGAAACCACAGTTTTGGTCAACCGAGACGGCCGTCATATCACGACCATCATATCACGGCCGCTAGATAACGGCATCGCTTTTCTAGGAAGCCAAAGCTTTAGGAGATATATAGTCGGCATAGACTTAGTCTTAAGTACTCTAACCTACTAGCGAATTTTCATCGAAAGCCCCAAAATGTAGGTTTATTTTAGACCCCTGATATTAATTGTTCTTGATTCCAGGTTTACATCAGCGAAATCTCTGTGCCGGACATCAGAGGCTGCCTAAGCGGAGTACTAAAAATCGTTGGACATCTTGGAGTCCTCATAAGCTTCACAGTAGGGGCATATTTTGACTGGCAACAGCTAGCAATGTTCATATCAGTGGCTCCTGTAGCTTTATTCTGCACCTGCATCTACATACCAGAGACGCCGAGCTACCTAGTACTCTGTGGAAAGGAAGAGGTAATTTGTAAATGCATTCTACTTCTCTTCAGTATATTTTTTTTATTCGGTCTCCGTTCTGATGAGTCTGCAGTCTCCAGGGTCTCCAGGTTAGGTCTCCATAACTCTCAGGTTGCATCTCCCATCATTTCTTCGACATACATGTTCGTTTTATTGCCATTTGACCTTTCATACATATGGTGTTGATGTAACTGCTCATTTAGGAACAGTGGCGGTACTGTGGGTGTCACACAACGGGCAAGCTTGTCACCCCAGGGAGTTTTAACGAGATCAGGTCGTTCTATCTCCCATGGAGTGAACGGCAAGACTTTGTGGACAAAGCCAGTCCACTGTCTTGATCCACCAATAAACCCGTGCAAAACCAACACTTTACCGCGAGGCACTGGGAAGTGAACCCAGCGGGCTGACCTCACATCCATCCTCCAGTCTGGTCATGCATTAAAAGTCGCTTGCGTGGCCTCTACCTGACGTTGCGTAGCCTGTACCTGAATTTATCGCGGATCCGTGGAGGTGACACTAGGCTACCCGATAATGCTACCCCCGCTTCTAAGGAAACGAATAGTATCGCCCAAGGTATTTCCACAGATTGGAACAACCGATCCCATATGATTAGGCTTACATCCGCAGTCAGGGTTCACAAAGTCCTCTCCAAGTTAGCCCCTATTCGAGGAGGCTACTGGACGGGAGTTAAACCATGAGTTGAGCCGACCTAAGATAACAAACAGATCATCAGCCCCAACAGAAATACAGTGACTGTTGCCTCTGAAAATCTTAAATTTAATTTTAGGAAGCATACCAGTCGTTGATCTGGCTGCGGGGTCCAGGATCAGACGTGATGCAGGAGCTGGCGACCATCAAGATGAACGTGCTCGCCAGCAAAAACGTCACCGACAGGAAATATCCCCTGGGACTGACCAACGGACTGGAAAGTCTCATCACTCCGAGGTTGTTCAAGCCGATAGCAATCACCTGCGGGCTGATGCTGTTTCAGCGGTTCTCCGGCGCGCACGCGTTCAACTTTTATGCCGTGCCGATATTTAGGAAAACTTTCGGAGGTGAGTACTCGACGATAACTTGGGTATCTTCATTAGCGCTACAACACATCCTGATTTCACCCCATCCTAGGTTTTGGTTTGTTTAGTCCCTCACACCAAGTGCATCTTGGTTGTTAATATGGGTCTTGCTGAGTATTGTGGTCTGCCACATCATCAATATAAGACACTTCAAAAGGAGAAAGCATTTATGTTAAGAGAAATCGTTGTTATGACAAAGGGTCTTCATCCCGCCTTCCCTTATTTCGAAGTGCCGTAGCAGTCCTGTGTGGATCGGCAACCTTCAGTCGTAGTATTATACCCCACGGCAACCATCGGTTTCGTTTTCCTTCTTTCTCTCTTTTTTTTTACTATAGTGTGTGGTCGTGCAAGATTTTTTTTTCAATGTGAAGAAGAAAATATCCATTTCGAGCCACCCTCAGAAGATTAAAACCATTTCCAGATGGAAGTCTGTCTGTCTGTCTGTGTGTTCACGATAGCGCCCAAACGCTTGATCCGATTAGGCCGAAATTCGGCATGCAAGTATCATTTAGTCATGGCAAGAATTGAAAAGGTTGCGGTTAAAATATATAGGGGGCGCAGTAGTCATTTTTCAATCTTAAAATATTGAACTTAGAAACTTGAAATTTGACCAAAATCACTTTGTGAAATGTCTGTTGGAATATTTATTAACATTTTTTTTTCTCTTTTTGTTAATGCCATCTGTCTTCTAGATATGACATTCAGCAATTGTTGTGGCTCTTGAACATTTTCATTTCTGATGTTCCTTTGATTAACTTGACTGGACTTAAATGGTATGTGCCCAATGGCACATCCACAATAATGGGTGCTAGCACATTATTATGCTACAAGTCTTGGGGCGCTCTCCTCTTCAATCTGCGGAAAGCCCGGTTTTTCATCAGCTTTGAAGCTAGTTGACTTGGATGATGTAGAACTCGCTTTTGGTAGGATACTGTAACGGCACATGATGATGATGACTGGTTCAGTCATCGCATCCGCCTGCCCTTACGTCTCTCCCCCCACAGTCTGGCCACTCAGCTCGGCCGACCAGTCGTCATAATTATCCCGCTGGCATCGCGCGCGCGCATTGCATTGTGCAACGCTCGCACTTTCTTTGTACCGTGTTTTAAAGGAATACAATAAATTCAGTTCTATCAAGTTGTGGACTTTAATTTGTGAATATCAGACAATAAAATGGAGTCAGAACAATCTATGTAAACAGACGACGAGTGTGAAGTTAATAGGGCCACTCGTTCGTCCCTACAACGGCTGTACAACCCCGCATCGGCGCAGCCTAACAGCATAAACCCTAAAATACCATTTTAGTTTTAATTTATTCTTTTTCTGTTGAGATTTCCAGGTCACAATGTAGACGGTCGTTCGTGACATAATATGTAACACTATATAATTAAATCGGTCATTTCAAAAAGGGCATTTGGGGCACTTTTTCGGAAATTATCTTTTTGATGGAAATCGTTTCTTTACACTGTAACGCATGTTTAAATAGAATATAGCAACGGTACCTAGTTTAGTTTCGAAGATATGCAAGAGTCAATATGGTACTTTTGTTTATATATACTTGCTATCGAACTCCTTAATATGTAAATTACGTTTTGGCAACCTATTTAAAAAGGAAATAAACAGGTTGTTCGACACGTAAATTCTTTTTACCAATACTTCACGTTTTATTAGCCATTGGAAGTTAGTTTTGTTGTATGGATATAGTTTTTTTAATTTTGAAAAGGGCACTTTTGTACGGAGGCATCTTAGTCATTCTGAAAAAGGCATATTTTTCAGATATTAAATAATTAATTACTAGAATATAAAAGTACACAAAGAATATAAAAATACACAAAGAATATAAAAATACACAAAGAATATAAAAATACACAAAGAATATAAAAATACACAAAGTTGAACATTAAACTAAACAAATTTAGCTTGTTTTTGTAGATATTTTTGTTACACAATTTTATAGTTACTTAAGGCTAGAAACGGTTTTTTACGTCTCCAGACAAAAAACATTTTTGCACCAGATGCCCTTTTTGAAACGACCGATTCGATTATATCGCGCTAGGCTCAACTTTGCCCTTAGCCGAGAAACGAAACGCGCCACTCGAGGCGGTCGCCGCGGAACTCAACCGAGTTCGTCCGCCGACCGAAACGGGGCACTTATCGATTTTATAGCTTCATGTGACATTTCTGTAACAAACTACTAATCCCCCTAAAACTCCCCTAAATAAGGCACTAAGTTCATTTAGTTCATTTGAATCCGTCTATAGCACTACTGTAACCTACCACTTAGTATCGAGTAAAAATAATAGATAGCGTAAGCGCGTTGATGAAAGTGATAAATTAGAACTAAGGCAGGTGTTGAATGACTGATAAAAAAATATAAAAAGTGTATATAATTGTGTGGTTCTCGTGGAAACCTGTAGGTAAGAATATAATTTTATCCATTCAAAATTTCGAAGCAAAAGATGGCAAGTTAGGATGTTCTAACATTTACTGGAACTGACTATGGAAAATTCTTGGTTATTATACCGAAGAGTAAGGAAGGCAAAATATCTCAACGGCAAACAAATATCTTCAGCAGAATTTAGACTTGAGATAGACGAGACCTTATGCGAGCTTGGCCTGAAGCCTAACATCAAGAGTCGAATGTCTTTAGAAGACGAAATTCAAGCCAAAAAAACATAAGGGTCCTGCGCAACATGTTCCTCCATTGACAGTAAGGCAGGACCAGGTATTGGCCGATTTGGGTTAAAAAAAAGGATACGTTGCAAGATTCCCAAGTGCACTGGCGTTTCACAAACAATTTGCGAAAAATGCAGTGTAGCATTATGCTATAATAAACAAAACAATTGTTTCAAATTTTTCCATACAACATAAATATTTTTTATACGTTCAACTCAATGTTACAGTAATGTCAAATTTCCTTAAATGTCAAATAAAGCATTAATAATCAATATTTTTGAATTTCTGAGAAATACGTGTTTTTTTATTTGCCTAAACCTATCTCATTATCAACATTATTTTTTGTTTGAAGATCTTGGGCTACAACGGGTTAATGAAGTTAATATTCAGATGCAATTAGTCTTCGGCTATCTGCCGGGAAATTCTCGGGGTGACGCGACCGATTTTTTCTCTCGTTCTTTATCTTTCTCTCTTTCATCGTGTCTTTTTTTCAGGAATGAATCCGCACGGAGGCGCGATAGCGGTCAGCTTCGTCCAGCTGCTGGCCTCCTGCCTGTCGGGCCTGCTGATCGACACGGTGGGCCGCCTGCCGCTGCTCATCACCAGCTCCGTGTTCATGTCCATGGCGCTGGCGGGTTTCGGCAGCTACGCCTACTACGAGGAGATACACCGCAACCAGCGGCTGCACAACCTGCCCTTCCACCAGTCGCTGGGGCAGAACGACTGGATCCCGCTGCTGTGCGTGCTGGCCTTCACCGTGGCCTTCTCCCTAGGCATGAGCCCCATCTCCTGGCTGCTCATCGGCGAGCTGTTCCCGCTCGAGTTCCGCAGCCTGGGCTCGGCCACGGCCACGGCCTTCAGCTACCTGTGCGCCTTCGTCAGCGTCAAGACCTTCGTGGACTTCCAGCAGTCCTTGGGCTTGCACGGGGCCTTCTGGCTCTACGCCTCCATCTCCGTGGCGGGGCTGTGCTTCGTCGTGTGCTGCGTTCCGGAAACCAAGGGCAAAGACCTGGACGAAATGAGCCCCAAAATTATGTTAAACGTTTCCAATATTCGCTGATTTTTATTTTATAGTAGCTTTCCACGATGACTCGAAAATATATAGACCTGGCGTATTTTCGATGCGAGGAAGCGAATAAACGCAGCGGCGTCGTCTCGCCGATGTTCGGGGTTAAAATAGCATATGAGGCGTACGCGACGGCAGACTTGCAAACCGGTTTTCGGAAAAACGCCGAGATTTACTCGACCGGCTTCCATAGAAATCGCACGATTTTCCCGTAAGCAAACAGAAATCTCAAAATCCAGTAAAGAGTATCTCAAAATATAAAACCAAAAATGTCAAAGTAAACTTAAAACAAATTGAGTGTAGTCTATTGCAGGATCCAATGCGTCGATTTTTTATACTGCCATCTTTGAAGTGGGTAAAACGATATTACCGGCAAACCACCAACTTTCTATAATAATTTGTTTAAAAAAAATACCTTCTAATATTATCTAAAAACAGTTTGAGAACCAGAGCGCACCAAATAGCTATGCAGCATCCGCTCGTCGGTCAAAAACCTAACCGCTTACGCAGCGCGCAGGTGTGGTTAGGCTGTTTTCTCAATTTCACGGTAAACGGAGTTGACAGTAAGATTTTTGACTGACGAACGGGCGCTACGTAGCAATTAAGTGCACTATGCTTCTTAAACTGTTTTTAGAATATATCAAAACGATTTAAACAAAATATTATTAAAAGTTGCTCGTTTGCCGGTACTGATTTACAGTCTGGCCAGAATGAGTACACCCTACATTTCGGGGGGGAAAATATTTATAGTAAGATAGTAAGACTAAATAATCTAGGGACATGTCGTAGTACGATCTCCCACGAGTCGTATTGTACTCAAACTAGTGTTTCTGCTCCTTTACTGATTCTATCACGTAACATAGACGTTTAAACAATTGTGAGCTTGAAAGAAAAAGATAAACGTTATTTGTGCCTTTGTTAAATAACCATTAATTTTGACTACAATTAAGACAGTTAGGTACCAACAATTTGTGGTTAAACTATACAAAATGTAAGACAATACATAACCTCAAAATGTACCTAACAGTACATTTTGAGACACTGAAAACGACTTCACTAGCTCCGCTTCAAAAAGTTTTGCTAATTTTTACCACAAAAGAATATGAATAACAAGAATTAATGACAAAATGAACACAATTTCATGAGCTTATAATAACCAAGAGGAAAAAAAAACACATGTCATAAGGTTGCCGATATAAGGTTCACAGATCATAAGGTTGCTGAAAATATTTCATGTGTTGCCGCATCGAAATATTTTCTTTCCACGTTGAATTGGTTTCTACACTTAATGGCCAGAGTATACCCGCTTCAAGGATGCAGGTATTTAAAAAATCACCTCGTATATATTACGAATACGTTCTTAAACAATTTATAGTTGAACGTAATGCTATCAACTACTTACTAGAAATATTCTTGCAATTTTTCCATACACTAGAGAGCATTTTAAGTCATAGAATAGCGAGGAAACACACCAATTGAAGACCTAGCCAGGTTTATATATTTATACGTCAATGGGTTTTGATGCCTTTTTTTAATTAAATTAACAGGCATCATCAATTTTTAAAATCTATAGCGCTGTGATTTTACGAAGTTATAAACAATATTATACACTACAGGAGGGTTCGAAAAGAAAAGGTATTTCGAAAAGAAACGAAACACCCTATACTCTAAGATCAACAATAGCGACTACTTCCTAAGTTTCTCTCGATCTTCTCATTACAGCCAAATAATATGCTATTAGCCGTTAAAAAAAACCCGCTTTTGAAATAGCAAAACTATTATTAATAATACTTCAATGACAATAATAACGACAAATAAAAATAAAATAAAAAGAGTGATCTTAGACGTTTAAAACGATATTTTTTAAAGTCCACTAATACTTATATCCATGTCAATTTTTTAAATAATATCAGCCTAATTTTAAATTAAGTAGGTTAAGGAGATCCATTGATTTATTCCCGCGCTTGAATTTTAATGGGGTATTCAAAATTAAATATCCCGCTTTTTTTGGGTGCGTCTGTATTGCAGACCCCCGTTTTTAAAGGTAATATTACTTTAAATGTATGAGAATTATAGCATAAATGATTTTTATACAATCGTTTTTGAGAGTAACTGCAAATTAATTGTCTTTTATACATAGTTTTTAATATAGAGTTGTAGATTTACCGAAATTGTTCGTGGTTTGGATTTATAGCTGCGGGTGACTACATATGAAATCATATGAAATCGAAGATTATCGAGATTGTTTGACATTATAAATGGGATAAAACCGAATTTACCGTGTGATGTTTGTAGCACCCGATATTTCGGCAATGCTGCAACTGCCGATGTCCAGGGTAGACTAAGCCAGCCTACACTACTGAATTCCTTGGGCGAAACGAACAGGGTAATTCTAAGATGGGTTCAAGGCCATGCAGTAGTCAAGGGAAATGAAAAAGCCGACGAACTTGCTAAGACGGGAGCAAAGGGAACGTTATACGTCCCTGAACCTTGCTGTGGCGTACCAAAAAGCCTTGCAAACCTAATGCTCGAAAAAATATGTTTGGAACAATCCGTCAACCACTGGAACAACACGCCAGAGTTGAATCATTCCAAAGCGCTAATTAAGGCTTACATCCGTAAGACCTTATCGCTAAATGGGAACAATCTACGCATACTGGTGAGGGCGCCCACGGGGCTTTGTGGCCAGAACAAACACATGCACAACCTCAAGCTCCAAGATACAAAAATGTGCAAGTTCTGCCGAGGGGCCGAGGAAACTCCCCTGCTCCTCATATGCGAGTGTGGCCCACTGATGCATAAAAGATACACCCACTTGGGTGGTCATTACCTCCAACCTGAGGAGGTAAAACAATCAGGCGCAAAACGCCTGTTGAGGTTCTTAAATGTCACGAGGCATAGCGCAGAACTATAGTAGGTGGAGAACACAATAGATCAGCAATGGTCGCAAAGTTACAAGGCTCATAGAGACCTTAGAGAAGCCCCACACAACAAACAAAAATAAAAATAAGGCAGTCTACCCTAGACAACGGCGGCTCCAATATTGCCAAAACATCGGGTGATACGAACTTCACGTGGTAAATTCGTTTTTTAATCAATTTATAATATGAATCCGTTTCTTTAAAAAGGAAATTGTTTGGCCAAAAAAAATTGCCTGCAGATTGTAACAAAAATGACTTCTGAGAATGTTGCTACTTTCTAAGCATTATCGTTATATGTATGTGTTTTGAGATTTTCATGATTATTCCTTTGGTTGTCCGTCTTCATAATAATGTTTCCTGTCAAAGATAATTCATAACCGTTGTTGCCGACAGTTCGTTGTCACTTATTTTCAACAAACATATATGAGTATGTCAGTGTTGCAATAAAAATATAAAAATCACGAATCCCTGGGGGGCGCCAGTTTTGCATGCGGCAAACTTGCACAAATGTCACTTTTGACAGCTCCAAATTTGTTGAGGGTAGATTTGCAGGAGGCAACCTTGCAGGCGGCAACCTTGCAGGCGGCAACCTTCAGTACATCAAACTAAACGTTTTAAGTTTTTCTGTTAGGTTAGGTTAGGTTAGGTTTTTCTTTCCCTAAAATCGAAGTGACACTATTTACCGGCATCCTTGTAGTGGATGATTTAGTACATCAAACTAAACATTAAAAAAAATGGTTTAAGTTTTTCTGTTAGGTTAGGTTAGGTTCTCGAAACGTCAGTTTGACATTTGCAAAACTGCCTTCTGCAAGATTGCCTTCTGCAAAACTGCCGCCTGCAAGAATGCCGTCTGCAAGATTGCCGTCTGCAAATTTGCCTTCTGCAAGTTTGATGGGACTTAGTAAATTTTAAATAAACCGTATGCAATGCATAAAATAGTTCAATTTAATCGTTTTTTGGTTATTATTCATTTATTTATTTCCTCAGTTGAGAAAAAAAAATCTTTCTTGCTTGCTATGCTATGCTTGAGGCTTAGTTCGCCGGGCCGCATCCGGTTGCAAGATGGCGTGGTGAAAGGAGGTGATGCTTTCGCGTGTCGGAAGACTGACGGCATTTTAGGGATGAATCCCCGTCAGATTAATAAATTTATTTATTTATTATCATTCTGTATAAAAGAGGCTTTTCGCATGCTCGTGTCTGGATGTTTGCGGAAATGATGCAGAATTTCGACTTCTCTCGTAATCGGCACAACGGGTTTATTGTCAATTCTAGCGTCCGCAGGATTTCGTCTATCCGGAAAATGCAATTCTATTGTACTCTCCATACAACATTAATATATCACCATATTAGCGAAAATTAAAGTGGATTTTTCACAGACCTGTATGTCCTTGACATAAAAAGCGCGGGAGAACTATCCTATCCACCTGCGCTGTGCCGGGACAAAGTCAAACGAATCGCGACAGTTCGCTGGAGAGACGCATAAAGCCTCTTTCACACATAATAGATAAATTATTTGAATTTCCAAGCATAGAAAAGCAATGTTTAAAAAATATGATAAGCATGTAGTTTTTTAGTAGACGTTGCTTCAAATTGTTGAAATAAGCTAAATGTTCAGTATTCAGAAAACAAAATGGGACTCGTATACGATATAAAACCTATATCCAACCACGGACAATATCCTGACTATAACATAGAATTAAACATAATTACTATAGAAAAATGCCTGCAATCCAAGAGAACATTAGGTTGTGAACTTTGCTTAGTGGCTTAGAGATAAATTTATGTCAAAATTTAGTCATAAGCAGAACTTTTTATTACTTACATAATACAAAACTACGAAATTTCTCCCTACCTAGACGACTATAGCTTTAATAGATTGTACCTATGTGAAAGGCTTCGGAGGTGTTTCTATATGATTTAATTTTATGAAAAATATTAGGCTGCCCCACGGCCATTAACTTCCTTGGTTAGCGTCTAATGCCCGCTCTACACATTGGCCAATGCCTATTTGGAGATGTCGACTACAACGGCAGAACTCGTCACCCCAGGAAGTTTTAACAACAATGAACGTTCAGTCTCTCATGGGGTGAGTATAAAAGATTTTGGGACGATGCAAATCTACCGTCCAGCAAAGCCACGAACCCGCCAGAGTCCACCGCCTTACGGCAAGGCACTAGGAAGGTAAACCACTGGGACCACCTCTCCCGCTGGCTACCTGTTTTGGCAGGATATCTCCGTCTGGAATAAACCTTCAAGATACCACAGTCCTCCCGAATGGTTACGGGACCAAAGTCGCTTGCATGGCCTCTACCTGTTATATTACAGCGTTAATTCAATATAAATTTATCGCAAACCTAGGCGTCATTTGCCCGTAATGCCACTCGGGATCGGGTAGCCCATAGATCGTTTCAAGAGTGACATGGCAACAGGTCAACATCCACCCCTGCTGCTTAGGAGACAGTATATTTCCAAAGTTTCCACACTCCTCCAGTAATTAATCAGAGTGCACAACTGATTGGCTGACGCCGAACGGTGCACAAATTGTCCAGTAGCGCCGGAGGGCAATCCCCCAGGGTGAGGCCTGAGATGCAAGAGTCCTTTCCAGGGTAGTCCCTCACACGAGGAAGCTACTGAATAGGATTTGAATCCTGGGTTGGGCCGATTCGAGAACACATTGGATCTTATTTCATGCATTCGCTACCTAAATGCAAATGCATATGTCTATCCTCTCTTCCCATACATTGTCCAAACCGGACGAATGAATCTGACTTGCTTCCACCTTAGCAATGCGTCCAAGCGTTGGCCAACGTATAGAGAGGGCATAATATGGAGGTACCTATACTATATCCAGCGAGTGATATACAAGCGAGTGCTTTCTCTTTCTAATAGTCCGGCTGAAAAGAAAGATGTAATTGCCTTTGGCGGCGGAGGTAAGGGAAGGGTATATTATAATAAGTAACACACACATATCCTGTTACTGTTCTTTCTTATTCTTGGAGTTCCTATCATAGCGAATATTAAGTTCAAGAATATAACAATTAATAAAATTAACAAACACTTTTAAGGGACTTTAAGGAGTACCCCAAGGGTCAGTGCTGGATCCAATTTTGTTGACCTTGTATCTTACAGATTTTCAAGGCGTAATCACATTGCAGAGCAGCTACTTTGATGACGATCCAAAAAAAAAGGCCAATCCTATTGTAAGCAGTGGACAGGAAATGGAAAAGATCAGTGTGGACGGAAGATTGGTTGCTGACCTTTAAGACCGAGAAATGTGTAAGGCCTTCATTTCGGGAAAAGCAACCCTAACACACAATATTCTCTGGCAGACGACCAATTAGAAGTAGTCAAGCAATAAAAAGATCATGGGATAACAATAACTGATGATCTCAAATGGGAAACACATACTCGCAATTGCTAAGAGCCAACTCTACTCTCTATCTCATCAGGAAGGCTTTCTAACATCTGTCGGTAGAGGTGTTTACAAAGATCTACAAGGCGTATGTCAGACCTATTTTTGAGTATGACTTTCAGCTCTAGTTATTATCATTCGACAATCACTTACAACCAACCCTACTGTGTGCATAACATAGGTGCAAGTGTGTTTCTTGTAGTAAGCATTCGCTCGAAAGAATTGAAATGCAAATCTATTAATTTTATCTCAATGGAAAACGGTGACCTAGAAACTTACAATGTAAGATCAGGCGGCCTAACAACTATGCCACCGGGCCGTGTCTTCCAACTAGCATCTAATAAAAGATCAAAAAAATCGACATTACTTCCAAAAACATTCAAAAACTCAAAATCTTTTGAAACACCCCCGAAACCTCCGAACAGCTCTTCTTGTATTTAAAAAAAAAGATGACAATATTATATCAATAAGCTAGACATAAGTCCAACAATCTTATGAGATTTATATAGAATATTTACGTATCGAAGCGCCTCTGCAACGATTTAGCGGATTTCGTTTTTGAATCTTTCATTTGAGTGGGAGAATTTTAGGGTCCGGTCATATCATATCAATCAAGGTCATAAATTAGAAGTAACATCACAATGGTAATATAAAATAAAACAAATTATTTAAACCCTGCAGCTTAACCGCTGGGACGCCAAAAAGCGGTGGTTGACATATCAGCACGTAGTTGTTTCGGCTGGCCTCCATATTTACTACTAATAAGATTAATTATTAGTTAACAAGGGAGAATTCATTAAACAAACTATATTGTTAGTAATTAGATACAAAATCAACTAAAAAAGGAGCAGCGCCATTTTTGTGCACGAAGGCTGGCTTCGAAAAGGTTAAGAGCCACAATATTTGGCTATGTTACCAGCACTTTAGAGTTGTCACCTACTAAGGTCAAACCCGTCACCCCAGTAAGGTATAACGATATTGATCATTTTTTCTACCATGGGGTGATCGTACTTAGGGATGAAACAGTCGATGAATGTGCCCTAAGAGAGGCATAACCCAACGCCTTACCGCAATGGCGGCTCAAGCACAGCATAGATTTATGGAGACTTTCATATTTTAGTCTGAACAACCGCACCAAGTCCTGAATTCCTTCTAATTGAGGTAATTGACCGAATGGAGGTTTTTTTTCCTAAAATTTTCCCACTTTCATCTACCAACAAAAATGTTGGGCAGCATTTCGCATCGACATTTATTATAAAACAAGTCGCCCATCGCTAGCTACGGTTTTACAATTATTATTTTTTATTTATATTTGTAATATTTTTTAATGAATGTTTCAAGTCGGATTTAGACCATAAGAGACGGTTTATACCAAGTTTTAAAAAAATGATTACAGTTAGTCTGATATGAAAGGACACAGCGGAATTTAGGGAATGAGGAAACAGTACAGCGCTCTAATGTTTATGAGATTTTTTCTCTCAAAGTCAGCAACAATGGATATGAAGTTTGCAGGGCTATTATAGGGGTGCCTGATGAAGATTATTGATCTACTACCCAGACGTGTTTAAAGCCATTCGCCTTGGAAAATTCTTTTGCTATAAAAGCATTTCTATTTTGAGGTAATAGGGAATAATTAATTATTAATGATTTTCCTTCCTTGACCCTGAAACCCAATGTCTGTTGAAAAGAATTCTCGTTTTAAGGTAGTGACAGACTTGTCCGTACACAACATATGCAACGCATTATGACATCTAGACCCTTAAATTTGCATGGAAACAGATGACTCAGAAACATACTTGTCGTACTCAACGCTGTTAAATGCCTCCCCCGCAACGTCTATCTGCAATCTTTAAATCGACGTAGGAAGGTGGAGGGGATAACAGTACGCTGTCCCACGCGTAGCACTAGTGTGTTTTTAGAACCTACATTTGCAACACGTTAGACAAACATAGAACTCCAGCGCATGCGCAGATAAAAGACATACGGAAGTACATAAAGAATTGTTATTTTATTATATTGCAATATCTGCATTAATGTATTGTATTCTCCAAACTTTTCTCTTTGTCTATTTATCTCATGAATCCAATATCTTCTTTTCTTATTTTTTTTTTGTTGTTTGTAGCAAATCATTCTTAAACTCACTCTCAGAATCAGAAAACATATTGTATAGCGGTTGTACACAATACAAGTGCACCTTCTAAGAAATGACAGCAGATTCTGATGCCATATATACGTTGCATACGAGGGTCAAGTGTCCACACCAATGTAGGAGTGTTGGATCGTATATGTTGTGTACGTGGGCTCAGTTTGTCTACCCTTAATCTGATGGCAGCTATTAGATCCAGATCCATCTTTGTGAGTTTTGCTATGAAGTTTCGGTCTTAAGGCATTTTTGAGGCGAGGTCTCATGCGGCGTACAAAACGATTATATTATTGCTTGATCGCACCAAGTCTTGCAGAAATCTTACAGGCATCTTAAAGAAATTTACAAAAAGATCCTCCTCCTTGCTTTTAAGGATACCCACAATCTCGATATTGTTCCCGTCGATTGCGAGCCCTATTCTCTATTTTTAGCTCATGTGCGGTTACTACTTCGAGAGTCTTCACTTCTTTCTCACATTATATCAACTCAGTCTCGTATTTGATTGGATTAAATGTATTACAATCTGAGCTTTGGCTTTCCCGGTTAGACGGCGCTCTATGAAAAGGATGATTTGATCGGTATCTATAATAGTCTAAATCCGACTTAACTATATAAAATAAGAATAAATAGTGAATTCAAAATGTAGTGCCTCATTTGCCTTAGAAAAATGCTCTTTTTACATGTAAGGACAAAAAAAACTATTGAAAAAAAGCTGTTTTTATATTATTATGTCTACGCATATTATAGCCATTTTTTTTAGAGATTGTATGTAATGATATGTATTATGGATAGGTAATTGAGAGTGTCAATTTTTGGGGATGAATATTTTAAATGGCGCTACTCTTTTAAGGCCAGCTCTCCTCGCTCATTGATGACTAGCAATCCGTGGTAGTCAGGACAGACAGAAGCGTAGCAGACAGGACGTCTGTTGGGTGTCTACGAGCGTATATAATATTTTGGTAGACTTAAAATGAAAATGGAGTTGAAATTACGAGAACTTGTCCTTCTGACAGATAAAATAGAAAATGTGATGGAATTTACTGTTATTTCCCAAAATATTAGGCCATACGTAATTAAGGAATGGAAATACGCAAAATAAACGGACGTAGCGGCTTTAAGACTGACTAGCTACTACAATACTATTCTACTCTTATTCCAAAAACGAAAGGACAAAAACCTGAAAAACTATAGCCCAATTTCTCGATTTGACGAGTATAGCCTAAAGAAAGCTGGAATTCAGAAATGGCTTCGGCACAGTCAAAGAAATATTCAATATCAACCAATATTGATCTCGCAAATGCCGTCAACCGGAACGGCTTCACTGCTCACCTTTATGCGGTGAAGTCAGCGCTCGTGGCCTGCCAGCCCAATCTCTGTGTCACCTTTTTAACGATTTTGGTCTCTCCAGGAAAATAATTCCTAGAAAAAATATCTAAAACTGTGATTTTAGCATCTCAAATTCTATGGTTTCAAAGGAAAGTGAATGGGTGGTAAAGTAAACGCTCACATTTGAAAAGATTACTGCTTTAAATCTACCACAGCTGGTCATTACTCCGGAGTCCACCACTCAGCCCCCAGAAGTGTAATAATGTTATTATGATGGGCCCGACTCCAGTCGGTGAATTCCATGGCAGCTCCGTTTGTATTTTAATATCCCAGCAATTGCCACTCTCTATACCATTTAAAAATACCTATATCGCAGTTTTCATTTTAAATAAAATTTTATACGAGATCATTTTTTATAGAAGAATAGAGTATAGTAAATTTACATATGGCGCTACGATCCTTGTAGGGTACCTTCAATCAAGAATTTGTATGTACCTACCTCCTACCTAAAATTGTCCGTTTCGGCTCGACTGCCGCTGAAAGAGGCTACTTCTAAGAATGCTTCTCTTTCAGAGGCAGATGAGCGAGAACGGATTGCTAAATCCTGAATCTATGAATAAAAATCCTATAAGTGGCGTTACAGTTGTTTTATTTATTAAACTAGCTGACCCGTGCCCACTTCGTTGGGCGGTAAAACTTTTTACCTGTGATGAAATTATGAGTGTGGTTCGGTTAGTACTGAGTGCTATGATTTATTTCCTGACTGCCAAAAGAAGGTTTATATTTTTACTGAATATATATGTATGTATTTGATTTGCATGCCAATTTATAATACCGTTATTTATGAGTGTCTTCTTGTGAGTGTCTTATTTGTGAGTGTCTTATCTCTTTACCATTTATGCATTAAAAGGGTAATTATATGCAGTAAAAGGGAAAAGTCTTCTGTCTTAAACACTTGAGACGATAAATTTACTTATTTTGATATGAAATCATAAGTGTTGATAATATGACCAATAAACATGACCTAACGATTTAAATTATTTTTTAAATATAAAATACTACTTTTTGTGACTTAAATATAAAAGTTAGACATATGCTGTCCTTGACTTTTTTGTAGGCATTATCAAACTTTACAACTTTTCTCTAGAACTTAATCATATATCTCTCATCGTTAAGGCAGCCTTAGTTAGAAACGTATCGTTCGACCGCTTATTCTCCGACTTACTTTGCAAATCCGACTACCACGAAAAAGTCTTTTCATTTTTCGGATTAATATATAGCCTATGACACTCACAAATAACGTGGCTTTCTATTGGTAAAAGAATTTTCAAAATCGGTTCAGTAGATCCAGAGATTACTTCCTACAACATCACAAACTTTACCTCTTTATAATATTAGTATAGATTAATGGGATCGGTACTCCTAGCATCAAGAGGGTTGTAGGGGTTTTTCAGTCTTTCAGGATTATTTCTCTGGTTTTCTGTCCTAATAATAATATTCACTTTAAAACAAAATGTGGAACCCATATGTCGAGTTTTGAAATTAAACCAAAGCGTTTCTCGTGATCATCGAATTCGATAAATTTAATCTCTCGGTGATCTCACAAGTTGTTTTTCGGCGGTTTGCGTTAATCAATGCCTTTATTTGATCTTTATCAGATTCAACTGGCCTTCCAAAACGTGATGCATCTTCAACATCAAAATTGCCGGAACAACATTTTGCACACCAGTTTTGGCACTGGCATTCTGTCAATACATCTTCTCTAAACAAATCCTTTTTTTTTCTTAATTCAACTGCATTTGTACCTTTTCGATAATAAAAAAGTAATATATGCCGAAAATGCTGTCTTCAACTTTCCATATTTGATACGACACAAAAGTATCGCGCAAAATCAAAAAAACTTTTTTATAAGCCTTGCTTTATATTAGCTGTCAAAAAAAAAGTGTTTTTTTTCTTAAAAAAATACTTTTTTGAAAGAGGTTTTTTTTTTATTTGAAAATTTTATTTTTATGTTAAAAAGCACAAAAGGCGTTTAGCGCACTGCGCCACCTAGCGGTAGGTAAAATATCGCAAATATTGTTTATTTGCAATATTTTACCTACCGCTAGATGGTGCAGCGCAGTAATATATAGCGAAAATTGTTTATTTGCAATATTTTACTTACCTAAAATAGATGCTAGATGGCGCAGCGCGCTCAACGCTTGTAAAAATTTTATTCAAAAATTAAATAGGTTAAAAAAAATATATACTTTTTTCTTATATTTTTTTTTAATCAGAGGTTGCTTATTCGCTTATACTGAATCAACCAATTTAAGTATGCCGGTTAATTAACCTTTAGAAGGAAAGTCATGGGAATGAAACTCCCGATAACATTTTCAACCCTTGAAAATTTCTTTTTAGGCGGTGTTAGTGCATGCATACAGGCACGTATCCAGAATTCAGTTTCGGGGGGGACATTCATTGAAACAACAAGCGCGGCACCCACCAAACTTGAATTATCTAATGAAACGAAAATACGCCGGATTTCCGGGGTTAAATCTTAACTACCCTCCCCCCCCACCCCCCTGGATACGTGCCTGAAACTAGCTACATAAATCACGGATTCTTGTTTTCTGATTCACAACTTTTCTCGACTAAATTTTTTACTCAAAAAAAATGGGGGCGACACTTCCCCAGTGGGCCCTCCCCCCCCCCCCCCACCCGGTTACGTCCTTGCAAGCATACTAACATATAACAGTAGCTTATTCAATTAAGGCGACTCCGTGTTTATGCAATTATGTAATTATATGTGATAATTACATAATTGCATAAACACGGAGCCCACAAATTGTCGCAACGGAAAACCACCGATCGGTGGTATTGGCATTCCAGCATTTAAAACTCAGCCTGTATAATAACAATGCGGCTTAAGTATGGAGTTGGCTGTGGAAAAATACACTTAAGTTCACTGTTAGGAAAAAACAAAAGACTCTCCAAACAACCCAATAGTTCCTTAATCCCTAGGTGGCCACACCTGCCGATTGGCGTTTTTTGTATTATCCGTATTATATCCCTATTTATGCAATTATCGGCTCCATGTCTCCCTCCGTTGCGGTAAAAGCCTGTCGGGAAAAGCCAGTCGGGAGTTAATGGGCCCTTGCTGAGTTGGCCACGAAGACCCATTCTGTTCAGGGTTGGTCACACTCACGGGTCAACACCTATCCGACGGCCTCCACGCATGAAGTGCGAGCCTGTGTAGGACTCTGGCCTCATGATCAGTTTCCCCTAGGAATCAAACTTATGGCGCTCCTGGACGGTCTGCGCACCGTGCAGCGTAAGCCAATCGACTGTGCACTCTGACTAACAGTTGGGGGAGTCCGCGATAGATTCGGTATACACCGTTTCACCGCTTCGTAAGAGAGGACCGCGCAAGCGACCTCGAACTCGTAACCAATCGAGAGACCGGAGTAATCTGGTCACAATTGGAAGTAAGGGCGCGAGTGTCGGCCCGCTGGGTAACATTCCTGGCTATCTCACGGTTAAGGCGTTGGCCTCTTACGGGCTTGTGGCGTAGCTAGACGGTGGACTGTTTTGTCCCCAAGTCTTCTGCGCTCACTCCAGGGAGATAGAACGACTTATCTTAACTAAATAAAATAAAAGAACGACTTAAATAAATAAAATAAATAAATAAATAAATCGTTAAAACTTCCTGAGGTGACGGGCTCGCCCGCTGTAGTCGACAACCCAAGTTGGTAAAAGCCTGTCATTGAAGCCTGCCATTGAATAAGCCACCGGTATATATGCTTGCACACAACTTCTACAAACAAATTTTAGAGCGCTTGGAAAATTTTGCATAGAATGACTGTCTTCCGAAAGGTTAAGGACAAACAATAAAATATCCGGTTCATCTTCCACCATATTTTTATATTAAAATCAGAAAAAAAAAATAAACCTACTAATATTCAATATTCCAGTTTTCACTATCGCATTCCGGTTGTTTTTCGGTAAGCACTAAAATGTTCTAAATACTGGTAGATTGTGTCCATGGGTTGGTAGACATCATTCATCTTCGCGAGCAGCTGACTCGGCGGCTGCACTGGAGCACAGGATCCCAGGAATCCCTGCAGAAATTCCCTCATCAGAGCCCAAACGGTAGACGGTAGGATGCAAGGTCGGTACTCCACCTGGGGATTTAAATCAATTATTATTATTGTTGTTAATCCTACTAATATTATAAACGCGAAAGTTTGTATTTATGTATGGATGTTTGTTACTCTTTCACGCAAAAACTACTGAATGGATTTTGATGAAACTTTACAATAATATAGCTTACACATCAGAATAACACATAGGCTATAATTTATGAAGATATATGGTTTTCTATCATCATTATCACAATTTCCATCACCACGCGGGTGAAACCGCTGGGAGCAGCTAGTAATATTATAAACGCGAAAGTTTGTATGTATGCATGGATGTTTGTTACTCTTTCCCGCAAAAACTACTGAATGGATTTTGATGAAACTTTACAATAATATAGCTTACACATCAGAATAACAGATAGGCTATAATTTATAAAGATGTATGGTTTTCTATCATCATTATCACAATTTTCCATCACCACGCGGGTGAAACCGCTGGGCGCAGCTAGTACCATATAAACAAGGTATTTCGAAGACAATAAAATTATTAGTTGCTCAAATAATTGCTAGCTGTATTTTTTTATGAAAATGCAAATTTATTGTGAAAAAATGATTAAAAATAAATCATTAGTATTGCCCATCGCTAGCTACAACTATTTCCCATCTTTCTGGCAGAGCTCGAATACCGTTACGGTAAAAGTGTTCATCTTTTGAGGAATCAAGCCATTTTTAACACGCTTTTATTAGGTCGACCTGTATGTAACTAACTATGTAATGGAATCTAAGGTAACTAATTTAACCATCTTCCAAGGATCGTAGCATCATGAAAATTGGCAGCTGTATGTAGTTCTGATGACAATACAATAATATGGTACTGTCGAACCGATCTGATGATGGAGTCGGAAGATATGAACTGGAACTTCATGATGGAACATCGTATCATAGCTGTGTTTGGACTTGTTAGAAGTCTTGGAATGAACTTTGACCACGATTAGGTTTCAAGGTCTGATGATGAAGCCGGAAGATAGGCACTGGCATTCCATGATGGAATATCGTATCATAGCCGTGTGTATGTGAATATCGTATCATAGCCGTGTGTATGTGAATATCGTATCATAGCCCAAAAGCGTGTTTTTAGTGTTTTTTTTTAAACTTTTAATATAATTCATGTCTTCATATAAGCGGAACTGCCAATCGGCCAGACGGAACGGAACAAGTGCCATCGAACGGAACAAGTAATAATCGGACGGCGCAATACCTGGGGAATACGGCGGGTGGGGTAGGACTTTCCATGTGAGCGTTTACAGGTAGGTTTTAATGGGTTTGGTTTTAATGGGTTTGAAACGTGCGGCCTAGGGTTGTCAAGCTGTAGAATTACTTTTTCGTGCCTCTGCTCGTATTGTGGCCGTTTTTCGCGCAGTGCTCGGCTCAATCGCATCAATTAAAGTCGATACCGTTCCCCAGTCATGGTTTCGTTGGGTTTCAATAGTTCATAATGAATAACACCGACCTGGTCCCACCAAATACACAATATAACCTTCGCAGCGTGAATATTCGTCCGAGCCGACGACGTAGAAGCATGACCGGGCAATCCCCGTAACTTTCTTCTCTTTGGGTTGCTGTAATAAATCCATTTTTTATCACCCGTCACGATGCGATGTAGAAAACGCTTCCTCGTTTGCCGCTGGAACGGTTGTACTCAGGCGAAAAAAACGACGCTCAACGTCCCTTGGTTTCAAATCATAAAGAACCCAAGTACCTTGTTTTGTTTTGTAACTCGTAATGCTGAAGCAAGCTCTTCTTGTGTTTGGCACGGATCTTCATCGAGCAATGCCTCCAATTCAGCGTCTTCGAAGGATTTAGGGCCTTCCTTCACGCGGACAGCCGTCAACATCGAAATCACCATCTTTGAAGCGATGGAACCAATCACGGCACGTTGTTTTACTTGAAGCAGCATCTCCGTAAAAACTTTGGAGCTCTCGATGTGCTTCAGCTGACATATCCAACTGTATTTGCAAATTTGGATGAATAGAAGACTAGACTATTGACTATATAATCATGACAATGTTCCATCTAATTCATCGCACCTAATTAAGACTTTCTTGACGAAACATGAAATTCCAGTTGATCGCCAGCATTTTTACTCTCCAGATATGACTTTTTGCGACCTCTGGTTGTTTCCGACATTAAAAACACTTTCGAAAGCATCCCGTTTTCAGAGTAGAGAAGAGATAATGCAGAACGCAACGGCCGACTTGAAGACCATTCCAAAAGAAGCCTTCCAGAAGTGTTTTCGGCAGTAGAAGGAACGGAGGGCTAAGTGTGTGGACGCACATACTTTGAAGGAGATGAAGTTCCAATCCCGTCATATAGGTAATATAATTTTCCCAGCAAAAGGTTGGATACTTTTTAAACAACCCTCTTAACTACAGTCAATAAATTCTAAGATGGGTTCTAGGCCATGCAGGAATCGAGGTAAATGAAAAAGCCAGCGAACTTGCTAAGACGGGAGCAAAGGGAATGTTATACGGCCCTGACCCTTGCTGTGGCGTACCAAAAAACCTTGCAAACCTAATGCTCAAAAAATAGTTTTAGAACAAACCGTCAACCACTGAAACAACACGCCAGGTTTGAATCATCCCAAAGCGATAATTAAGGCTTACCACCGTAAGACCTTATCGCTAAATAGGAACAATCTACGCATACTGGTGAGGGCGCTCACGGGGCATTGTGGCCTGAACAAATACATGTACAACCTCAAGCTCCGAGACACGCAAATGTGCATGTTCTGCCAAGGGGCAGAGAAAACTCCCCTGCACCTCATGTGCGAGTGTGGCCCGCTGATGCGTAAAAGATACACCCACATGAGTGGGCATTACCTCCAACCTGAGGAGGTAAAACAATCTGGCGCCAAAAGCCTGTTGCGGTTCTTAAATGACACGAGGCTTAGCGCAGAACTATAGTAGATGGCGATCACAATAGATCAGCAATGGTCGCAGCGTTACAAGGCTCATAAATACCTTAGAAAAGCCCCAAACAACAACTAATTATAATACAGTTGTGTCGCCAATGACTATTTTGTTCTTAGAAAATTGCGTCACCTATATGGTCACCGCAGTACAATGTACACATTGACCGTATAGAGCGTATTCAGAAAACCTTCGTAAGGCACTTGTGTCATCGAACCCTCGCTGAATATACCTCATATTCTGACGGCTTGGCAAGGTTCGAAATGCTGAGTCTTCAGCAGCGACGTAAAGTGACTGATATGACGTTCTTCCACAATATACTTTCACATCATATTGACAGCCCACAAATTCTAAGCAGAATAGCCTTAAATGTCCCATCGCGCCGAACTCGTCACCCAAGGGTATTCAATGTACCCAGACTCCATACAAATCAAGCAAGGAATTCAACTCTGCATCGAATTATGGAAGCCTACGATGAATCGTTTCAGGAACTAGACATATTCTCAATGAGCAAAAACGAGTTTATCAGAGCGGTAATAGACCAGACCTTAAAAGCTTGAAAAGATACATACCTGTGCAGAATCACACACTCTCATATATACACAACTATGCCACATACACGTAGATGTACTTACACACACCCATTAAACACACATCACAATCACACACATAAACACACTCATCCTACTCTATCGTACACACTCAGAAATCGAGAGAACATGATAATATAAGATAATATATAAATATTATTACACAACATCACGCACATTAACTGTATATTACCAGGAGACTATTTTGGCCGTAATATTGTTATTATTATTTATTAACTTGAGACCCGAGCGCTGTTTTTCTCTTTTGTTGGAATAAAAATAAAAAATAAAATAAAAGCCCCATACAACAAATAAAAAAAAAACAGTCAATAAGTATGTGAACATCAGATTCAAAGATACAGGGACCAACAACAAAAGATGGTACTGGGTTCACTCTTTCGAAGTGGGCCATGTAGTTCAATGTGCTATGTCATTCAAGTCTTTCAACGAGCCATGTAGTGGATTTTCACCCAACTGATTCTATAATGCGCACGTAATAATTATGCACATGTTTTACAACTCAACTGTTAGAAGTCGCATGGAAACTAATGCAGCTATTTGGAATTCTCATGAAGATGTCTATATCCTCATGCTGGAAAAGGTGCAGGAGCGTTTTTTAAGGATATTTAACTTCAAGTAGGACGGATATAATTTTTGTATCCGACTGCATTTGTCACAGTCTCATGGCTAAAATTATTGTTTTCAGAAGAGAAATGCTGAACATGTCCTATATTTTAAATATGATTCGATGTAAAACTGATAACCCTAGCTTACTAGATAAAGTGGATCTTTCCGTGATCACCAATCTTACAAGGTGGAACTTGTCGGCGCCTGCTTTGAGGCGCTTAACCTTTCAAAAGCTAGTAATTCCATGAAAAAAAAATTAAGCGCTCGAAAATTTCTTTGTTTGATGTGTGCAAGCGTACTAATATATACCGGTAGCTTGTTCAATGGCATGCTTTAATGACAGGCTTTTACCGCAGTGGTGGAAGAAATGTATGTATTTATGTATTTATTTAGGTAAGTAACAGCATGAACTTATAATTAAATACATAATTCTTAATAAAAAACATGTTCTTATGCCATTTATAACTTACGCCGTTCGAAATTATTTGAAAAATATTTTACAAACTATATTATGAAACAAAAAATACATCCGTAAATATTTATTAGTTGAGAGAAAACGGATCTATACCGCGAGGAAATAGAGCTGATAATTGCATAAATACGGATATTAACTCGATGGCCCCAGACTTCGATTATTGTAACCCCAACCCTCATTTGTTTAAATGCAATTACAGCCAATTATTTATTTGTTGATATGAGAGCTAGTATTTTACGCGACACTTGCTGCCATTGGCTTCATCATTTGCTGCCATCGGCTTTGCGAAGAAACATAGCTGACATCTCACTCGATTGATTGTCCTGAACTACTATCTAAAGTATCTCTCCGCACTCCTAGCCGGGCACTTAGAAATAGGGCACTCCTTGTACCTGGCTTTAAAACCAAATACAGGCGTAATTCTTATTTTATAAGGGTATGCGAAACTTTCAACAACCTGAATGCTGACATTGATATTGACCCCTTTTTCACGAATATAGATACTATAAGGAAGCAGGCTGTAAGGCGATTTTGTGATGACCAGGCTTAGCATTTTCTTCTTTTATTACAGTCTTGTTTATGTCAACATGTTTACTATTGTGCAATTTAGTATCTTCTTGTATAACCCGTTGAGTAGGATGAGTCAACCAAATCTGGTCGCGAAACAATTATCCGTTGAGTACGAGTCGACCAAATCTGGTCGCGCGATTTTTTCACTTCTTTGACGTTGTCATATTTATTCATAATTATCTAATTGTTTTACAAAATGATATTTCAATATTCTATATTCGAAATTTCAATGCAATCATTGTGCAGTTGTTCTTTTTATGATTGGTGTAGTAGTTTCGTAGTTATAGTACTTTAAGTCGATGTCGCCGAAAATCCTGCAAAAGAGACAGATGCATCCATGAAAATACCCATTTACTCCAAGGGTTAATATCTTCTTTATGCTTAATATCAGTTCTAAATTCACGTTATTATTATTGCCATTATCAGTGGTAACTTGTAAATGGCTCTAAGCTTCCTATTTTTGTTCATTACTAAATTATTGGCTGTAAGTTATCCTTAAGAAAATAAAATAAAATAAATAAATTCTATTTGTATGAGTTACTGACATTCTATTTGTGTTTATAATTTTATTTGTAATTGGAAATGTAATTTTATTTGTAGAAATACCATTAGATATGTAATTTCTATACCCAGATCGGGTTGTTAAAAATAAATTCTTCTTACTTCTTACTACCGCTTGATATCTTAATTAATTTCAGTTTTCAATGCATTGGTATTACTGTAATGTTGTTTGGTAAAAAGTGAATAACAATATAAATAGAATATTTATTTCATATATACCTCAACAAGGATTCCTTTGAATGTCTGGTTCATGGTGACGGATCCGATTTTTATGCAGAAATCGTCAAGCTCAAATCGCGGTCCTTTTGACTCTATCTTCGTCTGTTTCTTTGACGTATAATGATTCGAAAGTTTCATCATGAGCAGATCGAAGAGACCGTCCGCAGTTAGGTGTAGGGTTTTCTGTCCCGATTCCAGTATAGAGAAAACAGACGCGGGTTGCTCCGAATTGTGTAGAATGTGAACAGTCTTTTGAGAACCTAAAAAGAAATAGAATGCCTATATTTTGCTTATTTATAGAGATTGAGCAAAGAGAGTTTTTACAGATTCAGAATCAGCGTGATAAATTTAGTAGGGTTTACCGATCCCAATTGATTGAATTAACCAATCTTCGATGTAGAAGAGTTTACTAAAATGCATAAATACCGCCTCTGATTCTTTTAATATATTATTAAGCTCGGGCAGAAAAGACGACTATAGTCGTTACAACTGCCTGCGTGGTGGATGCAGTGGCCTAGCTAGGTGATCAAAGGCCCTGGTGCGAAGAGGTCACTGGGCCCTCGTCAACCCCCCCCCCTCCCCTCCTCAAATCAAAACAAAACTTATTGATTTTAAAAATGTTTCAATTTTAATAGTTGAAACTATCATTGTTAGTTTGGTCACTAAGACCCAGTTGTATATGAAACAATAAAAAAATGTTAAATATGGAAATATCACCGCAAGCAAAAAGTTTGTTTCAAATTTTGCGCAAAATTTGCAAAAAGTTTTTATCGAATTTCGTGCGAAATTTGAAAAAAAAATCCCCTGCAGCGCTATTGATGTTAACATGTGTTAGGGATAATTTGGATTTTTTCGAGGTTTTTCCAGTCACTTAGGCTATTGATGACAAAAGGTAACCTGAAATAAATGTTTTTTTTTTCAATATCAAACTTTTTTCAAGAAAAGTCGAAAAAACAAAAAGTTTTTTTCGAATTTAGCGCGAAATTTGAAAAAAAAATATATACTATATGGATAAATACATAAACCCCAAATATTTTATAAAAAACTGTAAAAAAATATTTATAAATACAATAGTTCACTTTCTGTAATGGCAGTCGTGTTTTTTATTCTTTTTGAAACAATACCGCAATATGCATAACACGCACTTGCATACATACAAGACGATCATCGCTAATCACCACGCCAATATCCTGGCCGTTTACTGTTTTGCACCAGAAAGAGACAAAGAGACACTATCTCGCTCAGCAATACAGCTCGTGAAACGGCACCGCTCGCATTATAGTAGTACTAACAAAATCCGTTAGATGGAGTTTTTAATTTTATAAATATTTTTACTAGTTGTGTCTATGTGGCGTTTTCTATCAAATTGAGATTTATTTCAATAATCAAGATATCGTAAAATATTGTCATTATTTTAATTAGCCTTTAGCTCCATGGGCCCCCTAGCCCCGTGGGCACTCTAGCTCCATGGGCCCTCTAGCCCCGTGGGCTCCCAAGCACCGTGGCCCCCCCTAGACCCGTGGCCCCCCTAGTCCTGTGGGCCCCCTAGGGTGGTGGGCCCTGGTGTACTGCACCACCTCGCATCTTAGTAGCTAGGCCACTGGGTGGGATTGGATTCTGCCTCTATCCACCTCGTTGGAGTAAGTAAACTATGCCCTCATGATCGTCAAGGCCCTATAACGCAGGTAGAACCTAAAACGAAGATAAAATGCAAAGAAACAAACCTATAAATTCACACATCTGCGGTAACGACATATACGTCTCGCAGTCCACCAAGAATTGCCCACTCTGCGTAGCTCCCAGCGCCAGAATCCTCTTTGTTAACTGGTCAATGATTTGAGGGCCATTCTTGTTTTCTGGGACGGGATACTGTTGCAATCTACGGAAAAAACAAAAATCAAACACAGCTCCTCGCAAATATACTTGTAACTATCACACTTACATCGTGACGCCCATTATTATCGTTTGACAAACTTTTCAATTACACTGATTCAACCGTTAAATCACAAGTTATAAAGAGAACAATTGTGATAATAGAATAAACCAGAAGACGTAAACATAACCAAAAAGAGGACCGGCCATTTTAAATTTTGACGCAGCGTAGTGACGCGTTTGACAGCTCTTATTAAGGGGGATGTCCATAAATTTTACATTTACTCTTCTTCTACCTTGAAATTTATTTATTATTTCAAATATTATTGAGCAGCATGACAGACCAATCCAGTTCAACCTTTAATTTTAAATCAACAGTGTACAAGTCGGTAATAACAGATTCACATATGTAAACTAATGTTGTCAATAAAAAATAAAACTAAGTAAAACAAAGATTATGATAAATATGGGATAGCATGGAGTTGCCTTTTTAGCTGACAAAGGGATATATAAAAGAGTAAGACGTATATCTCAGTGGCTAAGGAATTAGGGAGAACTATACCCCTTTCCGCAGGCCTGTTTATAAAACTATTTATGCGATGATACGACACATCAAATAAAAGTTTGACAAACGTTGAGCGCGCTGCGCCATTAGATAGATAAAGTATCGTGAATAAAAAATATTAGTTATATACCTTTATCGGAAAAAACGAATTTTTCGAATTAAAAAAATTTAAATATTTTGCTTTTTTTTTAAAGTTCCCTTTTTGGTCATAGGTACTCATTTACCCATTTCATGGATCCCGGTTAATTAAAACTCATCCTGCGTGTATAAGTAATTATAATTCCATAAAAAAAAAACTGCACATCCCAACTACACATTTTAAACAAAAATAAAAGTTCTGGTTTTCTATGTATATCTGGCTTAAGCGACCCACTGGTCAATGCTCCAGATAGTGTTGCCAAAATAATTACAGCTATTCCCCAACATCTTAATCGGATATTTTTTTAATTTCATGTGCATTAACAAATTATTTTTAAAATCGAATTGTGTTCTTAATTCCAGAATTATTTCATTATATTGAGTTACATTACAGGTAGAGAACATCTTTGCAAATAATTTGTTATTATTCCTTTTTTTCTGGAAAATCCACCCACTATTTTTTGTATACCGCTTGTCATGTCATCTGCGATAGGTACTGTTTTCTCGTCTGCTTTTTTGTTTTCAAATTCGGCGTTTTAAGCTATAAATTCCATCGTTTTACCATGAAAAATAATCAGGATGTTTATTGATCAACGCGTAAATCATGTAAAATGTGGTTTCAATCGAATGAAACAATGAACCCTATGGCGCTGTCGGGCCGTGGGTTGTGTTCGTGAAATTTCGCCATATTTACGGTGAATTACGGTAAAAAATGAGTGAAAAGTGGTGTATCTGTGTAGATTATTACAAACGTTGGTGAAGTAACGTTTTAAATCTTGATATTCTGTGTCTAGTAAAGAGAAAATAGGAGAGGAGATTTCTGTCAAAAAAGGTATGTTTTTATGTGTATTTTAAACTGATGAAGTTTTATCGTTAGTTTTCTAGTGATTCTAGCCCTAAAGAATTGACAATCAAGAAGTGGGCCTGGGATTTATGCATTATTGGAACCTTTCTCAAAAATCAATTAAAAAACTACTAGGTAGTATCATTGTAACGCTAAATGTGATTGTTTTTTTTAAAAAATAATACCTAATCACCTAAATGGCAGGTTAGATTACTTTTTTTAAAACAATCTTGAACACGGGGTATATATATTGGTATTATTGCAGTGTAGTAGGAACCTCTTCTGGATTGTTGATTTTTTAATGTCCCCAGACTATATTCACCGCGCTGATTCCGAATCTGCAATAATATTTATTCGGTCTCAATAAATAAGCGAGATATAGGCATTCAAAAAAGCGCCAAAGCCATACATTTTGGTAGGTTAAGTTTTTTTTTATTTTAAATAATACATAAACACCTATTTGGCGGTAGGTTAGATTAGTTTTTTTAAACAACTTTAAAAACTGAGTTTAAAAAATTTTTGGAATAACTGCAGTATAGGAACCTCTCACCAAAAAAAAAAAAAAAATATACACTAATAGATTGTAGCATTTTAATGCTAAATCTGGAAGAAAATTGTGTCGGTCGCTATAAATAAGCGAGATATAGGCATTCAAACTTTAAATTTTATATGTAAACAAATAGCCTAAAATGGCCCAAAATAAAATTCACCCCGCTATATTCACCACGCTGATTCCGAATCTTCCATAATTTTTATTCGATCTCAATAAATAAGCGAGATATAGGCGTTCAAATTTGTTATCCCAATGTCAACAAAGTTGCGGCCATTTTGTTTGTACTTACCGTGTTGACACTTTCGAGTATATCGTAATATCGATAACAATTAGCGATATTACAGAAATTATGACAATTTGGAGAGTTTTAAGATTAATTGAAATATGTTGAACAAAAGCGATTGGAAAAATACATATTTTCGCGCAAATTAAAAAAGGGCACTATTTTCGATGTCTTTTCAATGACTTTGCGTATTGATGACAGAAGATATCCTGAAATGTCGTTTGTTTCAGGTTACCTTTAGTCATCAATACACCAAATTTCAAATGTTCGTAAAATCTACGAAAATTGTCCAATTGTTTTAGATGATCGCTAACACATGGTGTTAATTTGATATTGAAGAAATTTAGTTTGTTTCAGTTTACCTTTTGTCATTCTTATGTTAATATCAATAGCGCCGCAGGCAAAATTTTTTTTTCGAATTTCTTTTGTCTGCGGTGTTAATTTGATATTGAAGACATTTCGTTTGTTTAAGGTTACCTTTTGTCATTATCACCAAAGTCATTTAGTAAAAACCTTGGAAAAAAAACGAAATATCGCTAACACATTGTCATGTTAACTTCAATAGCGCCGCAGGCAAAAATTTTTTTTCGAATTTCGCGCGAAATTCGAAAAAAAATTTTTGCTTGCGGGGATATTCAGATATTTAGGAATTTTCTATTGTTTCAGGATACCTTTTGTTATCAAAACTCAAAGTCATTGAAAAAACCCTCGAAAATAGACTATTATTTTTTAATATCGCACATGTTTTTTCACGACCATGCCATCATTTTTCTAAAATCGCGAATTGTTATCGATATTAGAGAATACGCGGTATATCGACTAAGTATATTCCGACACTACTTCTGAAGCAATATGGCCGTCTTTTTGACGTTTAGTATGCAAATTTTAAATGCCTATATCTCGCTTATTTATTGAGAGCGACAAAAGATTATTGCAGATTCGGAATCTGCGTGGCGAATATAGTCCGGTGACGTTTAAAAATCAAAAATCCAGGAGAGGTTCCTATACTGCAGTTATACCAAATTTTTTTTTTGTATGTAAATTTGGTTTTGAAATTTTACGCGTCCGAAGCTTTTTTCTTTCAAATTTAGCATAACAATGATCGAATCTAGTAGTATTTCTTTATTTTTTTATTTCTGAGAAAGCTTCCTATACTCCAATATTCAAATTCAAATTCTTTATTTTACAAAAAATCAGTTACAAATGAATTAAACCTAACCTAACTGGATCGCACAAGACGTCCGCACTAAGGTAGGCTCAGAATCGTATAATTAAGTACTGCCTAATGCTAAATAAAAATAATTAAATAATTCCGAACATTTCTCAAAAATCAATAAAAAAAACTACTAGGTAGATTCGATCATTGTAATGCTAAATGTGATTGTTTTTTTTTATAATACCTAATCACCTAAATGGCAGGTTAGATTACTTTTTTTAAAATAATCTTAACCCTTCAGGCCTCGGCCCCTCAGCCGATTGACAAGTTGTTGTCCCAAAAATTTTTAGTAAAAATTAGTAAAAAAAATGAATAACGACACTGTCTCACCAAAACATTAATTACTGCCAAACCACTGCACCCATAATTAAAATGAAACATATTAACATAATAAAATAAAACAAATTAAATTAAAATAAAATTAAAACGGGGCCGTCACGCTGAATCGTGTTGTGGCCGATATCGGCCTATCGGGGCTTGAGGGGTTAAAGACGGAGTCGTTGAGGTTAAAGACGGAGTCGGTTAAAACATCAACAATGTAAAATAGGTTCCTGTTATACATTAATACCGAATTGACACCTAGGAAATGGGCCTTGAATTAGGGCAGAGGTACCCAAACGTTTTTATCCTATAGACCAGGGCTGTCCAACTGCAAATGCCCTGAAAGAAAAATGCAGTTTGGAGGGCCGCATTATAAAATACTTCATATGCAAATTTATCAATCAGTTTTAAAAGGTATGGTATACAAAGCAACGCACAATTCAAGCAGATACAAGCAAAAGCAAAATACAATTGTAGAAGCAATGAATCGAGAGTATTAAAAAAATTCTTAACCCGTTGAGTATGAGTCAACCAAATCTGGTCGCGATTCAATTATCCGTTGAGTACGAGTCGACCAAATCTGGTTCCGCGTTTTTTTCACTTCTTTGACGTTCTCATATTTATTCATAATTATCTAATTGTTTTACAAAATGATATTTCAATATTCTATATTCGAAATTTCAATGCAATCATTGTGCAGTTGTTCTTTTTATGATTGGTGTAGTAGTTTCGTAGTTATAGTACTTTAAGTCGATGTCGCCGAAAATCCTGCAAAAGACACAGATGCATCCATGAAAATACCCATTTACTCCAAGGGTTAAAGCACTTGTGCTTTAGGGAAAATAAATCTGCTGAATCGTACAAGGATAGATTAGCTCTCTTTAAACTCGATAGTCTTGAAGATAAGCGTACAACCTACGATATGATGTTTCTCTACAATGTAATAGATAATATTTTTGACAGTGCGTATCTGGTCGAAGAGGTATCCATTCTGGCTCCTGTTAAAAAATATTTACCAAATGCCTTATTTTGTTGTTTATACCAGGGAGTCACGTTAATTAGACGTAGTTGATTGATGATTGACAGGACTCCCTGGTATAAAACTACATAATTAGGCATTTTTGGTAAATATTTAAAAACATATTTGCATATTTCCTGCGGTTTACGATCCCCTCCCAGCCCGCGACGCGATGCTTGACAAGCATGCTTGATCGTCTAGAGAGCCCCTTAGAAGTGTATTAAAATGTAGGTGTATAATAATAATAAGTAAAAAACGTTTTTAGATTTTCATCAAATAATTCTATCTAGTACGTAAGACTGATGTCAATCTATGGCATAGTCCACATGAGGATGAGCGAATTTATGCACTGGAACGAGTACCTTGGAGCGTCAGTACAAAAAGGCTTCATGCGTGGCGTCTTAGGCTGCCTCGAGCACAATTCTTTCTTGGCTGCTGCTATTAAGGATGCGAGACAGCACGAACGCCAAATCAATATATGCTGGCTCGACCTAGAGAATGCCTTTGGGTCAGTTCGGCACAGTCTCCTCCACTTTGCGCTCCGTTGGTACAACTTCCCACCTGTGGTGCGTGACATTGATGATGAAATTTGATTTAGACAGAGATGCTGAAATTTTATTTAAATGCCTTTCAGCATACACTTCCAGACCCCAGTAACCTTGCTCGTTGGAGCTATGCCGAGGATAGTTCATGTTCCCTTTGTAGCAACACCCCTTGCACAGCTAGACATATTTTAGCTGGCTGCAAGGTGGCCTTGGATCTAGGACGGAACACTTATCGCCACGACAAAGTCCTTGCTGTTATTCGCGAGGTACTTAGCCTCTCAGTGGTTTGTGCCAACAAGGGTTCCACAGTATCCTCCAAACCCCCAATACAGTTTGTGCGGGTTGGCTCTAAAGGCAAAAAACATCTCACTGCAAAACCATTCTCAATAATCGAGAAAGCTTCAGATTGGATTATGGAGGTCGATTCGGTTTCTAAGCAGTATAAATTCCCTGAAAGTCTCGGATGCACAGCCCTGCGTCCAGATATAACTCTTTACTCTCTATCTCGGAAGATGGTACTTATCGTAGAATTAACTGTTCCATGGGAATCAAATATCCCAAAAGACCACGAGTACAAATTAAATAAATACCATGATCTCGCAAATGCCGTCACCCGGAATGGCTTCACTGTTCACTTTCACGCGGTGGAAGGGCGCTCGTGGCCTGCCAGCTAAATCTTTGTTTCACCTTTTTAAAGATCTTGGTCTCTCCAGGAAAATAATCACCTCCTTTCTAGAAAAAATATCTAAAACCGCAATTTCTGCATCTCAAATTCTATGGCTTCGAAGGGGGAGTGAATGGGTGGTAAGGTGAACGCTCACATGTGGCAAGACAGCTGTCCTAAACCTACCACAGCCGGTCGTTAGTCCGGAATCCACCGTTCACCTCCCAGAAGTGAAATAATTATATATGATGGGCCCGATTTTTGGTCGGTGAATTCCATGGCAGCTCCGTTTGTATTTTATTTATTTTTTGAGGTTTTGTCTAATAATGAATTTTCCTAAACATAACTTTAAATGTGTTTTTGAATGCTGACACAGTACTGATCACCTACATAGGGTTTTTGGTAAAGTGGACAGTTTAAAAAAAATTAAAACATGTACAATTTTTATTCAAACTTTATTCATTTCTAAGCGAGCGTGACCTTGAAATACGAAGCATTTGAGAAAGCCACCCATAACTGCACATGTAGCACTATCTGGCTTGCTCATTCATTGAAGCGCATCCATTTATATGGTTAGTCATCTGCGTTGGCCTCCCCAATCGATTAGTGATGCGATTTGAGTTAAGTGTTGATTTCCTTCTATGACACTTGTTAGGCCCGCATTTGTTTATTGTGATTACTATAAGTTTGAAATGTTTTGCTGTACACACAATCGGTTTTAAGTGAATGTGACATTTACCGACCACTTAAATATTTATGATGATCTGCTTAAATAGGGTCTACTAATGTGGACCCCATTTACATCTCTTGCACCCCCATTTTTTCTCTGAAATGAACCCCCTGCAATTCGAAGTCGACCCCTGGGGGTCCATTTAGACCACTTTAGGAATCACTGGGTTAGGGTTTCATAAGTGTGACTAAAGATGCATTTTATGTTTGCACAGTAAGTAATGCCGAATACATGTTTTATATGCAGCTTTTGTAAAAGGTTGTACTTCAGATCTTCCATACTTGCTGTCAAAGGATTGACAATTAACGGTTAACGGTTGTCAAAGGCTTGATGAAGATGGGAGCCCGGTGCTATCTGTTCCTTAATACCTCGAGCGCTGACGTTTGAATTGTAGTTTCTCTTAGAGAACGCGAAGAAGAAGATTACATCACAACAAAAATATAGCGTTTCAGGAAAACGACGATTACTCCGAAACTACTATACGGATCGTATGAAGAAGACCTGTTTTATGTTTCTTTTGAAATTTGCTATTAGATACGTGTAACGTCGTTTTGTAAAGCAATAAGCATTATTCAGGATTATCTGTCAAAGTTGTGGTACAGAAAAAAACTGCCTTGTCCAACATTTCTATGTTTTTTCTGGAAATAAATCACCCTATACAAGAAATTGTGAATACTTTTATAATAATTATAATATGCTTCATTCAACCTATGACTTCGTTTTGATGTTGAAAATCAACATGAATATTGAAGTTTTTGGTTTGGTTTGGTTCAATCATAGACTAAAAAATGGCGACTGTATGAGAAATAATGAACCAACTAGTTAACGACAGAGAATCTTCTCCTCTTTTCGCACATACCACAGGCCGTATGATTTATGTGAGGTATCAAGAGTAAATAATTGGAAAACATCGGCGCCGATCTCGGCTGGGACAGATGTCCCCTTTGCCGCTCTACGGTAATTTCAATTGTGGGACAATTGTCCCGTTTGCCGCTCAAGGGGTTAACATCTTCGCCGTATGAAACCCTCCATTGAGTTATGTTTAACCCTTCAGGCCTCGGCCCCTCAGCCGATTGACAAATTGCTGTCCCAAAAATTTTTCGTAAAAATTAGTAAAAAAATTGAATTACGACACTGTCTCACCAAAACATTAATTACTGCCAAACCACTGTACCCATAATCAAAATGAAACATATTAAACATAATAAAACATAATGAAATAAAACAAATTAAATTAAAATAAAATTAAAACGGGGCCGTCACGCTGAATCGTATTGTGGCCGATATCGGCCAATCGAGGCCTGAGGGGTTAATGATTGGCTGCCATGGAGCGCTTGTGTTCGGCTCATGGTCGACTTTTGCGATTTGAAGTGATTGTGGTGTGGTTTTTGTCCGTTTAGTGGGTGTTCTGGGTCTTCTATCACCTTTAGCGTTCTGAATCAGCCAGGACATCTCGACTTATTGCAGGTGGAGCGATGCCGATGGTCGGATAAAGCTTTTCGACGGGAGTAGGTTTGAAGCAGCTGGAAACAATTCTTGCAGCATCGTTCACAGCAGTGTCGATCATTTTTGCATGTGTTGATCCACTCCACACTGGAGCGGCATATTCCGCTGCAGAGATGCATAGGCCCATAGAGTGTAGCTGGGCTTACTCCCCATGTACTCCCAGTTAATTTCCTGACTATCCTATTTCTTGAATACAGTTTCTGTTTCGTGTTGTGGCGATGGGCTTTGTAAGTTAGAGAGCGGTCGAGGGTCATTTCCTGGTATTTGGGTGCTTCACAGTGCTGTAGAGTTTCTCCTGTCCATCTGACCTTAAGTTTTCTGTTCGCTTGGTGGGTTTTTCGAGTAGGTACTTCATCGGACGAAGAATTCATCACAGAGCCACCACTGCTTAGCGCTATACATTTTTTTATTTTTTTTATTTGTTGTCTATATGAGCCTTGTAACACTGCGACCATTGCTGATCTATTGTGTTCGCCACCTACTATAGTTCTGCGCTGAGCCTCGTGTCATTTAAGAACCGCAACAGGCTTTTGGCGCCAGATTGTTTTACCTCCTCAGGTTGGAGGTAATGACCACCCAAATGGGTATATTAGTTTTATTATTTTTTTTTTAAAAATTGATGTGTATCTATATAGTTTGAGAAAAGTAGTTAAGCCCCAAGTTGAGGCGCCAAAACTGCAACGAGACCGTTCTATTTATTTAAGTTTTATTTACGTGATTCGTATTATATAATTTTTTTATTAAGCAAGACAGCAATTTGGTAGTCAATAAGAGGTGTTTACTTATTATTTGATATTAATGTAGCTTATAGAAGCAATGGGCGCCAGACTAACCAAATACTGGAACGGTTCGCTGGTTAAAGCAAGCAGACCTGCACCGGAAAACAGGTTTCTGCGCGGCGAATTTTAGGGGGATTCAGGATGACATCACCTGAGAGGCTGGCTGCTCGTTTGAATAAGGATGTCGGAGGGGTCGTGGGAGAAACTCTCAGAGAGCGCGAGTGGCGCACTAAAAATGGAAAAAAAACCATGGGTGTCCCTGATGAAATGGGGATCCGCCTTTAAGAGGCGTCCGGTATGGGGAGGAAGACAGGTCGAGTAGAACCCGGTGAATTTATAATTTAATTTTATTTTTTATGAGTCGCCGCTATGGCGACTATATCTCACAAGTAATGCGGTCAGCGCCCTCTTTATGCGGCGGCCGGTTATTATGGGAAACCTTGTTTCATTCCGCGGCCGATAGATGGCCGATATGTCGGAAGTACGTGAAATGAAGTCTCAGCGAAGGAGTATATGAATTTAACACTAATTAAATAAGCAAATATGGACTGAAAATGTATGCCCAAAAGAAAAAATAAGAAATTAAAAGTAAAGATGGACTGATGAACAAACGGGGAAGTTTCAAGAATAAAAAAAATACGAATATAATTAAGAAATGAAAAAAATATGACGCCGATGGCGGGAACTACTAATTAAAATGAAAATATGTTGCAATGTGTATGGGAGTTAAACGGTCCCCAAGAGAAAATAAATAAAAGAGAAAAGAAGAGAAGAAGAAGAATATTAGCAGACTAATTGAAAAGAAATTAAAATATTTTCTAGTAAAATGTCAAACTAGTTATTTTTCTCTTTTTTTTTTGGACGCTACTCCTTCGGTAGCAAAGAAGATGAAATGAACAGGATAAAATGAAACTACTGGAAGAAAACCAAGAAGAAAGGAGAAAGGTCAATAAATATATTTTTTTTTTCTCTCTTATCTTTTACGCATCAGCGGGCCACACTCGCATATGAGGCGCAGGGGAGTTTCCTCTGTCCCTTGGCAGAACCTGCACATTTTTGTGTCTTAGAGCTTGAGGTTGTACATGTGTTTGTTAAGGTAGCACTATACTAACCCACCCTATTGGCATATTAAAATTCAAAAACTGTAGTCTTGTTTATTATAATTATCAATATTCTACAATGACTACATACATAGGTCATTATTACCGTTATTTAGATATTTAACGTGGGCGTTTAGAATACTATTTTTGCAATCTTATCATTTATTTTAATCGATTGAAATAAATTTATCAAATAGTGATTAAGGTAGATAAATATTGGGTAGTTAATACCTTATTTATCTATGCTGTAATGAAATTTGAAATAGTAGAATAATAATTCTATGATCTGACCAAATGTGAGCGCCGTGACTTTTCAAACATTGTACTCATTTTAATAATAGTTTTATGTAAGTATTCACGGATTCATTGTCTGACTATATTACTTTCATATTACGAAGAGAAATGCTGACCATGTTCTATGTTTTGAATCTCATTCATGGTAAAACTGATAACCCTAGCTTACTAGCCAAGGTGGATCTTTTGTACCAAATAATTATCTTCGTGCTTGATCGTACCATCTTTTCGCAGAGCCGTTCCTGCGCACTAATTTTACGAGGTGGCGCTTAAATGCAATTCACTCGATGGCACCATATTTTGATATTTCCGCCAACCCTCACTCGTTTAAATGTCATTCTATTTGTATATTTACGGTGATATCTTTATTAATTTCAATCTCCAATTCTATGGCTTCGAAGGGGGAGTGAATGGGTGGTAAGGTGAACGCTCACATGTGGCAAGACAGCTGTCCTAAACCTACCACATCCGGTCGTTAGTCCGGAATCCACTGCTCACCCCCCAGAAGTGTAAAAATGAATAGTATTATGATGGGCCCGACTCCGGTCGGTGGGTTTAAGACAGCTATCTTGCCACATGTGAGCGTTCACCTTACCACCCATTCACCCCCCCCCCCCCCCTTCGAAGCCATAGAATTTGAGATGCGCAAATCGCGGTTTTAGATAATAAATTATTCTAAGAAATAGTTGATTATTTTTATGGAAAGACCAAGATCTTTAAAGAGGTGAAATAGAGATTTAGCTGGCAGGCCACGAGCGCCAACTTTCACCGCGAGAAGGTGAACAGTGAAGCCGTTCCGTGTTACGGCATTTATTAGTATGCTCCATAGTGCCTTAGTATGTAATTGTTTTTTTTTTTTTTATTTAGATTATTTATTTGATCTGATTACAACAATTCACAATTGTTTTTAATTATTTTATTCAGTTATGATAACTCATTAGATTTTTTATTTGTCTTTAAAATAGGTAAGATACTCAAACTATATAGTATCATGCAAAAATCTTGTAACAACTACAGTACCGTGCGAATTATTTGGAACAAATAGTAATTTTCTTCAAAAAGTGCTTTATTGGACATAAGCATACAGAAACAGTACTGGTAGTTATAGATTGTCAGTTTTAATATATAATGTGTCCTCCTTTTGCGTTGATAGCACCTTTCACTCTTGTAGGCATAGAATTTACCAGGTTTTGACAGCTTCCCTTCAACAATTACTGCACTGATCATCTTGGTTTTCGTTGTACAATCCATCTTGGAGAGCCGTTTTGTTGCAAATAGCCCAGAGGTTTTTGATCGGATTGAGATGGGAGGAGTTTCCGGGCCATTCAAGTAAAGTATTTTGGTTCTGTGTGAAAATCTGATTCACTTTTTTCGAAGAATGGCCTTTTACAATACGTATAGTTTGCAGTAGTCAAAACTTAACTAGTCTGCCGCCTGTTCTAAAGGTAGACAATTTATTTAATTATCATCTTGAGAAATCTATTAAACATTATGGTACTTATAGTCCAGAATTTTAGAGGGAAATGGCAGGAACACAATTTTTGACTTTAGGACTTTGTTTGGACTTGTGAGGAAGTAAACATACTAAAAGTACCCATTACTAGGTGGTGAAGGGGGGGGGGGGAGCATGTAGAAGGTACCTTTTTTCGATTTTTCGCTTATATCTCGAAAACTATGCATCCAAGTAATACGTTTAAATTACACAAAATTAAAGCTGATAATTATTTTTCTTGCTATCTCGCGTAGTTTCCGAGATATCCACGTTCAAAGTTTGCTAATTTGAAAAAACCAAAATGCCGGTGTTCCAATACTTTATGCGTAAATTCTGAGATTTTGCAGAAAAACTTACTTTCGTATATTTCATTATTCCACTGCTCTAACTCTAGATAAAAGCCAATATATACATATTTATACGTATAAATAGTATGTAATATATACCTAACATGTCTCAAAGTCAAAAATTGTGTTCCTTCCATTTCCCTCTACATCCCGTTTTTGAGTATTAATTGACTGGACTATTAATTATAATAAAGTTATCTTAATTACCAACATCAACATTCGAAACAAAATGTCATGAAATTAATAATAAACTATTGCAAGTAATTAAAAAATATATATTTAAAAACATCATCAAGTAATGATTGAATATAATCAAAGTAATGAATGATATTAAAATAATAATAATGAAGTTTTATAAAAATTAAAACCTTTGTGAAACCCTTTGCGTGCGGGGGGGGGGGGGGGGGGGAGTTCTGTAGGCAATTATAGGTGGATAACATTGTTTGCAATATGTAATTCATATAGGATTTTTTGCATAATGAGGTGAAGGATTTTTTTGGTTTATTTTTCTGATTACTCTAAGTTTATTTTCTGTTGTTTTTTAGGTGAATATCGCATTTTAGAATGGCGACACCACGATTCGTAGCCCTACTCTCTCCAGGTGAATTCAGTTTTTTTGTTTGTTTTTTTAGTTTATTTTTTATTACTCTAAGTACTTGTAACTAATTATATGAGTAAATATACAGGTGAGTTTTAATTAACGGGCATCCTTCAAGGGAGTGAATCAAGTAATGTTTGATATATTTTTTTGTAATTACATTACATTATCATGACTTTGTACGCCGCGTATATATACCAAAACATCATGTATACGAGAAAAAATATCGAGACTACCTCAACTAACTCAAATATTCATTCGCATAATACGCGAAATAAAGAGGACTTGCGTCATTTTAAGGTGCGTCTGAGTAAGGTTCGGAATAGCTTTATCTGCCAATCTTACTTATTCTACAATAAACTTCCATTACACATTAGGGGCCTTGGGGAGGTTCACTTTAAGAAAAAGGTACAGGGTATTTTGACTAAAAACCCCATTTATAGCATTGAGGATTTCGACAATATCAATTTTTCGCAGCTCTATTGACCTACCTGACTATTATTATTCCTTATTCTTTTTATTATTGACTATTTTACAATTGCGACTATTATTGACTATAATTATTATTACTGATTTCTTTGTATTTGTGTTTTTTCTTTAAAATATCTTCCCGTATGATAATTTGTGAAATTATCCAATATTTGTTTGATTATTTAGTACTTAGGATTATATAGAAAATTAGATTATATAGAAAATTTTACGAAATTACTTAAGAATTTTGATTGAAAATATTGGAAAATGTTGTTTCCTCTACATATATAACCTAGAAAATCTGCGCTTGGATGTTCAACGTTCATACCTTGCAATACCGACGTTTATATCTTATACCTTAATAGGTATTTATATTATACTTGTTATTTTTATTACTTTTGACATAACCAAGTGTAGGAACTCCTATCAACTGGTTTAAAATAAAAAAATAAAAAATAAAAAAATTACATTTACGTCGTGTCCGATTGGCGGGTAAAAACCGCTCTTGGACGTGTCAAAATATTTGTGTTTTAAGTAGTAAGTCTCATTACTACTTTAATCTTTACTTAACATACATATATTATTTAAAAATATATATAGTAGGTATCTAAGAAACTTTGGAACCTACTAAAAGTTATTCGTCGTAGAATCTTATTACAAAACAAATTAAAGGCTTTTTTAATATAATAGTCAATAATTCTAATGGCTACCTACTAAACACACAATAATTAAAATAACAAGTTAAAAAATTGAATAATCAAAGCAGAAGCCTAACAATTGAAATAAACAATAAATCGAATATATACTTACTAAAAACTGTACATAGAGTGCACAGTCGATTGGCTTACGCCACACGGTGCGCAGACCGTCCAGGAGCGCCAGAAGGTTGATTCCCAGGGGAAACTGATCATAAGGCCAGAGTCTCCTACCCAGGCTCGCACTTCATGCGTGGAGGCCGTCGGATAGGTGTTGACCCGTGAGTGTGACCAACCGTGAACAGAATGGGTCTTCGAGGCCAACGCAGCAAGGGCCCATTAACTCTCACTAACATTATTAACAAACAGAATGTTATAAAAAAGGTTTGAAAGCGAAACTACCGCGTGAGTTTTGTACCACCCGACGTTTCGACGATGTTGAAATCGCAATTGTCCAGCGTAGACACCCTGGACAACGGCGGTCGCAATATCGCCGAAACGTCGTGTGCTACAAAATTCACGCGGTAAATTCGTTCTTAAACTTTTTTATAGGTTAAGTGGCGTCTCCTTGTCACTTCCCCACCTCCCCATATCAATCTCGAAATATTGGACTTAACGAGACTAGAAGTTTGGTACACAGATGCCTCTTTGGGCCTAAACCTCGTTTGGTTGGAACCTCCTTTGGTTGGATAATCTCATATACAAGCTACACTAATGTTATTTAAAATCCGCCATACATTTTAATTAAATATTAATGCGATATTTTGGCGCTTGGCCCAACCCCGCCCTTAACCGAGAAATGAACCGCATCGCCCGAGGCGATCGCAAAGGACCCCAACCGGGTTTTCTGCCGGCCGTGAGAGGGCTCAACGATTTTATTTATGAAATTAATATTCTGATGAAATTAATATTTGTGGCTACTTGCCGGGAAAGTCTTGGGGTTACAGCCGGTTTTTTTTAGACGCTTGAATGTATTAAGTTCGTACGTAAGTACATGAGCCTAATATTTTGAATCGTGGATGGTCATTTTAATTGTAGCCGGCCAGAATAGTCAGTCAATTCTAGTCTACTTTTTGAGTGTCTCAGAAAAAGCATTTCATGTCCCTAAATTCATAGTTATCCTACATCATATTCTATCATCTGTTCTCTGCTCCTTCCAAATATTCTCTAAATCCTAAATTATATTTTCAAAATATGCCATTTTTGTTAAGTATAAAGTTTAAAGGACGTCGAGCGATGGCGTCGTTCGTCGGTGATATGATTTTTGGTGCATCCGCAGAGTGAGGGCCCGGGAGCCGGTCTCAGCCCGACGGGTGCAGGACCGCCGCCGCCGCCCCTCACCGCCCACCCCGCCATATTAACGTTATCTGTTGGTGCTCGTGCCGAACCCGCCCTTAGCCGAAAAACGAAGGGTCGCAAGGGTACCCAACCGGGTTCGCGCACCGATCGAGAGAGGGCGCTTATCGATTTCATATATAAAATTAACCGGCCTAGCTTTGTGTTATTATTCAAAAAGTAGGTAAAAAATCGTTGGATTTTTGTCATTACATTTCTTAAGGCTCCCTTCCGAGTTGACGCGACTAAAAATTTAGATATTTTTGCAATGCCACGCGCCCGCGCGCTTTCGATATATACATAAGGATGTATAAGTATACCGCGGCGACAAGGGAATACGTCCCACCGTTGGCAGTGACCAATTACGAATGACGATTTCGGCTTCGCGCGTCGTCTAATATAGTCGATTTGGCTTTTCAATTATAATATAATAAATTATCAAATTAATAGTTTTTTATAGAGTAAAATTTAGATTACAATTTAAGATCACTGTGTTATTTTTATATCACTCAAAAGTATGTTTAATAAATTGAAAAAAAAGTATTTCATTTCATAACATTTCAGGAAATTACGTAATTTCAAACATTTTTTTCTTATATTTTTTTGTATGGAAGTTCTAAAAACTGTCTTGGTACTATGCAAAAAGACTATACGCTGGTGTAAATAGTATTTTTTAATATTGAGAATCATCTCTAGGTTTTTCAAAAACTGAAGACAAATCTCGCTCGTTTTTATTTTTTTTTTGAAAACAGTAACAGAATAAAGATAATTTACAATTAATATGGAAATAATTTACCAATTTCGTTTAGGCGAAATGATAGCTTAAGGACCGGGTTTTTAAAATCCGGCTTTTCGTGTTCACACAACCAGGCCACAAAATTATGCTTCATATAGCTTTTGGCCGCCACGGCTCCTTAATAACGATATTTGTTTACAATATACCAGACATTTTTTTTATACAAGAGACCCATTTAGTACCCTTTTTGGTATTTAGAATCGTAGCAACAAATTGATGTATTACTTTTTTTTTTAAGCTATTGCATAGCTTTTATCGCGGGCCTAGGCCAGCGCGGCGACCGAATGAAGAAATTTCTTAACGAATATTAATGATTTTAAACTGATAATTACGTCTAAACGAGTACTGCTTACGATTCGAAAAAAATATATGTTAAACAAGAATATTTTCCTAATATTCTTAGCTTTGAATATTTTAGATTTTGTTTATATTACATAGTGTAATTAATTTGTGAAATTAGGTCTAACCGAACACAAAAACGACTACTACGCAAATACTATCTGGCGTATTATTATGAAACCTGCATCATTTTAAAGATAATTAAATTATCAATCTTTTTATCTACGATTTTTTTCGAATAATCCGGTTTTTTTGCTTTATCGAATAAAAAATTCGTGCGCGGCGCTCTATCGGAAGACGTTTAAATTATTCCAAATCATTTGCTTCCGCAGCCGCTAATGATTCGGAATAATTTCAACGTTTTCCGATAGAGCGCAGTTATCTGATATCAGAAAAAAATAAATAAATAAATAATTATAATTGCATAAGTTGTTAAAAATGCTATGCAATAGCTTTACCGCGGCAGTCCCCGAGTGCCACACGTATTTTTTTTTGTACTCGATCGTACTTGAACATACGTGGTACGGGTTATTGTGCTCGGGCGATAATATAGTTCGTATGGGTAAGGCGGTTAATATTCAGACGAAATCAGTCTTTGGCTACTTGCCTGGAAAGTGTTGGGGTCACACAACCGATTTTTTTAGTAAATCGGCGCTTCCTACTTTTCTGTCAGATTTCGTTTGTAAGCTACTCTGTGATTTATTGCAGTAAAATAAATTTGCTTTACATACTGCCGACGATCAATCTCTTTCAAGTGGGTTATTCGACATTTTCAATTTTGTTTGTTTACGCAGTGAAAGGTTACCAGATGCCTTCTCTTTAGTTGATGTTTACTGGCTGTGTGCCAAATTGCATACAATTGCACGCGCATAATCTAATTCACTTCGTATTCAACCAGTATATGACGACTATATAACGGGGGGATGTATAACTGGCATTTACACCAAGCGAGCAAATGCTCATTCTACCCCCACTCTGCCGAAATCGCGTGATTTCGGCAGAGTGGATTTCGGCAGAACCACACCGGGGGAAGCTTAAGATTGGGAGATAATGGGCCAGGGTTGGCAAAAACCCGGGTTTTATCAAAAAATATCTGCCCAGTGGGTTATTTCGGGTTTTTTTCGGGTAATTTCGGGCTTTTTTGGGGAATTTCGTGTTTTTTCGGAGTTAATGAGAATTTTAAATTAACACTTTTTAATTTTACATTTTATTTTATTTTATTACCATTTTATTGCATTTTTTTCTCCCAATTCAAATTTATTTACTACTGTATAAAATTGTAACACTATCATGAAGCGAATTCCCCCGAAAATCGTTATTGTCAATTGTCGGGGAGATCCCCTTTATTTTCACAACAGGATAAGAGTTAACACTAACAACCGCTAGTGGCGTTGTTTCGGCGCGAAAGTATTGAGTAGCAGTGCAAACGATTTTAGAACTAAATAGTGTATATTAAAGAGTGTATAAGGGTCTTTGTCGCTTGAAGAGTATTGTAATAGTTTTGTAATAAATCAAGTTGAGTGTATTACACTTGTCCGGCCAGTTCTGCATCAATTGAAAGACTTCTCAACATTTGGAATGGTCTGGAGTAAATTACGGAACAGACTGGGTGTGTCACAAATACATCCTTTTTTTTTCTTTTTGATAAAATATAATATAAATGCTATATCCGTTTATTAATTTAATTATTATAAACAAGTATTTTTTCAAAAACCCACATTCGTCAAAAACCCTCGGGTTTTTTCAGGTGGGTTTTACCCAATTTAACCCAGTTTTTTCGGGTTGGGGAAAATCAAGCCAACCCTGTAATGGGCCCTTGCTGAGTTGGCCACGAAGACCCATTCTGCTCAGGATTGATTAGATTAGATTAGATAGATTTTTATTCGAAGTAGACTTACAGTACTTTCCGAACGTCTTATGTTTCTAGACATTTATGCCTTGCTTGTAGGCTTTACCATTGATTAACAATAAATAAATACAAACGGAGCTGCCATGGAATTCACCGACCGGAGTCGGGCCCATCATAATACTATTTTTTTTTAAGCTATTGCATAGCTTTTATCGCGGGCCTAGGCCAGCGCGGCGACCGAATGAAGAAATTTCTTAACGAAAATGAATGATTTTAAACTGATAATTACGTCTAAACGAGCACTGCTTACGATTCAAAAAAAATATACGTTAAACAAGAACATTTTCCTAATATTCTTAGCTTTGAATATTTTAGATATTGTTTATATTACATAGTGTAATTAATTTGTGAAATTAGGTCTAACCGAACACAAAAACAACTACTACGCAAATACTATTTGGCGTATTATTATGAAACCTGCACTATTTTAAAGATAATTTAATTATCTATCTTTTTATCTACGACTTTTTTGAATAATCCGTTTTTTTTTTGGTTTATCGAATAAAAAATTCGTGCGCGGCGCTCTATCGGAAGACGTTTAAATTATTCCGAAGCCGCAAATGATTCGGAATAATTTGAACGTTTTCCGATAGAGCGCAGTTATCTGATATCAGAAAAAATAAATTAATAATTATAATTGCATAAGTTGTTGTAAATGCTATGCAATAGCTTTACCGCGACAGTCCCCGAGTGACACACGTATTTTTTTTTTTACACTTCTGGGGGGTGAGCAGTGGATTCCGGACTTACGAACCGGCTGTGGTAGGTTTAGGACAGCTGTCTTGCCACATGTGAGCGTTCACCTTACCACCCATTCACTCCCCCTTCGAAGCCATAGAATTTGAGATGCGCAAATCGCAGTTTTAGATAATTTTTCTAAGAAAGAGTTGATTATTTTTCTGGAAAGGCCAAGATCTTTAAAGAGGTGAAATAGAGATTTAGCTGGCAGGCCACGAGCGCCAACTTCCACCGCGTGAAGGTGAACAGTGAAGCCGTTCCGGGTTACGGCATTTGCAAGATCATGGTATTTATTTAATTTGTACTCGTGGTCTTTTGGGATATTTGATTCCCATGGAACAGTTAATTCTACAATAAGAGCCACCTTCCGAGATAGAGAGTAAAGAGTTATATCTGGACGGAGGGCTGTGCATCCGAGACTTTCAGGGAATTTATACTGCTTAGAGACCGAATCAACCTCCAGAATCCAATCTGTAGCTTTCTCGATTATTGAGAATGGTTTTGTAGCTATATAATCAATGGCTTTACGTAATAGTAATAATAATAATAATACACTTTACAAATGGTTTTCATAGCTATGTTATACAAAAACGACTTGACCAGACCAATGTATCGCTTAAATAAAAATACGTGTGGCACTTGGGGACTGCCACGGTAAGGCTATTGCATAGCATTTTTAACAACTTATGCAATTATAATTATTTTTTTATTTTATTTATTTTATTTTTTCTAATATCAGATAACTGCGCTCTATCGGAAAACGTTGAAATTATTCCGAATCATTTGCGGCTGCGGTAGCAAATGATTCGGAATAAGTTAAACGTCTTCCGATAGAGCGCCGCGCACGAATTTTTTATTCGATAAAGCAAAAAAAACGGATTATTCGAAAAAAATCGTAGATAAAAAGATAGATAATTTAATTATCTTTAAAATGGTGCAGGTTTCATAATAATACGCCAGATAGTATTTGCGTAGTAGTCGTTTTTGTGTTCGGTTAGACCTAATTTCACAAATTAATTACACTATGTAATATAAACAAAATCTAAAATATTCAAAGCTAGGAATATTAGGAAAATGTTCTTGTTTAACATATATTTTTTTCGAATCGTAAGCAGTACTCGTTTAGACGTAATTATCATTTTAAAATCATTAATTTTCGTTAATTTCTTCATTCGGTCGCCGCTTTGGCCTAGGCCCGCGATAAAAGCTATGCAATAGCTTAAAAATCTTCAATATTATAATAGCCTTTAGAGCACAAAGTATCTTTAACAATTTTTCTAAATTTAGTGTCTGGTAAAAGGGTTAGTTCCTCAGGCAAAGTGTTATAAAAGCGAACACCGTCTCCAATGAAAGATTTACTCACTTTTGCTAACCTAGAGCCCGTAATGGCTAGTTTCTTTTTGAACCTGGTGTTCCTATTGTGAATGTCACCCAACCTACGGAACCTTTGCAAGTTCTTACGAACCTACATTATGTTATCGAATATATACTGACTATAAACCGTCAGAATTGGTCACACTCACGGGTCAATACCCATCCGGTGGGCTCCACGCATGAAGTGCGAGCCCGGGCAGGACTCTGGCCTTAGGGCTAGTTTCCCCTAGGAAACAACCTTCTGGTGCTCCTGCGCGCCGTGCGGCGTAAGCCAATCGACTGTGCACTACTACTAACAGTCGGGGGAGTCTGGAAGCAGTACTGTTTCCTATAGAGATGGGGTGGTCGCGGACCTTACGGCGACTGCTCTTGACACGACCATCGGCTACCCGATCCTGGTTGAACAGCCGGGCAAAGGATGCCGTGGTCCGCGATAGATTCGGTATACACCGTGTCACCGCTTCGTAAGGGAGAGGACCGCGCAAGTGACCGGAGTAATCTGGTCGCAATTGGAAGTAAGGGCGTGAGTGTAAGCCCGCTGGGTAACACACCTAGTTATCTCGCGGTTAAGGCGTTGGCATCTCACTGGAATGTGGCGGAGCTTGACGGTGGACTGTTTTGTCCAAGTCTTCTGCGTTCACTTCACAGGAGATAGAACGACCGGCGGGCGCGGTCAATACTGGGATGGGTGACCGCCTGAGTGTTTGATTGCGCGATGCTATAAATGCCTACCTAGAAGATGGTGCCAAGGCAACAAGGCGGGTTCCACAAAAAGATAAAGCGTCTGAATCCAACACCGCGCGAAATGTGTTCAAATTTATTCGTACGAGTATAAGTTCGACAGGTAGTTTTTATCAACGATCGTTCGTTTCATATTCCGCTCTAACGTGTTGCTCTATCTCGTTCGCTTGAACTAATTTCAGTTGTAGTTCACAAAGAAACGCAATCTGGCCCAATGTTATTGTGTCGTACTTGTACGCGTTTTCAGTTCTCTTTTGTTACGTCGCCGACGTCGGCATTGGCGTAGAAGGCATTCTGCTACATTACTTATAGTACATTATGTAGGTGAGGGTCCGCTATCTTGCGGATGCGTCCATTCCAGAGTCGTACGCGGCCGTCCTTTGAAGTGGGCCGCTTTTGTTCCCGTTCGCGACAACAGAATGACAGAATACAATTTCCTTTTGACGTCCAGCCGCCCGAGCGCCCGCACGACGCGACACGGAAACGCGCGACGCACACTGACATTTTTCGCACATCTACATAGGTGAAATTAAGGCGACAAAAAAATATCCGAAAGGGGCGGACACGCGAAAAAATAGGCGGAGTCAATTTTGTAGGGTTTGACCAATAAAAATCCAGAGTTAACAAAGCGTCAAGCGCAAATTCCAAGACGCATACTAAACGGTCAATCGCAGCGCTAGCACAGAATAATTATCTTTACGCAGTGGTGGTATAAGGGTGTTAATGGCAAAGCGTATTTAGCGTAACTCTCAGAGTGCTCTCACGTTTTAATTAATTGTTATTAATTTAGGGCCTAAATAAAAAATGTGGCTAAGTGCTGCCCTAGAAAATTAACCAGTCAATATAATGAAATTATAATAAAACACACTCACCGCTTACATTGTAGGAGTAAACGCGCCTGAAAGTTTTCGAAGTCAGTTTAAAGCCTTAATGTCCAAGGTAATAAGCAACTTTTTTGAGTCCAAATTTTAAATTGGTTACTTATCGAGGGATTCACTTAGAAACTTTTTTTAATTAATGCTTATATTTTTCAAAAAACTCATAAAACTAAAATTCCTCAGATATGGTCGTTCCCAGGTATCATGTCGCCTTAAGCAAAATAAAGTCGGCGATCTGCGAACACATACATATTATACAACGGAACTTAACGACTAGATGTAGTTTTAAAATCCCATTGTCACAGTAAATATAATATAGCTAAAGCAGTATGGAAGCTACGTACAGGATGGCGGTGTCGACTACAACGGACGAACCCGTCACCCCAGGCTGGTATAACAATATAGATCGTTCTTTCAGCCGTGGGGTGAGCGTAGAAGACTTGGGGACAAGACAATCTACTGTCTAATTCACCAGCAACCCGTTAGAGTCCAACGCCTTACGCCGAGGCACCGGGAAAGGTAACCAGCGGGCAGTCTCACCCCCCTAACTACCAGTTTTGGCGGGATATCTCCGTCTGGAATTAACCTTCAGGATACCTCCGTCCTCCCGACTGATTACGAGTCCGAAGTCGCTGGCGCAACCTCTACCTGTTGTATTACAGCGGTAATTCAGTTTGAATTTATCGCGGACCTGGGCGTTCTTTGCCCGTAGTGCCACTCGGGCTCGAGTGGTCCAAGCTCATTCACATGACAACAGGTCAACATTCACCCCCGCTGCTTAGGTAACAGTGGGCTTGGGCCGTGCAAGTGGTGAACGGTTTCGTGCAGCTTGGGCCACAAGTCCATTTTGTTCTCAAATCGGCTCAACTCACGATTCAGCTCCTATTCAGAAGATTCCTCGTGCGGTAGGCTACCCCGGGTAAGACTCTCGCGTCTCAGTTCTCACAATCTGGTGGACCGGTTTCTCCAGTTGGGATTGCATCCCGGCGCTACTGGGCGGTTTGCGCGCCGTTCGGCAACGCCAATCGTTTATGCACTCTTGACTAATTGCTGAAGGAGGCTGGAAACTATGGAAATATACTGTCTCCTAAGCAGCGGGGCTGAATGTTGACCTGTTGTCATGCCACTCTTGAAATGACCTTGGGCCACCCGACCCCGTGTGGCAGTACAGGCAAAGGACGCCCAGGTCCGCGATAAATTCTAACTGAATTACCGCTGTAATACAACAGGTAGAGGTGGCGTAAGCGACTTCCTACCCGTACCAGTCGGGAGGACGGAGGTATCCTGAAGGTTAATTCCAGACGGAGATATCCTTCCAAGACTGGTAGTTAGGGGAACGAGGCTGCCCGCTGGATGCCTTTCCCGGTGCTTCGCCGTAAGGCGTTTTCCTCTAACGAGCCAGTTAGAGGCCAACGCCTTACAACGTTGATTAGGTAGATACCGAATCACCTCTAACATAAGGGAGAGGACCGCGCAAGCGACTTCGAACCTGTGAACAGTAGAGCGGTGTCGACTACAACTGGCGAACCCGTCACCCCAGGCTGGTATAACAATATGTAATCATTCTTTCAGCTGTGGGATGAGCGTAGAAGACTTAGAGACAGGGCAATCTACTGTCTAGCTCCGCCAACTGAAAGAATGATTACAGAATGAAACAATGATTCGTTGATGGGGTGATGGGTTCGCCCGTTGTAGTCGACACCGCTCCACTGTTCACAGGTTCGAGGTCCGACTGTCTCCGACTGTCCACTCGGGATCGGGTGGCCCATTGGTCGTTTCAAGAGCGGCTGTCATAATGTTAACAACCACTCCCGCTCTGTAGGAAAAAAAGCCGTTTCCAGGCTACCCCGGAATGAACAGTCGATTGGTCGACGCCGCACGGTGCGCAAACCATATAGGAGCGCCCGAATGACGATTGGACGAACTGGCCCGCAGGCACAGAGTCCTAACCCGGGCTCGCACTTCTGCTTGGAGGCCACCGGATGGGTGTTGACCTGTGAGTTGGGCCGATCCTAACACATGGGTCCTAATGACCCAACTGCACTGGGCCCATTAGCTCCCCGTGGCGAAAGCAAATAGAGAATCGAACCGTTCAGTCGTAGCCGTAATATTATAGTAATGGCAATCCGCCTGAAAGTCTCGACACGAAGGTTTAGTGGGCAATAAAAGTTGATCAGGGGGCGTTTTATCCCCGCAAATGGGTCAGGCAGGCGAGAAAGCAGTGAAAGAAGTGAGTGGCCTGGCTCCTTGCGTGTTAACTGCTTCATATTGACGCGCGGTGGAGCCTGCCACGCAGTCCCTTTCTCAGTACAGACGACAGCATCGCAAAACGGAGATTGGCACCAAAAAGTTCAAACATTGATTACACTAGCCAACAAAATTTTACTTTTTTCTGTAACATTTGATGAAAGCAGTTCTTCTTTATGTTTTCAAATGTGCTGAACGCGGAAATGATAATGATAATACAAAAAAATAACAAAAAAAACCGACAGTGCAGCAGCCATGTCATGGTGAAACCTAGAACCGGCTATCATAATGCGTATACAAAATTTCGTGTCTATGCTGTTGACCGTTGAGGAGTTCCCTCGTTGGAAGCCAACACTGTGTGCCGCAGTGGGAGCTAATGGGCCCTTGCTGAGTTGGCCACGAAGACCCATTTTGTTCAGGGTTGGTCACACTCACGGGTCAACACCCATCCGGCGGCCTCCACGCATGAAGTGCGAGCCTGGGTAGGACTCTGGCCTTATGGTTAGTTTCCCCTTTGAATCAACCTTCTGGCGCTCCTGGACGGTCTGCGCACCGTGCGGCGTAAGCCAATCGATTATGCACTCTGACTAACAGTGGAGAGTCTGGAAGCAGTACTGTTTCCTATAGAGCGGGGGTGGTTGCTGACCTTACGGCGACTGCTCTTAAAACGACCATCGGCTACCCGATCCTGGGTGAACAGCCGGGCAAAGGATGCCGTGGTCCACGATAGATTCGGTATACACCGTTTCACCGCTTCGTAAGGGAGAGGACCGCGCAAGCGACCTCGAACTTGTAACCAATCGAGTGACTGGAGTAATCCGCTGAGTAGCACACCTGGCTATCGTACGGTTAAGTGTAGCGGAGCTTGACGGTGGACTGTTTTGTCGAAGACTTCTGTGCTCACTTCACGGGAGCTAGAACGACTAATCGTTAAAACTTCCTGAGGTGACGGGTTCGCCCGTTGTAGTTGACAACTCTAGTTGTGTGCCGCAGTCTTGTCTTGGTGAAACTTAAAACGGGCTGTCGTAATTAAATACATATACAAAACTTCGTGTCGTTGATGCTGACCGTTGAGGAGTCCCCTCGTCGGGAGCCAACCCTGGGTGCAGCTGCCAACCATGATGAAACTTAGAACGGGCTATCATAACTGAATGCGCATATAAAATTTCGTGTCTTTGCTGTTGACCGTTAAGGAGTCCCCTCGTCGGGAGCCAACCCTGGGTGAAGAATCAGGTCATGATTACCATAAAAAATGCATTGTCATCGGAACTGAACCAATATGTAAATTTTCAACTTCATGTGATAATATTTGAGGAGTTCCCTCAATTTATCATGGATCCCATCATCAGACCATAATTTTGAATAAAAAAAATATCCTTTCAAAAAAAACAAGAATGTTCCAAATCGTTTATCAAATGATGGAGTTCTGAGGTAACAACATTTAAAAAAAGATTCAACCAAATTGATAACCTCCTTTGTTGAAGTCGGTTAAAACGTTCTCACATTGAAGACTATCGCGGTTGTTTGACATTATAAATAGGATAGAAAACGAATTTACCGCGTGAAATTTGTAGGACCCGACGTTTCGGTGACGTTGCAGCCGCCGTTGTCTAGGGTAGACTGAATAGCTGTCAGTCCGTTGTTTTGCGGGTAGGCCGCAAACCGCTGCAAATTTATTTTTTTTTCACAATTCTGGGTCATTGTATAGGGAATACCTTCTAATTTAATGAGTTTTTAACACGCTTTTATTAGGTCGACTTGTATGTAACTATGTAATGGAATCTAAGGTAACTAATTTAACCATCTTCCAAGGATCGTAGCGTCTTGAAAATTGGCAGCTGTATGTAGTTCTGATAACAATACAATAATATGTTACTGTCGATTTGATCTGATGATGGAGTCGGAAGATAAGAACTGGAACTTCATGATGGAACAACGTATCATAGCTGTGTTTGGACTTGTTAGAAAAGTCTTGGAATGAACTTTGACCACGATTAGGTTTCAAGGTCTGATGATGTGTTTTTAGCGTGTTTTTAGTGTTTTTTTTTAAAACTATTAATTTATTTTAATTTAAGGCGCTGGCTGTAAAGGCCGTAATAACTGCAGCAATTTCGGAACTTTTTTTTTGAGACTTCGGAGATAGCAAAAACCTTTCTGGAAACAGAAAAAAAAGCATTTTAAAAATACTATGCATACATTATTTATGCACATATATATCCTCAAAATTGTAAAACATTCGATGCAATACTTTTCTTAAATATATTTATTTTAGGCGATCACATCCCAAAGGGTTTGCCCCCGAAACTCCACGCGAAGCGCAGCCACGCGCAAAAGCAGTATCAAATAAATAAATAAAACAAATATTGTTTCTGTTATTTTCTTTCTTTTCTGTTATCAACTGTAATATTGTTGAACCGCGCCTGCAGAACCTTAAAAGGCTAAGGTAATTGAATTAACCGCTCGGATTAACTCAACCACAGCTTTCCTTGGCTATTTCCTCTTATTTGCGCGACTTGCCTTTCCGTCGTCGAGGTACATACAAGTCGACGAGGTTTAAGAGACGCCTTAAGAGATACCTTACAGATAAGGCGTTTTACTCACTGGAGGAATATCACTCGATTGAAGTCTAAAATACTTTGGTGGCTAAAGTATTTAATGAACTCTTTTGCATTTTGTCTTGTATTTTCTTCTTTTTACATTATTCTTGTGTTTTTTTTTTCTTCATTTTGTTTTGTTTATTTTATCTTTTCTTTACGATAAAAAAAATATATGTTTGTTTGCTAATGTATGAATGTTCGCTAATCTGACTTGTATACCAGTATACCTACCAATAAAATGAATATGAATATGAATACACTTACCAGACTTTAAGGGTATGCATATATCTTATATCTAAGCCCGCGTTCAGACAAGGCGGTAATCGCGCGGTTTTAGAATCGCGCGGTTCCCGCGCGGGTCTTGCAGTAAATCGCTCTTGCATGGCGAAAAAAAAAAGAGATATTTATTGAAACCTGCCTATGCGGAATGGTCTACGGTATGAACGTTATGAGAAAAATAATATAAAAAAACGATTTCAAAATTGAATACTGCCGCAAGAGGTAGAAATTTTGGGAAAAATGTGAGTCTCAAAATTTTTATTTCATTATTTTTAGACTCAAAATAATTGTTTTTCTGCAATATTAATAAATAACCAAAATGATGATTAGGTACTAAATAGTGAGTAGCGAATAATACAACGCACGTTCATTGCAGTTCCCCCTTACCCGACCCGTCGAACCAGTCCGCTAATCCTATAAGGCATTAGGCGAGGCACCGGGAAAGGTACCCAGCGGGCAGCCTCGCCCCCTGACTACCAGTTTAGAAGGATATCTGTCTGGAATTAACCTTCAGGATACCTCCTACCTCCTGACTGGTTACAGGATCGAGGTCGCTTGCACGGTCCTTTCCCTTATGAAGCGGTGATACGGTGTCTACCGAATCGTTTGTGTGTAATCGTTTTACACGATGGTTGTTTCAAGAGCAGTTGCCATAAGGTTAACAACCACCCCCGCTCTATACGAAACATAACTATTCCCAGACTCCCCCGGCTGTTAGTCGGAGTACACAATAGATAGATAGATAGATAGATATTCTTTATTGCACATTAAACAAAAACATACAAAAGGCGGACTTATTGCCTAAAAAAACAATCTCTTACAGCCAACCTTCGTGGAAGTGTAAAAATGTAGGTGCCAAGAGATAAATAATAAATTAACAAAAAAAAAGAAGAAAAACTTATTACATAACAAAAATTAATCAAGTAACAAAAATGCCATTTTTTAAATAAAATTAGGATTTGGAATAATTCGCAAGGAGCTAAGGATAGGAGATGATGGGATGAGACCTAGGATAACTAGGAATTTAGGGACATGAAATGCTTTTTCAGAGACACTTGAAAGGTAGAAACCGTTGGTGCGTTGGCACAATCGATCGGCTGACGCCGCACGGTGCGCAAACCGTCCAGAAGCGCCCGAAGGTTGACTCCTAGGAGATACTGGCCCACAGGCCAGTTGGATGGAACGTCGATAATAGACTGAAGTTCCATTTTGGGCCCGGCTGCACCGGTTTAGTTACGCCATTGGGACTGACCCTGTATAATCAATGTCGTATCGAAGATCGGCCTTCGCCAGTCCGTGCGGTCTCTTTCCCGGACGGTTCAGTTTCCAGTACAGAACAGCCTTTCAGCGTCGGGACGGCGCGCGCCGCTAACGATCAATATAGTGGCCGTGGCAGCGATTCAGCGGTTTTCAGCCATTTTCAGTGGTCGTGCGACGTCGCCGCCGCCCGGACGACTGAAACGGGGCCCTCGGTGGCTCGTCGCCGCGTTCCCCACACAAAAACAAGCAACAGTGTGCTCTGCCACCCGCGAAATGCGTCCTACGATCGCTCTCATGTATGTTATTCGACATATTTTTGCAATATTTGCCCGTTTTGGGAGGGTTTGCGACGGATGGGTGAGGTCGGCGATGCTGTCGAACGTATTAGTATCTTACCTATGACGCTGGCCTCATATCTTATCTAGTATCTTACCTATAAAGGAAATTTAAACCATATATTCGGTCCATACCTATAAAGTTGCTGTTTTATAAAGAGAAAAATGGCCCAAAATTTTGTATAAAAAATTAATCAAATCAATTCAAATCTTCTTCTTCTCTTATATATAAAAATGAATCGCCGTGCGTTAGTCTCGCAAGATCTCGAAAATGACTCGACCGATTTGGATTATTATTATTTTATTTTGTTTGCCTTGATTCAGGGGGGTGGTTTGCAAAAAAAAAATATTTAGGAAAAATAAAAAGAAACAACTGAAAATAAAAAAAAACGAAATAGGTCATTTTGGGAAATGGACCACTTTCAATAGATTCGCGGCGATCCTATTGTTTGACAGCTTCGCCATCCACAACTGTTATTCATTCCGTGAGATTGTGTAAAATTTCAAAAAGTCGAAAAAGTCGAAAAAGCATTTATATTTGATCATGTAAATTAAATATACATTGAATTTATTTTAATTACAAACAACTTTCATTTAATCACCAAACGAAATTCAAACCGTACATGATTCGGCCATATTATAGATTTCAATGAATTGGATTTGGAAGGTTGATTAGGATCAATAAACGCTTATGAAGAGTTACAATCAAATAAATTTTAGGTGTTACGAAGTTTACCGGGTCATCTAGTCATATATATTTTCAAAATATCCGTTTAGGGCAGCTTTACTCAACCTTTTTTTTTCTTGGGCCAAATACGAGTGAGTGCTACATCAGACGGGCCGCAACAACGTTAATAAAGACGACGTTAGACGTTAGACGACAGAAGACGTTAATAAAACTCAACTTTTAAACGTAATAATTTATTTAAAACTAATGAGATTGTTGACTTAGGGCGCGATTGCGTTTCTTTGTGAAATAAAATTAAAATAAATTAATAGTTTTTAAAAAAACACTAAAAACGCGCTTTTGGGCTATGATACGCTATTCACATACACACGGCTATGATACGATATTCCATCATGGAAAGTCAGTGCCTATCTTCCGGCTTCATCATCAGACCTTAGAACCTAATCATGGTCAAAGTTCATTCCAAGACTTTTCTAACAAGTCCAAACACAGCTATGATACGATGTTCCATCATGAAGTTCCAGTTCATATCTTCCGACTCCGACATCAGATCAGTTCGACAGTACCATATTATTGCATTGTCATCAGAACTACATACATCTGCCAATTTTCATGACGCTACGATTCTTGGAAGATGGTTAAATTAGTTACCTTAGATTCCATTACATAGTTAGTTACATACAGGTCGGCCTAATAAAAGCGTGTTAATTTGTCCAAGCGAACGAGACAAAGCAATACGTTAGAGCGGAATATGAAACGAACGATCGTCGATAAATACTACCTGTCGAACTTATACTCGTCCGAATAAATTCGAGCATCTTTCGTGCGGTGTAAGATTTGACCTTGGCGGGCAGTTTTAATGCGAAAAAGTGACAACCGGTCATCTCACGTTCCGCTCTAGCGTATTGCCCTGTCTCGTTCACACGGACTAATTTCCGATTTTAGTTCACGAAGAAACGCACTCGAGCCCATTGCCTAATTTTGACAATTTTATCTAGATCCGGCTTATAATTGCTACATGCTACTCTCAACACGTCCTCAAGGTGTCAATCAGTAAGCCGACATATGTAGGCATTTTTTGCATATTTCATTTTAGAATAAGACGATTCACAGAGGTAAGCTGATGCAAACAACGTCAACAGCAAGTGTGCACAATGTTTCAAGGTTTCATAATTAACGGGTAATAATTTCCAAAATTCTTCATATTCTTTTTCTTCTCTTTTATCTTGTAACGAAGCGCTCTTATCCCGATTGATCCAGGATCGCGTCGTTCTGGCATTAATAAAACGGTTTCCCGTTTCGAAACACATTTGGATTTATAAGTCCACAGGGGAATTAAAATACGACAATAAAATACGACGCCGGATAGGTTTTCAAAATTTGGCGGGGAAATAAGCCGGATTTGAGAACCTATCCGGCGTCGTATTTTATTGTCGTATTTTAATTCCCCTGTGGACTTATAAATCCAAGTATTTTTCCAGGGACTATGCACCTAGTTTTAATTACTTTTTTTATTTACCGTTGATTATATATTTTAAATAAAAACTGTAAATGTTTACGGTATTATTTATACTACTGGCAAAGACCGCTCTGACGTTACGGATACTCCTGCGCGTGCGCAGGAAATGCCGTCGGCTGCGTCGACCATAATGAAAGTCATTACTTTAATAAATTATTTTATTACGAAACGACCTCAGTTAATACTGTAATATTAAATTATTATTTATTTTTGGAAACAAAGAATTATTTGACGGCCGACGTCAATTCCAATGTACTACGGAGAGTCTATTGTCGATGGTACTGATCTTCTCTTCTTTATGCCTGTCAAACGTCACTTTTGTTTACGTGTTGTTTACATTAGGAGAAAATGTGTTTCGAAACGGGAAACCGTTTTATTAATGCCAGAACGACGCGATCCTGGATCAATCGGGATAAGAGCGCTTCGTTACAATCTTTAAAAATTGCTTCCAGATTTGTGTCGTTTTTAAATTCAATAATTTCATCCAATAATTTTGCGTTGCGTTCATTTTTTTACACTCTAAACTTTAGGGTATACAAAAATACAGGCATGAAATAAACAATTGAAATGTAACAATTAATTGAGGCCACCAGAACCAGAGTGGCAAAACTCTGAACTTCAAACTATGAGTGGCATTTTAGAACCAGAAATGCAAAACTCATTTTTATGGGGTCAAAATAGTTAAAGGGAATTCCCGAGCAAAATAAGCGAAAACGGTAATCACGGTTTTGTCGCTGTAATCCATAATCATTCGGTAATAAATATTTTAAAAATATATTTTTGATCTCAACGAATGTGTTTACAATAATTCTTGTGTTGATTTCGTAATCTTATGTGTTGTGAATGTGTTGATTACGTAATCTTAGGGGGGGGGGGGGTAAGGCAGCTGATTACGTCTGTTAACATGTGGTAGGGGGGGGGGGGGGGAGGTAGAAAATCCCAAAACCGTAATTACGTAATATGTGGATGGCCCCTGAGCTCATAACCGCGTTGAAAATGCACAATCAGACAGCTGTATTCAAATAATTATGACATCGTTTATCTCAATTATTGTGATGTAGTTAAATATAAATATAATATAAGATGAAATAGTTAACAATGAATCAGTTTTCTGCTTCTTCTGAAAAATATCTAATTTTGACTTACACGGTACTTTTGTATAAGTGACGATATTCGGCGCGACATATTGTCGCGCCAAGTGGCGCCAACCGGTGTGCTGCGTTAAATACCTATTTAGCGCCCGTGAATTATGCTCGGCGCAAAAAAGTATTCTGGCACATAGTTTTTATTTTAATGATTTCTTGATTATATCAATTTTGGGCGACTCTGGAATTGTAAATAATGATTTTTTATATGGATTTTAGCATTAAACTAAAAATCACCCAAATGTCACTTGGGCCACTTTGGTTCTGGTGGTCTCAATTAAAATAACATAAATCCCAAAGTTAAAACTCACTTAACCCTTCGGCTACGTTCCGACCAAATTTGCTTGCACATCAGGACACCGTTGCCTACGTAACGGCCAATTTTGGCGGCTTGCTCCCGGGGAGCTCACAGTAATATTATTTTCTAATTCGAACGCATTCTAAAATCCATACCAAATATCGTATTCGCAGTCGAGCAGTCGCCGTAAGGTACGCAACCACCCCCGCTCTATAGGAAACAATACAGCTTCCAGACTCCCCCGACTGTTAGTCGGAGTGCACAATCGATTGGCTTGCGCCGCACGGTGCGCAGACCGTCCAGGAGCGCCAGAGGTTTGCTTCCCAGCGGAGGTCCTTCGCCCGAACGTCCTACCCAGGTTCGCACCTCGTGCGTGGAGGCCGTCGGATAGGGGTTGACCCGTGAGTGTGACCGACCCTGAACACATGGGTCTTCATGGCCAACCCAGCATGGGCCCATTAGCTCCCACAATGTAAGATCAGGCGAACTAACCACTGTGCCACCGAACCGTGTCTCTTTTCGGAGTTCAGCGATGATTTCAGAAAAAGGAAAGGTTGTATACCGTTGCTCTTTGACCGTTCGGGTTTTAACGTTCCGTGCAGCTTGGGCCTGATGGCCTGTCTGTGTTTTCTTAGGTCGGCTCAACTCACGGTTCAGCTCCCATCTAGTAGTCTTCTCGAAGAGGGACTGACCTATAAACATTGATAATGAATGTTTTTAAAATAAAATGCTGATTGATTATAAAAACACATTAACCAATGGTTGCAGTAATAATATTTAGCTATTAGTGCCATTTATCGCATTTTTATTCAGGCTAATTGCATAACAGAAATAATACGCAGATTAGAATGCCATCTAGTAGTATATTTGAACATTAAAGCGCCTAAGTATTACGTATTGAGAGACCCGTAGGTATAACAAATCAAAATCGACATCTTTATTTCAATAATATTAAAATAATAAGACCTATGATTTTTAAAAAATCGTTTGTTATATTATTATGAGATAGGATACACTGTATAACAAAACTTGTAAAATTTCGTATACGTATGACCCGTTGTTTCTTCTTTTCCGAGCATTTTAATAAAAGCTTACCTTTAAAAATGCTTTTTACTATTTCATCTCATTAGGCTTAGTAAAATGTTAAATAAATAATATCCTATTTACAACGGCAACTAGAGCTGTCGACTACAACTGGCGAAACCGTCACCTCAGGAAGTTTTAACTATATTAGAACGTACCGTCTCCCGTGAGGTGAGCACAGAAGACTTAGGACAAAACAGTCCACCGTCTAGTTGAGTTACCTCACATGCCCGTAAAAAGCCAACGCCTTACCGCCAGATAACCAGGTCAATCACCCGACACTCGCGCTCTTACTACCAGTTGCAACCAGGTTTTTATTTATTTTTTATTTGTTGTGTGGGGCTTTGCTAAGGTCTTTATGAGCCTTGTAACACTGCGACTATTGCTGATCTATTGTGTTCGCCACCTACTATAGTTCTGCGCTAAGCCTCGTGCCATTTAAGAACCGCAACAGGCTTTTGGCGCCAGATTGTTTTACCTCCTCAGGTTGGAGGTAAGGACCACCCAAGTGGGTGTATCTTTTACGCATCAGCGGGCCACACTCGCACATGAGGTGCAGGGGAGTTTCCTCTGCCCCTTGGCAGAACCTGCACAACCTGCAACCAGGTTACTCCGGTCTCCTGTCTGGTTACAGGTTCGAGGTCGACATTTACAACGGCACCCTAATATTTTTTAAAGAAGGTGTTTGCACCCCCCCCCCCCCCAAGTCGGCAGCCCTGCCCCCCATAATATTTAATGCTAAGGTATTTAGCGCCGTCTGGAAGTGTTTATTTCGTTTATCGTTTCCGTCGTTAAAATTCGCTCGACCATGCCTCAGGTTCGCCTGCGAAAACGACGTCTTTATGGTGGATCGGGATCGTAAAAGCGCTCTCCGCTTTACTGCCGTTTACTCTCTGAATATATTATTATCTGGGGATGACCTTCGGAAGAGGAAAACCGGCGACGATTACGACATATTTATTACCAACCAATTACCTTGCGATAATAAACGAATAATGGAGAGCACGCGCAAGCTTCGGCACCCCTTTCAAATTGGTAGGGTTCCGTACTATAGTACGGACCAAAGGAACGTTCCGGTGAGGCAATACATCATTCGGCCGGCCCGCCCTTTTAATACCTGATTGTAAGGATGCGTGTCATAACCTTCGCAGATTATCTATGAGATTATTATATTATTGAAATTGAGCATCTAAACTTTTGTCGGGTCACTTTTCAGTTTTTCAATAAATGACAAAATGTTATGTATAAAGCACCGAGTCCGCATGTTAATATCACCCTTCAACTTCAATAGCTCCAGGTTAGAAAATATGATCTCCATTGCTCAACTTATAGGCATGTAATGATGTCAAATCAAATCAAATATCTGTCGACGGGCCTTGCTAGAGTGACATCTTCCCGTGACATCTTCCACTAGGCATTTTGCCTTTTCGTGGGGTTTCACGTGAGCCGGGCCCATTGGCCCGGCTTTCTGGAATGGCGTCACAGGGCTTTGTGCCCTGTGGCAAGACTCATTGTTATGTGCTTAGGCACTTTATCGTGAAGGATTGTGACGGGAGGTGGTAATGACATCTTTTGTGGCAAGGCTGCTGTGCTGCGATACCCGCGCTGGTGGTCCGCTAATCAAGCAGACTGCGCGGGTACGGCTTCCGGACTTCTGGTGGTCTGGTGTGCAGAGGAGCGAGCTGGCGGATGTGCTCGTGAGGCGAGGTGTCGGCCCTGCGGTACATAGCGCGCGCGAGGCGCTTTACGTGTTCCTCCACGGACTCTGTTTCGCTAAAATCGCGTTCCAGAGTCGCATTTCGGACGTACCAAGGGGCTGTAATGATGTTTTATCCGCGCAGCATTTTATAATATACATATGTGGGACTCATTATTACAAAATGCCACGATAACATTTAACTAATGACTGTTTAGAAATTAATAATGACCTATGATATACTATGCTATGATAATCAGTTATCTATTAGGTACTCATTTAAAAACTCACATCACATAATTAGGTCATTATTTAATTACTCTAATTCTAAAATAATACTAAAATCTAAAATATTAATACTACTCTGTCTAAAAAGTACCGGGAATTATTAAATAAAACACACAATTTTCGTTTAATCGTCAATGTTTATTTTATAACCTTTAAAGTAGTCCCGATTTGATGCAACACACATTCGCCAGCGTTTTTTTCAATCTTCAAAACACTTTTTGTAGGCGTTTTTCGGTATAGCCTTCAATTGCTTCCACGAATTTTCTTTAATGGACTCTATGGACTCAAAACGGGTACCACGAAGAGGAAATTTTAGTTTTGGGAACAGAAAGAAGTCTGACAGGGCCAAATCTGGTGAATACGGCGATTGATTAATTGTATTTGTCGCGTTTTTGGCCGTAAACTCGGTCACAATTGCTGCTCTATGCGACGGTGCATTATCGTCGTGGAAAATCCACGAATTGTTGATCCACAATTCAGGCCGTTTTTGACGGATTTTCTCACGTAAACGCTTCAAAACGGCCAAATAATCTTCCTTATTGACCGTTAGTCCTTCTGGAACGAATTCGTGATGGACTAAACCGCGAATATCAAAGAAAACAATGAGCATCAGTTTGACTTTTGAACGACTTTATCGTGGTTTTTTCGGTTTTGGCTCGTTTTTTGTCCTCCACTCTGATGCCTGTTGACTTGTTTGCATATCAAATTCATAGACCCATGTCTCATCGCCAGTTATAATGCGTTCTATGAATGTGAGATCAGAATCGACTCGATCCAGCATGTCTAAAGAAGTTTGTTTGCGGTACTGTTGTTGTAGAAAATTCAACTCCTTTGGAACGAGCCGAGCGGCGATGCGTCTCATGCCCAATTTATTTACCAAAATCGAGCGAATGGACTCATGAGACTTCAGGTTCAGGTTATGTGCTATCTCTCTTAAGCTGGAATGGCGATTACGGAGCACAATTTCCTTGACTTTTTCGATATTTTCGTCTTTTGAAGAGGTCGAAGGTCGCCCGGAACGAGGGTTGTCTTCGACGATCTCTCGGCCCTCCTTGAATGCTTTGTACCACTCGTGGATCCGTGTTTTGGATAGAACTGATTCACCATAAGCCTTTTCTAACATCTTTAGGGAATTGGTACACGAAAATCCGTTCGCAACACAAAATTTAAGGCAAACTCTTTGTTCAATACTTTGGTTCATTGTGAAAATCGTGGCGCACTACTAAGGTGTACAATTCAATTGCTGTTCTAATCAAAATGGCTGACAGTTCGCGCGCATTCTAGGCATAGAGTAAATAAAGGCAGTTCTACCAACTTAAGAATTTTTTTATTTTTTTGAAATCATTAACAGAATCTTTTTAAATTCTAAATTCCCGGAACTTTTTAGACAGAAGGTATATATATATATAGCAATCGGTACTATAATAAATGCAGATGTATAATACTGTTTCATCGAGCTAGCGTAATTCATCGATAAGCAATATCGACGTTAGCCGCATCCTTGTTGACAGCTCGTTTTATTACCGCCATCGGAACGTTCCTTTGGCCCGTACTTTAGTTTATTTAGTATTTTATATTTTTATGGATCGATGCAGTTTGGCGTGCAATTTCAATTACATATTTATAACCACAGATCACTCTTTGTGCTTACTACTTATTATTTATTTTCTTCATGTATTCAAAAACTAGCTATTTTCGCGGCTTCGCTTAGCGTAAAGTTTCGAATCGATGGCGTTTATTTACCTTTTTAGACGTTACCTTTATATATATATAGTGCAAGACGCCCCCCCCCCCTAAGATGCACGCTACATATCTCGTAGACCTACGCGTTTTGTTCCTCGCCACGCATTACTAATTTCATGATGTCTCTATAACTATATCATCTAAATACTTCTAAATGCTAATTTTATCTCTATTTAACACCCGTGTGGATTCATTTATTTTGATAAAGATTCTTATTGCTAATCTTTTCAACAAACTCTGCCTACTTATTTTTCTTACTTTTTTGAGACATAAAAGCAGTTATTGTAGCTTAAACATAACAGTTAGATATATGCTGTTATCGCTTTTTTTATAAACTTATTTAAGGCCGATGTTTTTGTCGTATTCTTCACATATCGATGGCTTAACCTGCAAACCGGCTAACCTTCACTTCAATATTAACAAATTCAAATTATTCAAATTCAAATTATTTATTGAGTTAAAATTATGGGTACATTCAATATACAAAAGTCTTAACCTAACTAGGCTGCCGCCTGTTCCAAGGTAGACAATTTATTTTAGTTATCCTAAGAAATCTATAATATTATATTTATATAAATAATCAAAATCATACTTAATGTAACAGAAATATCTTAATTACCTAATAAAAATTCGTAAGAAAATGTCATGAAAATTGTCAATATTATTTTATTTTAAAACATGATAAAAATTAATATATATTTATATATGTATTAAATAATATGTATTAATAATATACAAAATAAATTCACAAAAATTAAAATAAAATTACGTTTAGAAATCATCAATTTATATTACTACATATACTATTATGTTTTTATTATAAAGATTATAGAGATTCAATTATTTAATAATGTTTTCAATATCTGCATATGTACAATTTAAGAGGTAGGCACTCAAACTATTTTTAAATTTATATGATATTTTAATGTCTTTAATCTTAGGTGGTAGGCAATTATAAAATTTGGGGGCAAGATAAGAGAAACTGTGCAGTGATGACATACACAAGATCGCCTGCTCATCTGATGTGTGCGTGAGTGTGAGCACACTCCATCGCTGGATGTGTGCTTCCCAGAGTTACTGGAGTCAAGGACACATAGGCTATAATTTATAAAGATATAGTGTGAATTATCTAAAATATAACGATAACTGTCAAGTAAGTAGGAAAAAATCTAAGAAATTGACATTCGAAATTTAAATTCTATCCTACTATCCTACTAATATTATAAACGCGAAAGTTTGTATGTATGTATGGCTGTTTGTTACTCTTTCACGCAAAAACTACTGAATGGATTTTGATGAAACTTTACAATAATATAGCTTACACATCAGAATAACACATAGGCTATAATTTATAAAGATATAGTGTGAATTATCTAAAATATAACGATAACTGTCAAGTAAAAAGGAAAAAATCTAAGAAATTGACATTCGAAATTTAAATTCTATCCTACTATCCTACTAATATTATAAACGCGAAAGTTTGTATGTATGTATGGATGTTTGTTACTCTTTCACGCAAAAACTACTGAATGGATTTTGATGAAACTTTACAATAATATAGCTTACACATGAGAATAACACATGGGCTATAATTTATAAAGATATAGTGTGAATTATCTAAAATATAACGATAACTGTCAAGTAAAAAGGAAAAAATCTAAGAAATTGACATTCGAAATTTAAATTCTATCCTACTATCCTACTAATATTATAAACGCGAAAGTTTGTATGTATGTATGGATGTTTGTTACTCTTTCACGCAAAAACTACTGAATGGATTTTGATGAAACTTTACAATAATATAGCTTACACATCAAAATAACACATAGGCTATAATTTATAAAGATATATGGTTTTCTGTCATCATTATCACAATTTTCACAATTTTCTATCACCACGCGGGTGAAACCGCTGGAGTATACAATAATTTCCATAAACCAAATATCAAAAACCAAACGGCAAAACCTTAACTTCATGCTTGTTCGATTCTGTCACCCAACTTAAAGCGATAACTACGATAAACTACGTAAAGCGATAACTACGTACGTAAAGCGATAACTACGAGCATGGTTATATATTAACTAACTTTATTAAAAAATATATTATTTATTTTGGCTAAAATGGGACTCCTCAACGTCGACAGCATTCCATTGTGATGGCTAAAATGTATCCCCTACTGTATGTCGCTTCATAAAGATGACATTGGGAACATATATTATACCGTCAAAGACGTATCCGGGGGGGGGGGGGGGGGGGGAGGGCACAGGGAACACGTCGCCCCGATTTTTTTTGAGTAAATAAAGTCGAAAAGAAATAGAGAATCATGGAGAATCCGCGGTGGGGGGGAGGGGGTGGTTGGGATTTAACCCCTCGGAAGTCCGGTGTATTTTCGTTCATTGTATGGGCAAATTCAAGTCTTTGTGTGCTCTGTGGGCTCGCGAGGCGGAAATGTTACGGATGCTGCTCTGCTCAGCATAGTTTCTCCTTTCGCTTTGCATTGTTACGGATCGGCGCGCGCTTCTCACTAGCCTTCTCCCACGGATATGCTGATACACGCAACAGTTAGCCCCACGCAACACGGCCCGGTGGCATAGTGGTTAGGTCGCCTGATCTTACATTGTAAAGTCCCGGGTTTGATTCCCGGCTGGGTCACCATTTTCCGTTGGGATCTAATAAACGGAATTGCATTTTCAATTCTGTCGATGGAATGCAATAACAAGACACACACTTACAGACATGTTACACGCACACATACATATAACACGTCATAGTAGGGTTGGTTGTAAGAGATTGTCGTATGACAATAAACCCGCCCATTGTGACATTTTCACAATAAAGAGTATAAACAAACAAACTGTGGGCAAGTGCCACTAGAATCGCGAAAACGGCTTATAAAAATTAGCAAAAATTAAGAAATTCGAAAAAAGTCACTAAAATATGAAGACTACAGGGAAGAAAAGTACTGCCAAAAAAACGGTTTTGAGATAAAAATAATAATTATTATTATAATAACCCTTTATTTTCAGAAGAAAATGCGAGCTTATTGCCTGCAGGCAATATTTTAGAGCTAACCTATACCTACTATTGTATGAGCATTGTTGGCAAATAAATGCTAACTTAACCTATATAAAAAGTTTACAAAATATAAAATAAAGAGGAAGGAAAGATAATTGCATTTAAATATTTGGAGAGTCGTAATTTTAAATCGTTGCCATAGTTTTTTAATAAAAATCCAAGTGATGGGTTATATGTTTAATAATAAGTATGCATAAACGGGAAAGTGTATTGGTTGTGTTACTCAAGACTTTCCCGGCAAGTAGACACGCTTCCCTGCTGACCAACCTCCACCCGCGTACCAATTCATAGTATATTTGTAGTGTTTTCCGTGGTATTAAAATGGTATTTTCCAAAAACGATTTAGTATTTTCTTAGGGGCTCTCTAGACGATCAAGCATGCTTGTCAAGCATCGCGTCGCGGGCTGGGAGGGGATCGTCAACCGCAGGAAATATGCAAATATTTACCAAAAATGCCTAATGTTGCAGTTTTATATAAAACTGCAAAATTAGGCATTTTTGGTAAATATAAAAAAAAATATTTTCATATTTTCAGCGGTTTACGATCCCCTCCCAGCCTGCGACGCGAAGCTTGACAAGCATGCTTGATCGTCCAGAGAGCCCTTTAAATATGGCGGACTTTAAATATTATTTGCGTCGCTTGTATAAGAGATATTGCAACCAAAATTTCACAATGTGTTTTCGGTCCAACAAGGCATCTGTATACCGAATTTCAAGTCTTTTAACCACCCATTATTTAACAAATGATGAGAAGATTATAACCACCCATTATTTAACAAATGATAATAATAACATTCAGTTATTTGTGCCATCTATCGCATTTTCATATAGGCTGATAACATCACAGAAATATGCCGGAGAGATAAAATGCCATATATTAGTCTATCTGAACATTAAAGTGCGTAGTTATTACGTATTGAAATAGTTTTAGGAGGTTTTGACCTCTCTCCTTTGGATGCGGAACCACCGTGCACTGCAGCTCCGATCACTACCTCAAGTATTCCTAATTAGGCCTAGGTCTATACTAAGGCAGGCATACCATGTTCAGTTTTTTATTAGTGACATCTCCTTGTAGTAGGTGAAGCAGTATGAGGAAATAAGCAACATTTGATAAAAAAAATACAAATTGATATTTTTTTCAAATTTGAAGAAAAAAAAAACAATAAAGTATAAAAGTGTGCTAAAAGCGTTGAGCGCGCTGCGCCATCTAGCGGTAGGCCATATTGTGAATAAACAATATTCGCGATATTTTACCTACTAGGTGGCGCAGCGCGCTCAACTCTTTTCAAACTTTTATTTAACAGTCAAATTTATGGAAAAAAAAATTTTTTTTTCAGCGAATATTTTATTGTAAGTTGTTTACTTCGTCATACTGATTTACCCATTACAAAGATGTCACTAATAAAAAAACTCATTTCATATGGCGCTAGAGCGATATATCTCCGTAATACTCAATATGGATTTCCCTTCTCCCTCCTTCCTGATGGGGGTTGCTGAAAAAGATAAGATTTGGGATTGTGATTTTTTTACAAATGTTGCGGGCCGCCATTTTAGCGGATAGATAGTTGCAAGGTTTTGATTGTTGTGTTTTTACAGAGGAGGCATGCGGCAGCTCGGACAGCAGTGAGGACGAGGTGTTGCAGCACTGCACGGCAGAATTGCAACCGGCGCCGCCCCCCTCGCCGAGGCCCCTGCCGAAACATCCTCGCAACATGGCAGCTATGCACGCACAGGTAACTGAACCTTCAATCTTGACTTATTAGTCTGTGTATCCGGCCTCTGCAACTGTGACCCTTTGGAAATGCCCAATCGAATGCTGAAATCGTACACTTTGATCATTTCGAATCGCACCTTCGTTATGGCATCTCTGGTATATTTTCCCTGCAGAAACATGCAATAATAATCCTAAATAGCATGGAAAGCTTTAAATCATGTTATGGGTCTTTCAGGAATCCTATTATTATTAATACTATTATAATATACACCAGTATTGGGCAAAATTTAGTCGACTAACGATTAACAACTAACAATTAATCATGATAACGACTATCGATTGATGATTAATCGTCAATCGTGACTAACGATTGAGTAGTTTCCATCGTAAGCATGGCTAAAAAATTTCTCAACAGCGGTCAACTTCAAGTTTTGCAAGTTCGTGCAAAGTCGTCGGTCGGACATTCAATCCGTCGGTCGGTCGGCCAGTCGGTTGGTCTATCGGTCGGTCGGTCGGTCGCTCGCTCGCGCTGTCGGTCGGTCGGTCGGGCTGAGGTGCAGGGGAGTTTCCTCTGCTCCTTCGCAGATCCTGCACATTTTTGTGTCTCTAAGCTTGAGGTTGAACATGTGTTTGTTCAGGCCACAATGCCCCGTGAGCGCCCTCACCAGTATGCGTAGATTGTTCCTGTTTAGCGATAAGGCCTCACGGGCCGTCTTACGGTTGTAAGCCTTAATTAGCGCTTTGGAATGATTCAACCCTAACGTGTTGTTCCAGTGGTTGACGGATTGTTCTAAACACATTTGTTTGAGCATTAGGTTTGCAAGGCATTTTGGTACACCACAGCAAGGTTCAGGGCCGTATAACGTTCCCTTTGCTCCCGTCTTAGCAAGTTCGTCGGCTTTTTCATTTCCCTCGACTACTGCATGGCCTTGAACCCATCTTAGAATTACCCTGTTCGTTTCGCCCAAGGAATTCAGTAGTGTAGACTGGCTTAGTCTACCCTGGACAACGGCAGTTGCAGCATTGCCGAAATATCGGGTGCTACAAACATCACACGGTAAATTCGGTTTTATACCATTTATAATGTCAAACAATCTCGATAATCTTCGATTTCATATGATGACTTAAGGCAATCTCGAGTTTCATAATTTCTCGTAAACCACAGTGCATTTGCGATATCCCGTAGAATACTTTTCTGCAAGCGCTGCAGAGAGAGTATGTTACTTTTGCTTGCTACAGCCCACAGTTGAATTCCGTACAACTAAATAGGCTTATGTACATAGATGGGGATTTTGTAGTCACACATAGAATGGAGTTTCTACCCATGAGCCAATGCAGGTTACGGTATTTAAGCTTCACCTCATCCCTATTGTGTTCAATGAGAGTTTACGAGATCAACTACTATTTAGTGATTGTTTCTTCAATGATGTTGTTAATGTTGCAGGTGCCGACGATAAGCGTGACTCCTCACTCTCCAGGAGTGCTGGACGACAGCCTCCAGCAGTTGAGGGGGCTGCAGGCTGCAGTTCAGCGGATGAGATGTAGCCCCACGCCTATTTTACATGTAAGTTTTATATCCTACTTATTAAAGGGGCAATTTCACATCAAAGGTGTATTCACTCTGCAGAAATAAGCCACACGAGGTCTGTCCAATAAATATGCAAACTGATTTTAAAAAAAATATATTTTCCAAAATTTAGGGTAGATCAATCTTATCCCCTCCAAAATGCTCTCCATTTGTAGCAATGCACTTGTTCCACCTCCGTTTCCATTGTTCAAAACATTCCTGGAAGTCTTCTGGAGTCAGGCTCTTCAACTGCTTTGTCGTTTCACGTTATATTGTCTCCACGTCTCCAGTGCTGCCCCCGCATGACCTTTTTACTTTTCAGGAACGATAAGAAGTCGCAGGGGGCTAAATCTGATGAATAGGGAGGGAGATCAATCACAGTAATCGCATTGCGGGTCAGAAACTGACGGACAGTCAGTGCTAAATGTGAAAGCGCATTATCATGATACAGCAGATATCCATCATCATCACACAAATTTGGTCACACTCGACGCTCACGATCCTTCAAGCGCTTAAGAACCTTAACGTAGAAGGCAGCATTACTTTTGTCCTCGAGGAAGAAATTTGTGGTGGACAACACCATGAATGTCAAAAAATACGAGCAGCATGACTTTGATTTTCAATTCATACTTGCAGTCACTAAAACGCCTAATTCACCTAAAAAGGGCAGTTTTCTTCAGTGTCTTATCTCCATAAACAGCCCTTAACATTTCATGAATTTCCCGAGAATTTTTCTAAAGTTTCACCAGAAAATTGATGTTAACTCATCGTTCCATCTGTTCAACGATCTCCGTTGGCGACAAGAACATAAAACACACGCCACAAAAAAAAATCCCGTTTCGAGCAGTATGCTTGTCTCGATGGTTTGATGATTACTGACGCTTCAGTGGCTCATCCGGCAAAAAAGTAGCCAGTGCTCTCAGACGAACTTCAACTCAAGGCCATGCGAGTAACGCAGTTCGCTTATTTAATAGACATACCTAGTATGTGCGATAGTGGGTATTGGTCCACGGCAGTCATGTCATGAACGATTTCAAATACTAGGCTATTGACCGTGAATTTTTGCTCAAGAAGCTTTTCAGTAAATCTATTGCAATAAGAGTTTGACAATATTCCGCGAGGAAGTACATCGGCATGGCACCAGGAACAAAACCCACTACCTCCAACAATCACACCACGTACAGTCAAGTTCCAGGCGGCTCGTCTCTACACAGGACTTAAACTTTTTAATAATATGCCTGATAATTTAAAGGCGATTAAAAACATTGATATTTTCAGGAAATCCATGCGGGTGTATCTGCTTAAAATCAACATGTATGCACAAAAGGACATTTTAAAATACTTTGAAAACAACATCGTACTTACCAATGTAATTTAATATACTATTTCTTTATTGTCATTTGCTATATTATAGTATTTTTTGGTAATTGGAATAATTTTGGAGTAATTTACTGTATATCCTTCTTTGTTAAATTGAGTGACTAATTTAAGTTTAATTTACTATACTTAGTCACTCTTACACAATTGTGAAGTCGTAGTGGAAATAAATACTTTGTATTCTAAATTCTGTTATTAATTTACAACATTTAGCAAAAAGTGCTTTCAGGGAAATCTGCATTCTTAGTTGAATCATATTAATGATTTTCTGTAGTGATTATAGAAAATAATCTCAAGTGCTTCACTTCAGGAGTCTGTCATTTGATAGATAAATAAAGTAAAATAATCATTTTGGTACCCTCATTAATTAAAAGCCATTATTTAACTAATGATAACAATAATAACATTCGATTATTAGTGCCATCTATAGCATTTTTTTTATAGTCTCATTGAGTTTACCACGAGAATTTGGAGGACGTGTGAATGTTTGGCATTGAATACATGCTGCATGTACTATTAATTATTGAACTATTGCTCTTCTTTGACAGCTAAATGGATCACGTCTTAGTTCGTCTTGTCCTTCGCTGGATAAGGTGGATGGTGTGATAGGAACGACATCGGGCGCCAATCCTTTAGACAACAACTACTGCCATTCACCAATGGCGCGGCCGAATGCTCTCGATTGCGATTACTACTACCCCAGCAGTCGAAAAGGAAGTGGTAAGCAAAATCCAACAAATAAGTAGTAGGTACGTACCAAGGCCGTGCCCAGGGGGGGGGTCCGAGGGGTCCGGACCCCCCCCGAAATGAAATGGATTTACACTAGATAGAATCGACTTTCCAAAATGAAATGGATTTACACTAGATAAAATCGACTTTTAGGTGTAAAAAATACATTAGGGGTATACCGCTAAGCTATGTCAATATGTGGGGATATAGTTCAGAGGGAAATTATAAAATGTTTAAATGAAGCTAAGGTATTCTCCGTTTTAGTAGACGAAACAGCTGATACAAAAAGTCGATACTTGTTATGTGGTGAAAGAAGATTTTCTTGGATTTGTGAAAGTCGATAAAACAACTGCACAACCATTGGCTGACACTATCATAGCGTCCCTGAAAAACCTTGGCATTGACCTCAACAATATGGTGGGACAGGGGTACGACGGTGCAGCTGTGATGAAAGGTGCATTTAATGGCGTTCAATCAATAATACGGAAATCATTTCCCCGAGCTCTGTTTGTCCATTGCAGCTCTCATCCTTTGAAATTGGCCCTGTGTCATTCGTGTAGTGTACTTCCTATAAGAAGTTGTATAGGAACTGTGAAAGTAATTGTAAATTTTTTGAGAGCATCTCCAAAGCGAACCGGCGCCCTACAGGCACGCATTAAAGCTAACTTTTCTGATGCAACTTGGCAGAAATTAACACCAATGTGTGAAACGCGGTGGGTGGAAAATCACAACGGCTTGTTAGAATTCAAACAAATTTTAAAATCTATTATTGAAACTTTAGAACAATGCAGCACAGACCCGGATATGGAGACCTCAACTAAAGCTTCTTCTTTTCTGAGATCTTCTCTTGCAAGCGAATTCGTGATATCACTCTGTTTTTTAACGAAGGTATTTGTAGCTACCTTAACAGTATGCAAAGTCTTACAGTCACCTCTGTGTGACTTAATAACAGCTGTCGACCATATTGAAAACATAATAGCACACTTTCTAGCCATTCGATCCAATATTGAAAAAGAGTTTTCAAATTCATTTACAGAGGCAAAGGATTTATTGGCCGATGTCAATGAAGAGATCAAGCTTCCACGATTGACACCAGTATAGAAGCATCGCGCCAACCCAAATACCAATAACCCCGAATAGTATTACCGCATAACTGTTGCGATACCCCTATTAGACGACTTAAGTTCTCAGCTCAAATTAAGGTTTACTGATTACAAAAAAGTATTGGCTGCTATGTACACTCATATACCTACAGTCTGTTCCGAGAAGGAAACGCCATTTCCAAGAGAGGACCTGGTGATGTACGAGGCTATGGTTGAACTAGACGAAACACAAAGCGAATTCCTGCTATGGAAGTTGTTTTGGCAGGGCAAAAACCCTTCGCATCGGCCTTCTTGCACCATCGAGGCTTGGAGAGTGCAACAGGCAATTGTATCCCAACATTTATATGTTGTTGAACATCTTGTCGACTCTGCCAGTAACCACCTGCACTCCAGAAAGGTCATTTTCCACACTTAGACGCCTAAAGACCCACCTACGGAATTCTTTTGGGCAAGAGAGGCTAAACGGATTAGCCTTAATAGCAATTCACAGAGACGTCATCATCCCAACGGATAAATAAATACAAACGGAGCTGCCATGGAATACACCGACCGGAGTCGGGCCCATCATAATACTATTTTTTACACTTCTGGGGGGTGAGCAGTGGATTCCGGACTTACGAACCGGCTGTGGTAGGTTTAGGACAGCTGTCTTGCCACATGTGAGCGTTCACCTTGCCACCCATTCACTCCCCCTTCGAAGCCATAGAATTTGAGATGCGCAAATCGCAGTTTTAGATAATTTTTCTAAGAAAGAGTTGATTATTTTTCTGGAAAGGCCAAGATCTTTAAAGAGGTGAAATAGAGATTTAGCTGGCAGGCCACGAGCGCCAACTTCCACCGCGTGAAGGTGAACAGTGAAGCCGTTCCGGGTTACGGCATTTGCAAGATCATGGTATTTATTTAATTTGTACTCGTGGTCTTTTGGGATATTTGATTCCCATGGAACAGTTAATTCTACAATAAGAGCCACCTTCCGAGATAGAGAGTAAAGAGTTATATCTGGACGGAGGGCTGTGCATCCGAGACTTTCAGGGAATTTATACTGCTTAGAGACCGAATCAACCTCCAGAGTCCAATCTGTAGCTTTCTCGATTATTGAGAAAGGTTTTGTAGTTAAATGTTTTTTGCCTTTAGAGCCATCCCGCACAAACTGTATTGGGGGTTTGGAGGATACTGTCAAACCCTTGTTGGCACGAGCCACTGAGAGACTAATTACCTCGCGAATAACAGCGAGAACTTTGTCATGGCGGTAAGTGTACCGTCCTTGATCTAAGGCCACCTTGCAGCCAGCTAGAATGTGTCTAGCTGTGCAAGGGGTATTGCTACAGAGGGGACAAGAACTATCCTCGGCAAAGCTCCAACGAGCGAGGTTACTGGGGTCTGGAAGTGTATGCTGAAAGGCATTCAAATAAAATTTTTTATAACCGAATTTGCCCGTAAAAAGTCTAGAAGGCTTGATTTTGTGTTGTGAATTCACCTTATTGGAAATATGCTTATTCCTTATTCGTTTTTAGGTTTAAAAACGAAAATCTTAGTTAGTAGTTAGTACCTACAGTATTTTCAGTGGCGGGCTTCTTCCGTCTTAATGTAAGGGTAGTAAATTTGAATTGGCCCGTCTTTTTTTTTTTTTGGACCCCCCCCGAAAAAAAATCTGGGCACGGCCTTGTTACGTACCAGTATATTTCAAGATGCAGGCACTACCATTTTGATTATATAACAACAGATGCTCAATTCTGGCTAATCAGCTGGTCTCCCAGATGTCGACGAATCTATGGCTCGTCATCATGATGAATTCGGACCAATATATTGACATCTTATCAGACCATATGATACGGAAGCTCCACAAGGTCTATCCTATCAACGAGGGTATTTTTCAACAGGATCTCGCCCCATGCTATTCTTTTAGCAGTTTTTCATACAGAACCATATTACTGTACTTGAATGGCCCGGAAACTCCCTCAATCTCAACCGATCGAAAACCTCTGGGCCATTTGCAAAAAACGGCTTTCTAAGATGGTTTGTACAAGGAAAACCAAGGTGATCAGTGCAGTAATTCAAGCCTGATTTCATGATGATGAACTGAAAGGAAGCTGTCAAAACCTGGTAAATTATATGCCTAGAGTGAAAGGTGTTATCAATGCAAAGGAGGACACAATCTATATTTAAACTAAGAATCCTCTTTCTCAGTACTCTTTTGTATGGTCCAATAAGCCACTTTTCGAAGAAAAATACTCTTTGTTCCAATTAATTTGCACGATACTGTATATTTTACTAAAATGGGTAAAATTAGTGTAATCGATCTACAAAAAATCATTATTCAACACAAAGAAAGACATTCAGTGCGTAAAAATTAAACAACTGGCGGGAAAATCAGTTGGTAGAATCCATTATGTGAATAAAAAATTCAAATAAACCGATCAAATTGAGGACCGTCGTAGGAGTCGAAGACCTAAAAAAGATTGACGAGTCATCAGAGTACTATTTACTGGTCTTATCTTTGAGATCAAGAAAGATGTCAAGCCGGGATCTGGCCCAGGATCTTAATGAGCGGCATTTCGGTAACCCCATTGGCGGTTCGAAGGTCCTACTGAAAAATAATCTTTTAGTGTGTTTGGCTGAGCGAAAACCATTACTTCGAAAGAATGATCATCAAACACGATTAAATTTGCCCAAGCAGATAAAGCTTGAACTATGAAGCAGTGGAAAAGGGTCCTCTGGACAGATATGCCCAAATTCGAAATTTTCTGAACTAATTATCGCCAATTTATTTACATACGCCCCAGAAAACAGTATAAGATCAGTGTTTGGCTGCAACAGTTAACCCTTCAGGCCTCGGCCCCTCAGCCGATTGATAAGTTGATGTCCCAAAAATTTTTAATAAAAATTAGTAAAAAAATTGAATTATGACATTGTCTCACCAAAACATTAATTACTGCCAAACCACTGTACCCATTATTAACCCTTCAGGCCTCGGCCCCTCAGCCGATTGACAAGTTGCTGTCCCAAAAATTTTTAGTAAAAATTAGTAAAAAAATTGAATTACGACACTGTCTCACCAAAACGTTAATTACTGCCAAACCACTGAACCCATAATTAAAATGAAACATATTAACATAATAAAACATAACGAAATCAAACAAATTAAATTAAAATAAAATTAAAACGGGGCCGTCAGGCTGAATCGTGTTGTGGCCGATATCGGCCAATCGGGGCTTGAGGGGTTAAAATAAAACATATTATTATTATTATTATTATTATTATTTGTTGATGAACTAGCAGCTTAACGCTGATGTGTTCATATCTATGAAATTCACTGGTGTTGCTGTTTCCTTTTTTTCTTCTCTCTTTTATATATCATTTTTTAAATAGATATCAAGCCTATTTTTGAATGCGTTTATGGTTGGTGCTTCGATAACTTCCTCGGGCAGTTTATTCCAGCTGTTCACGATTCTGTTTGTCAGGAAGTGCTTTCTTGCTTCAGTTGAAAAGCTTGTAACATTGAGTTTCAGGCTGTGACCTCTTAAGTGATGGTTTGAATTGAACACAAACATGCTTTCCAACTCTGGGCAGTCGTAGTGTTGCCTCAGTATTTTGTATGTCTCTATGAGATCTCCTCTGTGTCTCCGTTGCTCCAGAGTTGTCAGTTTGAGGATTTTTAATCTATGTTCATAGGGTGTTTTTCTTAGGGTTCTTGGCAGTTTTGTCGCTCTACGTTGTACACTTTCAAGCAGGTTGATGTCCTTGGCAAAATAAGGATTCCAGATTTGAAAACCATACTCGATCAGAGGACGAATGTAGGTTTTGTAAATTTTTAGAAATGTCGGTATTGTCAATACTTGAAAAGCTTTCTTTACCAAATATAGAAGTGAGTTTGCCTGTTTTACGATGTTTTCAATATGGTTTGCCCATTTCAAGTTGTTCGTTATCGTTATACCAAGGTCTTTCTGTGCATTTGTGGTGGTTAAGCTGATCGATCCAAGTTGGTAGTCATTTTTAGGGTTGTTTTTACCAAGGTGTAGAACTGTGCATTTCTTAGGGTTGGTTTTAATAACCCAGTCTTGAGTCCATTCTGTGATTTCATCTAAAGCTTCTCTTAACGTTCCACAACTCAAGACAGCGTCTGCAGTAAGCTTAACATCATCAGCGAAGAGGCTCGTTGATATTCCGGCGAGTTGGGGAAGATCAGAGATGAAGATCCCGAACAGGGTCGGAGCCAGAACGGAACCTTGAGGTACGCCGCTGACCGCTTCACGGATATCCGATAATAGGCCCCCCACTCTCACTTGGTATGTACGTCCCGTTAGGTAATTTTCCAGCCATGTCAGCAGTCTACCACGTATTCCGAGATGCTCTAGTTTGGCAAGGAGCCGACGGTGTGGCACAGTATCAAATGCTTTCTCGAAGTCCAGATAAATAACATCAACGGGAGTTTTAGAGTCGAAATGTTTTGTCCAATAATCAAGGCAAAGCAAGAGGTTAGAGATAGTTGAGCGATTAGACACAAATCCGTGTTGTTGATATGGTATAATGTTTTCCGATCTTAGGAAGCCTTGCAGTTCCTTAGCGATGATTCTTTCCATACATTTGCACACTATACTAGTCAGGCTTATGGGTCGGTAGTTAGTTGCCGCCATCTTGTCACCTTTCTTGTATATCGGGGTTACGATTGAGTGCTTCCAATCCATCGGTACAATGCCAGATTCAAATGAAGACATCATGATGTCGTGTATGGCTGGTAGAATAATATCCGAGCACTGCTTTAGTATAGCGCCTGGTAGACCATCAGGACCAGAGGATGATTCTGGATTTATGTTGTTGAGAACCCTCTGTACAGACTCCCGAGAGAAGATAATGTCAGAGAAGGAGTTGGTCACTCTACGTTGTGGGTGAAGCGCGACTGATGCAGTAATAGCAGGTTCACGCGAATAAGCTTTATAGAATTCGTCGGCAAAGCAATTGGCGATGGTTTTGGGGTCTACTGTCATGTTGCCTTGTGCGTCACGCATTGCTGGTGGTATAGTCACTTTGGATGAAATCTGGCTGCGCATATGTGCATAAAAAGTTTTTTGTCCCGAGAGAACTATTTTTGATTCAAACTCGCTTCTTCGCCTTCTAATAAGACTAACACATTTATTGTTTGCTAGCCTGTATTTTTGGTAATTAGCACCGGTTTTATTTCTGGTATAAGCTTTCCACAACTTAGATTTTGTTTTAATCATAGCTATTGATTCTGCATCGATCCAGGGTTTGTTGCGCGGTTTCTTATGCTGCATTAAAGGAGCGTGCTTCTCTATGTTTTCCTGCACGATTTTCTCAAATGTTGACCATTTAGTTTGTGCATCTGCATCATGAAGATTAATGTTGAGAGCTGAATTCAAGTCTGTTCGAAATTTCTCATAATCAATTTTGTGCAGGGCTCTCCTTGGTTCCGGGTTAAGCGTTTCGCTGGCACAATTTTGAAACTGAATCTGGAAATACAGGCATACATGATCACTCTTTCCTATGGGTGAATCTATGCAAAGATTGGTTATCAGGCATTCATCGTTGCATAGGATTAGATCAAGCAGCGATGGTATGTTGTTTTCCCTGAATCTTGTCGGTTGGGTCACAAGCTGCGTTAAACTACTATCCAAGAACATGTCTTGGAATAACTGAGCGGAGTACTCACATCTCTGTGATGCTGTCAGGGGCCAGGTTATGTTTCGATAATTGAAATCCCCAGCAATAACCACAGTGTTGTTTTCTGCAGCTAGTTTTAGGTTGTTATAAAGTGAGAGGTCGTGTTGTTGCCAGTCTGGATCGTCCGGTCGGTATACACCGACTAGTAAAAAATGATGGTGGCTCACCCGGATGTCCATGTAGAGTGCTTCCACTGAGTCTAGACTGTACCTGGTGTTGACACTGGCTGCTATAGGAATGCCGTTGATGTGGTTACTTATGTACATTGCAATGCCTCCGCCCCGCTTCTTGCAGTGATGCTTCCGGTCGTGCCGATACAGGGTATATCCAGGTATGTGGTATGTTCCGCTGCGATCTGCGGTTTTGAGCCAGGTTTCGACTAGGATTACAATTGTTGGTTTTTTCGTATTTATTTCTAATATTAGTAGATCAAATTTAGGCGGTAACGAGTCCAGGTTTGTGTAAAGCAGGGTCATCGTGATGAAGGGCCAGGATACTGGTAATGCTACTGGTTTTTTGGAATTTTAACGATTGTCGGATTACCTCTAACATATTTTATTGTGAGGTCCGCCTCGCCGGCTTCCATCCGAGCAGCTAGCTCTTTGCGCAGTTCCAACAATTGGTTGCGCTGCATAGGAGTAAGATCGGATGAGACAGAGATGTGGCCTGTTATTTTCTTTTTATTTTTCAAAACATTACGTGCATCTTGTCTGGATTTGAATACTATTTTTACGGGTCTGGGCTTTTCCCCAGGTTTACCGAGACGAATGATTTTCAAAATCTTGCTTTTTGGATCGTTTATGGCAGCTGTGAATGACTCATTGACTTTTTCCTCATCTGATTTGACCCTGTCTATCGCAGTGCCAGTGGAACATTCGGGGATGTTGTAAGCGATCACATTTTGGGTCCTATAATCCCTTTCCTTGATTTCTTTTATGATTTCTTCGCTCGGCAAGGTGGCAACTGAGTTGTTTATCTTGTTGTTGGTGAGTGCTGCGACTTCCAATCTCAGTTGTTCTGTGCATTTGACAAGTTGTGGAACTTGGAAAAGTCCTACCTTGCATCCAGAGCAGAGGAACATTAACACTCTTGCAGTCTTCAATGTCATGCACCGGGCTTCCGTGGCGCTCATTCCGCTGCATTTGATGCATAACTCTCGCTTACAACCATCACACACAGCTACATCACTTCCGAGCACTTTTTCACAGGTGAAACACTTTGCCATCTTGTTGCCCACACTACCACACTCTAATCAGATCTCAGGCTATCTATTTATATTTAATTTGTATAATTTTATCAATTATTTTATGTTTAATCAGTTTTTAAAGTAGGAGCTCAACACCAGTAATTTTTTTCACTTGAGGGTAGACCTGTCAATACCCGATTAACATAATATTAACATAATAAAACATAATAAAATAAAAGAAATAAAATTAAAATAAAATTAAAACGGGGCCGTCACGGGGCCGAGTCGTGTTTTGGCCGATATCGGCCAATCGGGCCTCTAGGGGTTAAGCACGGGGTAGCTTCTATAATGGTATGAGGGTGTTTCTCGGCGAATCGGGTAGAACCATTGGTCAGAATTAAGGAGAGATTGAATGCAGATGGTTACATAAAAAAATAAGGCAGTATGCTATCGCATCTGGACGCCGTTTGATCGGGAATAACTTTATCATACAGCAAGACAAACACCCTAAGCACACAGCAAAAAATATTTCAAAAATGCATAGAAAAACATCCTGGGGTCATTGATTTGTTTGATTGGTCTGCCCAGCGTCCCGAATTTAATTGAGCCCTTTTGAGAATATTTGGACAATACAAAAACAGAAAGGCGCCCAACAGATAAAGAAGATCGGTGGAAAGTGCTCTGGCTTGCAGGCCGGTTTCTCCTAGGAGTCAACCTTCGGGCGCTCCTGGACGGTTTGCGCACCGTGCGGCGTCAGTCAATTGATTGTACATTCCGACCGTCAGCCAGGTGAGTCTGGAAACAGTACTGTCTCCTAGAGAGCGGGGGTAGTTGTTCACCTCACGGCAACTGCTCTTGATACGACTAATCGGCTACCCGATACTAGGTGAAGAGCCGGGAAAAGGATAGATTCGGTAGTAATCTGGTTGTACGGGTGCGAGTGTCGGCCCGCTGGGTGATTAACCTGGTTATCTTGCAGTAAGACGTTGGCTTCTTACGGGCAATTGGCGTAACTAGACAGTGGACTGTTTTTGTCGCAAGTCTTTTACGCTCAGAACAGGAGAGACAGAACGATATAATATCTTTATAACTTCCTGAGGTGATGGGTTCGCCCGTTGTAACTGACAGCTCTAGTTGTGGAAAGTGCTAGAAGATGATTGGACATAGATGCCCGAAGAATGCATAAAAAACTAATTGCAAGTACGCCAACACGCATGGCAGAAACTGTGTTTGCTAGGGGGGGGGGGGGGATACACTAAATATTAAGTTTTAATTTAATTTTTAATATGGTTGCTTAAAAGTTACTAAATTTAAATTAAGCATAAATGTGTCCAAATAATGCCTTTTTTAATATAATGTTTTAATGGTTAGTTATCAACATTTATTCAAAGAAGAACAAACAGTTCGAAGACTTATTCACAGCAGTGTATATTGATTTCCTTTTGATTGATTTAAATTTTGATTCACTACTAGTTTTAATTTTGTGTTTTACTTGCAGGTTCGGGGAAGTCGTGTCGTGGCTGGTGGTGGATGGGAACTGACGATGGGAGAAGAAGATCCTGGGCCGCTCTGGAACCGGCGCCCCCATCAGCCGATAATCGGGCGCACAGGAGGTTGGAATCTCATTTTTATTTTTATATGTCAGGGCCAATTTCCATCTGTTGACATTTTTCTTGGAGCCTTTGGGGTAGGGTTCCCAAAGTATTACATACGAAACAAATGTTTTATCACTCTGAAATCCTCCTCTTTTAATGTTTGTTTATACTTTCAACAAGACCTAGATCTCTCCTCGGTGTAATGTCTACTTAACTACCTGCAGCTCAAATACAAATAAAAGGCTCAAGCAGTTTTCATGAATCCAGATTTTGCTTATCCTCTGAGGCATCATTTCGAGCATGCAGCCTTTATTTGCTTTTAACGCCATCTCCGTTTTCTCTAGAGTACTATTACGAACAAGTCGAAGGCGTGCTTTCGCGCACGCTTGCTAGAGGGCAGCGTTTGAATCGATTATTTTAGTTATTTTCCCCAATAATTATCCCATTGCTTTAGATTTTATTTCCTAAGTATTTTATTTTAATTTTACCTTAACATCTAAGTGTTCACATCGTATAAATTATTACATATTTTAAATTCATATACTACAGAGTTGGCTCGACAGATAGCGCAGTGACTGCTAAAGCTACAGTTTTGCAATCTTCCTGGTCAAGCCATGTTTCATTCGTTCCTTTCCAAGATTAGTCCAAGAGGCAACGACAAAAAAGTGCACTTGATACTTTCAGATCAGACAGTATCTTGGCCATAGAATGCTGGAGTAGAGTCAGCAAGCCAGACTCCAGGACACCTGGCACTGGCGTACTAGGAAATGTGTAATTTTTATTAGTACCCTTAAAATGTTTTGGAAAAGCTGAATATTCATCAGTAGACAGTGGTTGCAATGCAGAACTTGAAACAAATGGTGAGACTGCTTAACAATAGAATGTAACGCGTCAGCATTACTCTATAAATGTCACAAAAATGAAGTCTATTATATTGCGCGGCACATTACACCAATGCGTAATAGTTATCGTCAAATACGTACCGGTGTATTTGCAGGGACTTCATTCTTGTGACATATATGGAGTAATGCTGACGCCTCGCTTTTTATTGTTAAGCAGTCTCACCATTTGTTTCGAGTTCATTGCATCCACTGTCTACTTATGAATTTTCAGATTTTCAAAAACACTTTGGGGGTAATAATTAAAATTACACCTTTTTTAATACGCCAGCACCTGCAGTCCCGGAATCTGGCCTGCTGAATGTACCCCGCCATTCTATGGCCAAAATACTGTCTGATCTGGAAGTATCAGATTTTGTAACAGAAATTCCTTTTTTTTCGCGCTTGGGTCACAAATTATAAAAAAAGGGTTAGTTTTCAGGGTTCTCTATAACTTTTTCATGTCCCGAAACGTTGTTTATTGTTGCCTTTCCGAAATTCTCAAAATTTTCCTTGACAGCTGTCAGATGACAATAACATTACTGTTGCCATTATTGAAATAACCTAATTAAAAAATGAATCCAAACTCAGGGGGGGGGGGGGGTATTTAAATTTGTTCTAATAATCTAGCCTAGAGGTAGGTCTTCCGCAAATAAAACAAATAAAATTCAGTGCAGAATTCTATATATTTTTTTAAAAATCAACCGTTCACAAATTTTAATACCTTTTTAGGTTATAATGACATTCGATTTGAATCGAATATGGGATTGATGTACCCGAAAAAATAGGTTTTCTAGCCCGAGCCTACGCACAAGGCATTTAAATTCAATAATCCATGCGAAAAAAGTGTGATTTTATAAAAAAAAACCGTAAACCCAAGACTCTTGCGCTTCTTTGTCGCTGGCTCCCTAACTAGATGACCTTGCGTTATGTCGATCCACGACAGCTTCTATAGTTACATCTGGAAGCCGATATTTTCTCGAGTTGCTATCCCCCGGCCTTACACCTTACACAACGTCAACGGTGTCATCATCACTCAAGCAGACAAAATTACTTGATACTACATTTTATTTGCAGTATGTCTTTATCATCGATGGAATCGGAAGGGGACGAAATCCATAGCGTAAGAGGGAGAACACTGATAGCGGAGAGAAGAGCAAGACCAGCACATTCCACCCACTCTCTCAATGAAGCCGATTTACAAGTAAGCATTTTATTAAACTACTCTTAAATTAGTGAATGATTATTGTACATTTTCAAAGAATGAAGTGAGGCATAATAACAATAATCTCCAAGGAAACCAGTGAGCAACATTAAGTGGCTTATTTCAACTTTTTACATAGTCATCACAATGAAGAATAGAAATTATGAAGATCGCTTTGAATTACTTGGACTTAGTACTCTCAAACAAAGAAGACAAAGAGGGAACCTGGTTGAGACCTTGTTGTATCTGGGCTAAAACAGAATATTTACAAATTCAACATCAACACAATCTTAAGAGGTCACAGCAAAATTATCAACCTTGCAAAATTTAAATCTAATCCTCTGCAAAACAGAGCGGTGGACATGCGGAATAAACTACCATTTCAAGCGATCAGTGCAAACTCTTGTCAATCAATTTAAAAACAGACTCGATTTGTACCTAAAACTTTGTTAACCCTTCAGGCCTCGGCCCCTCAGCCGATTGACAAGTTGATGTCCCAAATTTTTTTTGTAAAAATTAGTAAAAAAAATTAATTATGACACTGTCTGACCAAAACATTAATTACTGCCAAACCACTGTACCCATAATTAAAATAAAACATATTAACATAATAAAACATAATAAAATAAAACAAATTAAATTAAAACAGGACCGTCACGCTGAATCGTGTTGTGGCCGATATCGGCCAATTGGGGCGCTAGGGGTTAATATTGTTTATGACTAGTTTTACACGATCTGATTTGGATGTATCAACAAATCTGCCTGTTTATTATCAACGAAACACTGAAAGCCAGTGGTTACTGTCCTAACGTCTCCAGGATGTTGTCTATCCCAGTATAAACGCAATGCGGCAAGCGTATTTTCACAACATTCTCCATACAACATTAACATATACACCATATTCACCAGAATGGAAAAAGAGGCATTTTCACCAACCTGCACAACCTTGATTTAATAAGAGCAGGCGAGCACAAGTGGCACAGGCGCGGGCATGGCGGAAACTATCCCATGCACCTCTGCTTCGTATCACGATGAAATCCAACCAGCAGGTTACTGATAAAATTGGAGCATCTGGGTTTCCGAGGACAACTCTTGAAATGGATGTAGTCCTTCCTCACAGCATTCATTAAATATGGTACTAGATTGCTCAATGCCATACTACATTTTTACAGCTAGGATTTTACTACAAAAAGCAACGAGTAGATGGTTCCATAGATCCAAACATTGATTAATCTTCTCTATGTTCAGTATGGTGGAATTGGCGGTATGGCAGTAGGGCGGCACAGTATAGATGGCGTTCTTTACATGCATATGCAATTTCCTATCTCTAAATAAAATAATAATATAATAACAAACGATTTTTTAACTTATAACTTTTTTTTACTTATAACTATAATTTTAATATTATTAACATAAAAATGTAAATTTTAATTTTGTGTATAGGTTTCAATACCCTATAATTACGCACTTTGAAGTTCAGATAGACTAATAGATGGCATTCTATATCTCCATATTATTTCTGTGGGGTAATCTATCTATAAAAAAATGCAATAGATGTCACTAATAATTGAATGTTATTATTGTTATCATTAGTTGTCTGTGCGATATCTCGCCTTGTAACTAAACCGTCTGACGGGGATATCAAATGGGTTGTTGCGGATCAATCAAAAAGACAGTGGAAGCATCGGAGAAATTTAAAATTGAATTAGATTAGAATCGTCTTCAATATACGCTACTGAAAGGAATGTCACGTACCTCGTATGGTCGTCGTATAATGACTGCAGCTTGGGGAGAGGAGCCCTCGGCGGCCGACGGAGGACGACACTAGTTGTTGGGGTTCGAAATCTGCACACGCGAATGTCACAAGGGCGGTGCGTCTGCGTGTATCGCCTGCTTGAATGTTGTATGTGAGTTCACTGGCGCACGGCGCGAAGCGAAGGGTTGAGCTACCGAAGCTCGTAAGGGCACTTTCGAAGTCGTTGAGCCCGAAATCCGCAGTCGAAACGGTAATTATCCGGGTATAGAAAACTATTGCGGGTCACCGTAGGCGCTCCCGTGTTACTTGTCGTCTGCGACGTCGCTCTCCCGTGTACAGAGCGCTGATTTATCGGTCGAGCGGGTTAGTACGCGCCAATTCCAACAGATAGCGTATAATCGATTTGTGGCCCGGGGAAATATGAAATATAGATTTAAATGAAATAAAAATACCAAAGGGTAATATTGAACATTGTCCATACACTGATCCTGTCCAGATCTCCCTAAAGTTGAGTTTGATCTGCGAGGAGAGTTGCGAAAATTGGAAGTAGATCGGTGAGGTACAAAATAAACGAAAGTGGTACAAGGACTGAGCCCTGTGGTACTTTGCTAATAACGTTCCTTTCATTTGACAGTTGATCACCAATAGGCACTTGCATTTTTCCGCCTGTGAGAAGGTACCCAATTCAGTGCATGGGATAGTTTCCGCCTTGCTCACGCCTGTGCCTTGCCTGCTTTTATTAAATCAATGTTTTGCAGGTCTGTGCAAATGCCGCTTTTTTTCATTCTCGTTAATATGGTGTTATGTTAATTTTGTATGGAGAATACTGTGGAAATGAGCTTTCCTGTTGCGTTTATACCCGGATAGATAATATTCTGGAGACGCTAGGACAAAATGGTCATCGGCGACACAACTGTAATCAATAATCAATAATCGGATGTAGATCGTTGATGTGCAAAGAAAACAGATGCGCGGTCCAAGGACTAAGCCCTGTGATACACCGCTGGTAACGTTCCTTTCATCTGACAGTTGGTCGCCAATGCGCACTCGCATTTTGGCCGACTGTCAAATGTAGATTATTTAGTAGTTAGTCTGTGAGGTAAAAATGCTGCAACATTCCAATTATTGTGGTCGGCAAACAAATTGTCAACTATTTCTGGGAGTTAATGGGCCCTTGCTGAGTTGGCCACGAAGACCCATTCTGTTCAGGGTTGGTCACACTCACGGGTCAACACCTATCCGACGGCCTCCACGCATAAGGTGCGAGCCTGGGTAGGACTCTGGCCTTATGGTTAGTTTCCCCCTGGGAATCAACCTTCTGGCGTTCCTGGACGGTCTGCGCACTGTGCGGCATAAGCCAATCGATTGCGCACTCTGACTAACAGTCGGGGGAGTCTGGAAGCAGTACTGTTTCCTATAGAGCGGGGGTGGCTGCGGACCTTACGGCGACTGCTCTTGAAACGACCATCGGCTAACCGATCCTAGGTGAACAGCCGGGCAAAGGATGCCGTGGTCCGCGATAGATTCGGTGTACACCGTTTCACCGCTTCGTAAGGGCGAGGACCGCGCAAGCGACCTCGAACTCGTAACCAATCGAGAGACTGGAGTAATCTGGTCGCAATCGGAAGTAAGGGTGTGAGTGTAAGCCCGCTGGGTAACACTCCTGGCTATCTCGCGGTTAAGGCGTTGGCCTCTTACGGGTTTGTGGTGGAGCTAGACGGTGGACTGTTTTGTCCAAGTCTTCTGCGCTCACTCCAGGGAGATAGAACGAATAATCGTTAAAACTTCCTGAGGTGACGGGCTCACCCGCTGTAGTCGACAACCCTAGTTGTCAACTATTTCTTGTTTTTTATATATAATTTTTAATTTCCACTTCACAGAAGGACTTTGAGAAGGTAGCCGCTGCACTCCGGTCAGGCCTCTCCATAGGCAGCTCGACTCCTGGCACCGAGTCATTGAGCGCAGCGGGAGTCGTGCCATCAGCTGGTGAGAATTTCATCATATTAACAGGAGTGAAGACATTATATTATGATTCTAATTATTTATGTATTTTCATAATCTTACATAACACACATATCAATCTCCTTATGATGTGAAGTTTGCAGTTAAGCGCAGAGCGAGTGATGTCACATTTTTGTATGTTTTCAGTGGTAGCTTTGGCGGGAGCGGACATAAACACAGCGCGCCTCCAGCCGAGGTTGACTCTTCAAAAGTCTGTTTCTACTCCGAGCATAGTCGCAGCGATTCAACCTATGGTACAGCCAGCTGCTGGTGGGCTGAATACGTGAGAATCTTTACTTTTTGCTCGATAATAAATATTGATCGGTGTAAGTTGTTGGTCGACGTTATGATGATTTCTGGTAGAAAAGCAATGAGAATATTATAGTTTTTCATTAAAAGCAATTTGATGTTTGTTTGTCAGTGAATTTAACAATCCGCTTAATATATCTGATACCTATGAGATATGCATTGATTGAAATTAATACACGTTCAGTCTGGCATCAGTTCAGTCCGTGACCTTGGTCAGAGTGACGGGAGACTGATCGTTTATCGCGTTGACTGATGGACTGAACTAATGGATTTTCATACATTTTAATCATTTCTATCAGTCCAGCAGGCAGACTGAACGTGTAACCCCCCGTCTTAGAGCTGTGTGTATTTTATCGGTGCAAAATGATTGTAGCATGCTTTTCGGAAAACGGGGAATCACTACCTTAAAAAGACGCTCCAGCGATAAGAAAAAGCATTTTCTGTAATAAAAGAAAATCTCCAAGTTTTAACATATTAAGTTCTTAACCCTTCGAGTAGCGGCATAATTTCATGACAGACCGCGGCAATTTATTGGAATTTCTTGCAATATCACCGCGCTCGACAAAAAGTACTATAACTATAAAACTGCTATAGCGATCATAAAAAGAATAACTGTACAATGATTGCATTGAAATTTCGTATATAGAATATTGAAATGTCATTTTGTAAAACAATTAGATAATTATGAATAAATATGACAAAGTCGAAAAAGTGAAAACAACTCGGCATTTCGATTTGTACTTGTACTTGTCTTACGGAAAAATACGAAACCCTATTTAGAAATTGTAAATGCTATCGTGAATTCGGTTGATAAAGTGTTTATGAATGAAATTTATTTACATTTCTATTTATATTCCAATTGAAAACACTAAAAAAATACAAAAAAAACTGTTCATGACCCGATGTTTGGCAATGACGACCGAACAGCGATGTTTGACAAAGGAATTTTACCAGAAATATCCGTTCAATGACGAGCGAAATTATTTTAGCGGCTGTCTATGTATCTATGGTAATAATGAGATATTTGGTATGGATTTTAGGATACGTTCGAATTAGAAAATAATATTATTGTGCGCTCCGGGAGCAAGCCGCCAATATTAGTCGGTACGTAGTCAACGGTGTTCTGATGTGCAACCAAATTTGGTCATTACGTAGCCGAAGGGTTAACTGGTACTAACTACAAAACCTTTCTCAATAATCGAGAAAGCTACAGATTGGATTCTGGAGGTTGATTCGGTCTCTAAGCAGTATAAATTCCCTGAAAGTCTCGGATGCACAGCCCTCCGTCCAGATATAACTCTTTACTCTCTATCTCGGAAGGTGGCTCTTATTGTAGAATTAACTGTTCCATGGGAATCAAATATCCCAAAAGACCACGAGTACAAATTAAATAAATACCATGATCTTGCAAATGCCGTAACCCGGAACGGCTTCACTGTTCACCTTCACGCGGTGGAAGTTGGCGCTCGTGGCCTGCCAGCTAAATCTCTATTTCACCTCTTTAAAGATCTTGGCCTTTCCAGAAAAATAATCAACTCTTTCTTAGAAAAATTATCTAAAACTGCGATTTGCGCATCTCAAATTCTATGGCTTCGAAGGGGGAAGTGAATGGGTGGTAAGGTGAACGCTCACATGTGGCAAGACAGCTGTCCTAAACCTACCACAGCCGGTTCGTAAATCCGGAATCCACTGCTCACCCCCCAGAAGTGTAAAAAAAATAGTATTATGATGGGCCCGACCCCGGTCGGTGAATTCCATGGCAGCTCCGTTTGTATTTATTATTCCTCTTTTTATTTTCACACTGACCACTTTGAACTTGAATAAGTTCGGTTTGAGTTCGAACTTTGTGAATTTAAAGATTCGCATGAGGTCCTGCACTGGTGTTTTCGTGAAATCCAGTACTAGACGTCACAAGGAGCCATATCTGGAGAGTTCCCACTCTCCATGTATAGCGTCTTGCGAATTCTGGTTGTTTCCAAAATTGAAAACCCTATTGAAAATATCCCATTTTTCTGAGTAGAGAAGAGATAGTGCAGAGCGCGACGGCGGTGTTGAACACCATTCTAAAAGAAGCCTTTCAGTAGTGCTTTCGGCAGTGGAAGAAACAGTGGGCTAAATGATAACTACCTAGGTTGGTGAACGACTGGAATACCGTGTTTCGCAAAGAAAGTCGAATCAATCGATAAATGAGATGGAGCATTGTCATGATGCAACTGCCAGATTTTCGCCATCCAGAGGTCTTGTCTTTTATTACCGAACTGCATCACAGAGTCGGCGTAGAACACCTAAATGGTACTCTTTAGTCACCGTTTTCCTTCCGGCACATATTCAATTTGAAAAATTATTATTATTATTATTATTATTATATTATACATTAGCAGCTTAAGGCTGATGCGTGTATATCACATGCACTTGTTTTTAAACTTGTGACTGTTTTGCACACAGAAAAATGTCCAGTTTGTTTTTATAGCTATTGACAGAGATAGCATTGATCACTTCCTCTGGCAACGCAGTCCAAGCATCCACTACACGATTTGTCAAAAAATATTTCCTGGGGTTCGATGCTGCAATTGTATTTATTTAGCTTCAACGAGTGTCCACGCAATTGCTTATTGGTGTTCAGGGTATACATACTCTCGAGGTTGGGCACACTGTAATAACCGTAAAGCATTTTGTAGCTTTCTATTAAGTCTCCTCGCTGCCTACGTTCCTCTAATGTCGTCAGGCAAAGTTCTTTCAGTCGTACTTCGTATGGTTTGCTCCTCAGCGATAGCACCAACTTTGTTGCTCTTCTCTGAACTCTTTCCAGGTGCTGTATATCCTTCCTACAGTAAGGATTCCATACCTAGTGGAGTATTTGAGGAGCGGGCGAATGTAGATTTTATAGAGCTTGAGAAAAAGTTCACATGTGATAGTGGAAAAAGCTATTCTTATTAAATCTTATATTTCGCCATGACAAATTCCACAGATATAAAATTCAATTTGGAGAAGTGGGATAATTTTTAGACAGACCTCGTATATTTTTCATACGTAATTTGTGGTCCCTAATATACTTTGTAGAATGTCTAAGGACCTAATATAATATAATATATAGTAGTAGTAGTAGTAGATAGAGTGGGGGGCTTGTTTCCAGCCCTTGATATCTACTAGATCTGTAAGGTCTTTTGTAACTACCCACTGTGTGGTTAGGTCAGTGGTCAGCTAGTAGACCGGTACTTCTTACCGGTCCAAGTAGATCACTGACCTTCAAGTTGGGCAGATCGCTGGGTTCGAGAAAGGCTCGTCCCAGTCAGTGGCGGTCTTTTCATATAAGCCGAAAAGCCCGGCTTGCCTATTCTTTGTAATTAACAATTAAATAAATTAATAACAGAATTCGTAAAAAAAAACAATTAAGTAAATTAATTTGCTATCTAACGAGTGCTATCTAGCGGACGCAGCTCGCTCCACGCGACGAAATTTGATTTTGCGACAGACTGCGACAGTTTGCTATCGTAATGAGCAAGGTGACCGCGGCGCCGATAAAGCAGCGTGCGATTGCAGCTGTGTACCGACGTGTCATCTCGCTCGCTCGCACATGTGGGCTTTCAAAATCAGTGTACCTCTCACTCTAACCAGTGGCAAATTACGCAAAACAATTATAAGTATATAGAGGATTTTACTATGCAAGCCAAAGCTGTGCTTGCCCATGAAGGTGAAAGCGAACGTGTCAAATGTCGCAACGTGAGACGGTGAGCGCAAACTTCACGTCACTGTGGTTTGTGCGACTGACGTCCCGGTATTTTTTATTGTGTAATTTCAATTCATTTGTGGTTTTTAGTGCCTGATAAACAATGGAGGAAATTGTCCCTTGTGGTGAGTTATGTGTACGACTTTTAATCGGCAAAGACAAAGTAAAATCTTTGAGTTTTGAGCAAAAGAAGTTACTAATTTCTGGACCTAAACCTACACCCGATTTGTGTATTTCTCAGACAAGTAAATCGCATAAAAGACAATTTAATAGATCAGTGTACAAAACTCACTGGGGAGTTGGATGCACCTATGTCAATAAATTGTTTTGTTACTCTTGTATTTTTTTTTCAAACGACTTAAATGTGGAATTCGTCCGGTTATGATGATCTAAATAATTTAGCCGGCGCGATAAAAAGACACATGAATTCGCAAAAACACATGAATGCGGTTATTTCGTTGAGTAATTTTGGTAAACAACGAATTGAGACATCTTTATCTCGGCAGTTAAATGATGAAATTTTGAAGCACAATAGTCACGTTGATCAAAATCGTAGTGTTTTTCAGAGATTAGTGGATATTGTTTGTCATTTAGCTCAACAAGAACTTCCATTCAGAGGTCACGGTGAGTCCAAAACCTCGTTGAAAAAGGGAAATTTTTTAGAACTCGTATCACTTCTTTCGAAATACGATATCGTTTTAGAAAAACACATGCAGCTACAACAGTCCGATAAGCGAGGACCGAGTTATTTGTCTAATAAAATTCAAAATGATATTATTCATTCCGTAGCGGTTGTTATGAAAACTCGCATTGAATTTGAAATCAAAACAACAAAATTTGTTTCAATTATTGACGAAACTCCCGATATCAGTCACAAAGAACAATTATGCCTGATTCTTCGATATTATTTTGGAAACGACATTCATGACCGTTTTTTGGGGTTCGTTAATGTATCTTAAAGTCGTATAGCAGACACACTGTGTAATATTATTTTAGAATTGCTAAATAAACAGCAGTGTACCGCAAAATTAGTAGCACAGAGCTATGATGGCGCTAGTGTTATGTCCGGTGTTAGAAACGGAGTGCAATCAAAAGTAAAAGATGTTTGTCCACAAGCAATTTACATTTGGTGCAATGCACACATTTTAGCCCTGGTGTTGTCTAAATCATGCAACAGAATTGGAGAAATCAGTTCGTTTTTTTCAACACTACAGTCTTTGTGTAATTTTTTTTAGCCACAGTACAAAACGATCTGCCTTTTACGATACTCATTGCAGCAAAAAATTACCTCTTGCCCCCTCTACGCGTTGGGCGTATATCTCGCGAACTGTAAACACAGTTTTTGTGCAAAAAAATAATCTTATTACATTGTTTTCTGACATATGTGACAACCCTCAGGACTGGGACGGGGATACGGTTTTAGCAGCGGAGAATTTTGAAAACTCGTTGCGATCATTCCATTTAAATTTTTTTCTCCTTGTTTTCCACCGAATTTTTGAAAAAACTGATAGCTTGTACAATATCCTTCAAAAATCACAAGTCGATGTAGGTTATTGTAGCAATAAAATAAAGGAATTTCAGACTTGGTTACGTGTTGAATTTCAATCAGAATTTGATCTCCTTTATGAAAACATTCTGCAAAATAACTCAGCTCCTCGTTTGAGACGTAACGTACGCTGTGCTTATACTGAATATAAGCGACTTTTTGTCCAGATAATTGACAACATATTCTGCGAGATTGAGGATCGATATTCGGAAATTTTCAAATTGAAATTTTTCCAACTCTTCAACAACAAACTATACGAGAAATACCGTTTAGATTTTCCTACAGAGGCATTAGATTCATTATTTGACATTTATGCAAACCATTTTGACAAACAAGTTTTGAAGAACCAATTGATTTGTTTGTACTCCTCTCCTGAATTGAAAGATTGCAATGTTTTTGAACTAATTGTTTTCATTAGTCAGAATAGCCTCGAAGACGCCTTTCCCCAATTGTTGAAGTTAGCGTATCTATTCCTGCTACAAGTGCTTCCGCGGAACGTGCATTGTCATCTCTTAAGCGCATTCATACTTACCTAAGAAATACACAGGGTCAGTAACGTCTATCTGAGTTATCAATGGTTGCTATTGAAAAACAGTTGTTAATAGAATTAAAGCGTTCGCCATCATTTTACTCAGACGTAATAAACTCATTTTTGAAAAAAGATAGACGCTTCGATTTAGAATACAAATAAGCTAGTTAAAGCTATGTACCTAGCAGGGTTGTTGCGAATATCAGCATCAGCATCAGCATCAGCGGATTATTCGCATTATTTTCAATATCAGCATCCGCATCAGCATCCGCAATAATCGATGCTGATTTTTATTGCTGATATTCAAGGTCGTATCATCTCGTGTCACTCGTACGACTTGTAAATCCCGGGGGATTCTTGATTCGGGGGATCCCGGGGGACTCTAGCCGCGCAGGTGTTACATGCACCTGCGCCTAGCCGCGACAATAAACGAATGCAAGATTGACTGACTCATTACCGCAGCAGACATTGTCGGTGTAAGTAAACCACAAGTTTTATAATGCCTCCGCCATTGAAAAGTGAAGTATGGAAGTATTTTACATTAGTAAATAAAGATACCGCAAAGTGTAATATCTGTAAAATGGATTATTCTCGCAAAGGACGTACTAATACCTCGTTAAAAAATCACTTGAAGTTTAAACATCCAGAAGAGCATACCCGTTTTTTAAGCTGTGAGATCGAAAACCTGGAAGCCGCCGGAACTGCTGAAGAAGGTAGGGTAATTTTCTTATTTAGTTAAACATACGGGTGAGTTTTTAGTTAGTGATATCATTGAAGTGGGTGATTCAGTACATCGTCGAACTAACCAGGAAAATCGTTATTTTATTATTTTTGACTTTTTTCTAAAAAAAAACATGTATACGCTGTATTCTTTGCGGGGTTGTGACTACTTGTGACTTGTGTGACCTTGTGGGGGAGGCAAAGAAGCGCGTTGCGATTTTGTACACCTCTTTATTTAGTAGGTAATATAACTGTCTAATAAATGTTATGTATCTTACTTCCTTCCTACTATTATTATAAATGCGATAATTTAATACCTAACATACAACCTAACCTAGAACCCAACCTCCATGTCTAAATTTTAGAGAGTAAAATTAGTTTATTTGTTTTAGGTAAAATACTAACACCAATTCAGCGAGCAAAAAAGCAACAATCACTAGAGGAAGCATTTCGAAAGGATAAACAGTATGACAAAGATAACCCAAAGAGTTTAATTATTGACAAATTAATCGGCGAGATGATTGCTGTTCAGGACTTGCCATTTCATTTTGTGGAAGGTATTGGTTTCCGAAGACTCATGCTAGCGGTTATGCCAAAATATAATTTAAAAGGCCGCAATTTTTTCACTAACTATGTCTGTAAAGATTTATACGAAAAAGTTGCTGCAGAGGTGAAAAAAGTTATAAAGGAATTTAAATACATGACATTTACATCAGACATTTGGACGGATCCAAGTGCCAATGTTTCTTTGTTAAGTTTAACTTGTCATGGAACTACCGAAAATTTTGATCGCAAATCGGTAATACTAAAATGCGAAACTTTCGATAATCGCCATACAGGAGATATTATTGCCGAAAAATATGAATCTATGTTAACTGAATGGGGTATATCCAAAAATCAAGTACACTGCATTATTAGAGACGAAGGGTCAAATATGAAAAGGGCCATGGCAATATCAGAGTTCAGCGATATAGATTGCACAGCGCATAAACTTCAATTATGTGTGAAAAATGGGTTAAAGTCCCATCAAAGCATAATAGACATCTTACAAAAAATTAAAAAAATTGCGAACCATTTCAATCACTCGACAATAGCACAGAAAGAATTGAATGCTATTCAAGAACGCCTCAATCAACCAAAATTAACAGTTTTTCAAGACTGCGTCACGAGATGGAACAGTTCCTTTTATATGATGGAAAGATACTTGAAAATCAAAGATTCATTGAGCATTTACCGTAATAATAACCACAACATACAAGCTATTTTACCCGAAGAGTGGAAACTTATGGAAGACTGTGTGGAGTTGTTGCGACCTTTTGAAGAAAGTACACGGGAACTAAGCAATTCAAATGCTTTGATTTCATCCGTTATTCCGCTTATTCATGTACTTACGAAGAAACTTGACGACCAATTAGCTAAAACAGATAACTCAGACGCGATAAAACATCTTATTACTACCTTAAAAACAAATATTTCCGATAAATTTGATGATATAAAAAATAATTTCTTATTCGCAATATCCACCCTTTTGGATCCGCGATATAAAACCAAATTCTTCAGTGAAATTTCAATGGAAAGAGTTGAGACTGAAATTCTAAAACTAGCCAATATAAATAGAGACGAAATTGGTCCATCATCACCTAAGAGGTCAAGAAGAACTGCTCCTTTGATGAAAGCAGGAGACATAGAACAGCCCTCAACTAGCAGAGCTAGTAGACTAACCCTGCAAAGTGAACTTGCAGTTTTGCTAGATTCAAGTGACGAAGAAAGTAGTGAGAGTGACATCAATAACTCAATTGCGGATGCGAATTTGAAACTTAAAAATCTGCTAAGACAATATTACAAAGAAAAAAAGATTATTGTGTCACAAAACCCACTTGACTGGTGGAGAACGCATGGAACAAATACATATAAAGAATTTTCTGCACTGGCTCGGAGATTTCTGTCATCTCCGCCGGCAAGTGTTCCTAGCGAACAATTGTTCAGCAGTGCCGGAGTTATTTATAAACCTTCCCGTAATCGACTGCAAGCTGAAAAGGCAGCTCAGCTATTGTTTTTGAAATATAATTTACCGTTAATACAATTTCAGTATTAATTAATTAAAAACAGATGTAAGTTGAGTGGTGTACAGGCAATTATATTTTATTTATATAGGTATGTCAGGTAATATCACTTTACGTATTCAAGATGTTTTCGATAATTAAAAGTCACATAATTATTATAATTTGCCTTTTATTTCAAATATCTAATAAAATGATCACTTTTACTTACAATTTGATATTTGGATATATTTTATTTACCTAATTAATTAAAATCAGCATCAGCATCAGCATCAGCTGATATTGATCTCAAATAATCAGCATCAGCATCAGCATCCGCTGATATTTAAAAAACCTGCATCAGCAACAACACTGGTACCTAGCACCTAATTACTTTTTGTTCCCTTTTTTTATAAAAAAGTCTTACACCTCATACAAGCAAGGGTCAACTTCTTAACTCGATGTCACTCGCTCAAGCAAATAAAACGGTTTTTCTTAAAGCCACCGGAGGTATTCATTCGACTGCTGATAAGTGTATGTTAAATTCTGTCTAGCAGTAGTATGCCTTCAGTGTGCTTTATTGAATCTACGACACAAGCAGTAAATTTCAAATTGAAGATTGAAGAGGAAAGAGGTACTACTTTTTGTTACTATAAAAAAAACACAAAAAGATATGTCGGGCTTGCCCCATTCACCAACCCCGGGCACGCCACTGGTCCTAGTAAACTGTGTCTTTTGGCGGCGAGCCCTGGCCAGCGACCAACAATGTGTATGCTGTCTTCAGGTTCCTCGCCACATATTCGGCAATCCTTGCTCTCAGTCAAGCCAAGGTTGAATAGATGAGCTCTAAGGGTCGTGAATATATAATATATAACTTGAAGATAATTTTGTATGACAGGACGCCAGAGATGCTGAAACTATATTGAAAGTCTTCCAGCATACCCTTCCAGACCCCCATAACCTCGTTGGAGTTATTCAGAGGATAGTCTATGTCCCCTTTGTAGTAACACCCCTTGCACAGCTAGACATTTTCTAGCTGGCTGCAAGGTGGCTTTGGATCAAGGATGGTACAATTACCGCCATGACAAAGTCCTCGCTGTTATTCGCGAGGTAATTAGCCTCTCAGTGGCTCGTGCCAACAAGTGTCTGAACCCTTTAAACTCCCAATACAGGTTGTGTGGTATGGCTCTAAAGGCAAAACACATTCCACTACAAAACCTTTCTCAATAATCGAGAAAGCTTTTCAGGTTGAATTCTGGAGGTTAATTCGGTTTCTAAGCCGTATCAATTTCCTGAAAGTCTAGGATGCACAGCCCTCCGTCCAGATATAACTCTTTACTCCTCATCTCGGAAGATGGCCCTTATAGTAGATCTAAATGTTCCATTGGAATCAGGTATCCTAAAATACCACGAGTACAAATTAAATAAATACCATGATCTCGCAAATGCTGTCACCCGGAACGGCTTCACTGTTCGCCTTCACGTGGTGGAAGTTGGCACTCGTGGCATGGCAGCCAGTTTTCTGTTACATATTTTTAAGATCTTGGTCTCTTCAGGAAAATAATCGACTCCTTCTGAGAAAAAATATCTAAAACTTAAATTTCCGCATCTCTAATCCTATGGCTTCGAAAGGGGAGTGAATGGGTGGTAAGGTGAATGCTCACATGTTGCAAGACAACTGTCTTAAACCTTCTACAGCCGGTCGTTAGTCCAGAGTCCACCGCTCACCCTCCAGAAGTATAACAACGATGTTATGATGGGTCCGTATTTATTGTGTCTATTTAGACAGATTTTTTATATTTTTCATACATATTTGTGGTCTTAAATATACTTTGCAGAACAGTAACTTCGTAGGTTAAATAAAAATTAACGGTAAAATCGAAACATTTGACATGGCTACACCTTCACTTCATATTCGCTGCGTTCAATAGTGATTCCCCTATTTTCCCTGTTTTTATTAAGCACATTTACAATAGGAAGTGGTTTGACAGCACCTGCATGCTTTTTTTTTAATTTTTAATTTTCTTTTCACGTTCTCCCGTACCTTTCTGCGCGTTCAGTGTATCCGGGATCGAGGGGACCGATACGGAATCCGAAGAGGAGGACTACGATGACGGTGCGCTAGGCGTGGCTAATAAGAGAGTTCAGGAGCGAGTTTCGGCGGCCCCTCGCGGTGTTGCCGCCGCTTTGACCCAATCCGCCGTTGCCCCTAATATGGGCTTGCACCAGTTGCATTTCCTAGCCCAGTGAGTAGATACTATCATCACATATTAGCTAAATGATTATAACAGGATATAAAAGGGGGAATAAAAAAATCCAGTAAAATATTTAAAATGAGCGTCACTGCATTTTGGAGATAAAACATGGAAACTAAATTTAGAAAGAAATAACTATTCTATATAATCAGACGTAGATCTTGCAAAAAATAATTACTACTCGTTTTGCTCAGCGGTAGATTTCCACAAATCAAACACAAATTATTTCAACAGACTCAGGAATTTAAATTTAACATGATCGGGCCTGCCGTATAAAATTTATACAATGCAACATATCATGAATTAAGCAACAGATAACTGTTTTTTACGCAGTAAAATTACTAAATGTTTTTCTAATAAATAAAAGCATAATTTATAAAACATGTATTTATTCTATATATCTTATTCTAAACGAATATAAAACATAACAAATATGCAATATAGTAACTTAATAATATTTGGGTTTGAAGTAAATCTACAATTTGAATTTATAAACCTAAAGAAGTGTTATTTTGACAATCAGTGCACAAAAGTAAGGTTTGGGTGTCGTTTACATGTAAAATAATTACAACTAACATTTCATTGAAGCTGTAGTATTTTTCTTTTCCAATACTCATTCATGACGATGTCCACTCTTTGCTGGTGGTTTGTCACCAGGAATTTCGGTTGTAGGCGTACCATATGTTAGTTTTAGAAATGCACTTATATCACTTGGAAGATTTTTGAGGGCTGCTCTAGAGATAATATTTAAATTAGTGGGTGTGCAGTATAAAGTATTCAAAGAACATTCTCAATACAACTAAAGCTTGCTAAAAACTGCACTAACAACCACTCTCCAGCTATGTGAAGGGGATAATGTCTTCACGGTTGAAATCCAGTTATATCCAGAACGGTTTTGAAAGAACGATGTTATGCTGAAATTACAGTTTCTCCTATAAATTTTATACGAACTCCCCCACCGAAAAGTTAATCTATCTTTCTCCTTTCTCAAGATGTTAGAAATAACAAGGCTGACTCACGCCTACGCGCAGAGCAGTCTGCTTTACATTCAAATATAGAGATATTGCAGTGTTTACAGTCAAAAGTGCTAAGTATAGTTAGTTAGTTAGTTTGTCTGGGCTATTTTCCGCACTTGGCCTCTTGATTGGGCCGTTGTGCGTGGCTCATATTTCTATTTATGTTACTCCAGCCAACCCAGGCTGTACCAGAAGGTTAGCAGCCTGTTTGGGTTGCTACAGGCCTCCGGGACAGATGCTGGAGATTGTAGTGCTAAGCATAATAGTAGATGAACTGTGGTTCGTCACAAACGATCTAGGCATTATACAGGAATTACGAAAGTAGCTCAATAATATCATTTGACGAACGCCCCATTAGAAGCAGTTAAGCAACAAAAAGATCTTGGAATAATAATTAGTGATGATATCATCATAATCATCATAATCATAATCATAATTTATTTTTCAAAAAAGACTTGATATCTATAACAAAGATACCTAATCTGGTGAAATCGTCAAGAAGAAATACATATTAGATAAATTACATATTAGTTAAATTTCAAAATGAAAAACCATAGTAGAAATATAAATAGTGGCAATAGTGTCAAATTAAAAGACATAACAAAATAAAATAAGAAATAATCGCATCAAAAAATAAAATAATAAAAAAAAAAATATATAAAAAGAAATGTTAAATGATCCACTACCTAATTAAATTCCAACATATTTGGTAATAATACCGTTTCAAAAGTCAACTTAACAACTAAAACGCCTGAAGCGCATATTTAAAAAATCCTATCAATATTGTAAAATAGCATTTCATGCCCTGAACTTTTTAAATCTAATATACAAATACTATTTAAACTACAAACGATTCAGCACAGCTGTAGAATTCGTCCAACGTATAGAAAGCATGTGTGGATGCCAATTTTCTTTTTATAAAACTCTCGAAAAATTTTTACTCCAGAAGTCTAGTTTGGAGTGGGAGGCAGTTAAAAAGCTGAAAACTAACGTAATTGAAGGACTTTTGAGTCTGTGTTAAATGCACTCTGGGAAGGGCAATATTTAACCAGTGGCAAGTGTCATGGGTGTGCTGATCACCATTTAGTTCACGTTTTGTGACATTGGCTCTCGCATAAATTAAACACCGAAGAATATATTCAGCTACCATAGTTAATATTTTATATTTTTTTAAAGTACGGAACGCAGTGAGTATTTCGCGCTAGTCTCGCGATGGCTCTTACTGCCTGCTTTTGGAGTATAAATATTCGAGTGCTATCAGTGGAGTATAACACATACTCAATGGGTATCAAATGGATATAACAGATACTTGCAATCGCTAAAAGAGCCAACTCTGTCAATAGAGGTGTTAATAGAGATCTACAAGGCATATGTGAGACCTATTCTCGAGTATGGCTATCGGCGAGAAACGAGATGTAATGAAATGAAATGAAATGAGATGCCGTGAAAAAGGTGCAGAGAAGGGCAACCACAATGCCAGTAGGCCTGAAGAATTGGAATTACGAAAATCGCTTGGAATTACTTGGACTGACTACTCACAAACAAATGAGACAAAGAAGAGACCTGATTGAGACATACAAATCTCACAAATTATTACAATGTACCTAGGCTTAAAAATATTGTCAAATTTAATGCCAGCACAAGTCATCGGTCACAGCAAAAACACAACCGTGCAAAATTTAAATCTAATCCTCTTAAGAACATTCTGCAAAATAGAGTGGTAGCATAAAATACCATTTGAAGTGATTAGTGCAAGCTCTCTCAATCAATTTAAAAACAGACTCCATTTGTTCTTTAAAACTTGTTAACCCTCCGAGTAGCGGCCTAATTTCATGGCAGACCGCGGCAATGTATTGGAATTTCTTGTAATATCGCCGCGCTCGACAAAAAGTACTGTAACTATAGAACTACTAAAGCAATCTTCTTTTTTTTTCTCTCTTTTTGTTAATGCCATCTGTCTTGTCAATATGACATTCAGCAATTGTTGTGGCTCTTGAACATTTTCATCTCTGATGTTCCTTTGATTATAAAAGCAATCAAAACAGAATAATTGTGCAATGATCGCATTGAAATTTCATAAATAGAATATTGAAATCTCATTTTGTAAAACAATTAGATAATTATGAATAAATATGAGAAATTCGAAAAAGTGAAAAAAGCTCGGCATTTCTACTTGATTTGTCTTACGGAAAAATACTGAATCCTATTTAGAAATTGTAAATACTATCGTGATCTTTATTAGATTCTCTATCTAAGGTAATATTTCGTTTTGCTTATTTACATACAAAAATATTTATATATTAGCTCATAAATACCAATAAAAATCTTTATGATTTCTCGAAAAAAAAAATATGATGTTTGACAATGGAATTTTACCAGAAATATCCGCAAAATGACGCGCAAAATTATTCTAGCGGCCATCTATGTATCTATGGTTATAATGCAATATTTGGTATTGATTTTGGGATGCGTTCGAATTAGAAAATAATATTACTGTGCACAATGGTGTTCTGATATGCAACCAAATTTGGTCGTTACGTAGTCGAAGGGTTAATATAGTTTATCTTTAGCTTTACAAGATCTTGACATATCAGCGAAGCTGTCTGTCCAGAATAAATAAAAATAATAATACAAATACTAAATGAAGCTGAAGAGCAGTTAAATAGTCTTGCATCATCATTGATGGACACGAGTGATGTTACTCATCGACCAAAATGGAGAATACTTACACTGGAATAATCCTTACTTACATTAGAAAAATAATTGTATGGTTGTAGATAAATGAAACTGATCGTCTCATTTCAACACAGTATAATAAAAATCCAATGGAGAAAAAGACTTGACCGAGAATCAAACTCGGGACCACAAGCACACGTCCAGGCATTCTTACCTCTCTGCCACCCAGCCGTTTCAATAATCATCGGACACGTACTGATGCAAGGCGAGCAAATACAGTTACTGGAGCTACTTCGGCATGCATTTTTGATTTACCTTTTTGTTTATGCAATACTCGCACTTTCACCTTTGGCATGTTTTTTTTTGTGGTTGTACAATTTAATTTGAAATATGAAATCCAGTAATTGAGGCTCAATCTCAGCTTTATGTGGAGAGGTAAAAAAAATCATGAAGTGGACTCGAAAATGGATATTATTTATTATTTTATTTATTTAGTAATACAAATGTTATAAATATATGACAGTAAACAATTTTAGCTTAGGGGAACTATGCACATTTTTTTTAACATTGAAAAAATAACATAAAATGAATACATTGTGCGACGTATTCATTTTCTGTTATTGATTCAACTTCTGTACTCCGTTATGTGATCATACTTTTGCATACTTTCGATTATGAAAAAAATATAAAAATAAAACTTTTAACAAAAACATTGTCATGTCATGTGTTGGGCTGAGAACTTTTCTACCTCCTCATATAGATACGCATTTCAAATTTTCAAATAAACTTTTCCACATATTGAGAATGAGCAATTATTATGTTAATTTTTAAATTTAGTTTGATGTCGTCTCACTTGTTTTGTATTTGTTTTTATTTTGCTTGTCTCTTTTATTAATATCATGGTTTATGTAATTGCAGAACAACGTACGACCATCACTCTGAGAAAAGGCGAAAGAGAGGAAGCTTATTCTTTCGGAAAAAGAAGGTAGGCAATACACATTATTGTATATACCATTCCTCTCTTTCTTGAAACTTCGATAGATAGATAGATATATGTTTATTATATATCTGTATGTTAGAAGTACAGTCCGCATGCCCCAGGGTGTACAGTTTCAAGTACAGCAGGGCTGCGGTTATCCGATCCCCAATTAACCGAGTTTCGGGTTAACCGAGCTTTAAGGGGGTATTCTGGTCTAAGAATTTGAAATAATCGTTTATTTTTTCCTTTGAATATTTTCATAGTGGTATAACCGTAAAGTTATAAGCTCACCGTGTTTTTAAGAAACACGGCAGAATCACCAAAACCCAAAAGAATGAATTTATAAGGACGCCACCTGTCTTTTAAAGTTAAAGACAGAAACTAATTTAAAAAAAATATACAACAAAAAGAAATTTTGAAAAAGAAAAAAAAAAGTTAACCTCAAAAAAACAAACGATCTCAGAGAGTGGGCTAAATATTGATGGGCACTGGATATGGCCCCCAGAAAATCCTTCTCCCTCAGACGCACAAAAGACTAAAGCATACAAAAAAAACACAAGGTTATGTGAAATATTCGCGTTTAATCACCCCGTAGGTACCCCCTTGTTCAGCTCCCGCCTTTTTGGCTCACATGTGCTCCAGCCAAATAAAAGTCGCAATTCCGGATATGAAGGCAAATTCCTTGTTGTGGAGCCAAATCCCGTCACATTCCGTGACGATCTCGTCACTTAATTAAGCAGCAGTTTATAATACGAAAAACAGAGGTGCCGTCACTGCGATCAATAGAAAAAGAATCCGTTAAAATCGCGAGGATCCTATATGAAAACTAACCCAAAATGAAATTAAATGCTCACCAGATTATTCACGCACACTTCACATAAAAAATAAAACAGCCAGGCGGTAAAACTGCGGCATTATCCCCATCACGGAGGTTGCCAACATCCACCACGAAACTCGCACAACCGTCTTCGCCGCATCGTGAATCGTCAAAGGACGAGATCGCGCGATGATCGCCGACAGTTGCGTTCAGACGGGCATTAACGCCGTTAAAGTAAGAAGATAAAAAAAAAGCAAAACCGCGGCCTCGACCAATCACGTGAGAGTTAAGCGCGTCATCGGCTGTCAAACTAAAACTTCTACCGAATTTTGCGACAACACTTTGTAGCTGTCAAAGTATAGAAGGAATGCATGAAAAAACAGCAAAAAACTAGCAGGAAACATACAAAAACACAGGAAAACCATGAAAAACAGGTTCGGCGAACATAACCTGTACAAAGGCGCGAAAACAAAACAACAAAATATGCAGTTTTTGTTACAGTGTAGACCTTTAAGAATATGTCCTCAAAAGGATTTTTCAAAATTTCGAATTATTTTCGGAGTTACAGCGACCTTTGTAACGTGGCAAATAAGCCGATCGTGCCGGAACGAATCGATCAATAGACCCCCGTACTATAATGTAATCCCCGACTTCATGATTAAGAAGCTAGAATAGCTCGTTTAGCTTTAAGAAGTTCAGAAAATGTTAATTTTGAAGTAGAACCAAATGTGAGAATTAAGTACCATTATCTGGGTTGGGATTCCGAGCCACGACACGATTATACGATTTTCATCACTCGAACGGGAGGAAAATACTTTTACTGTATGTTGACAGACTGTATATTATCGCACTGCGTTTAAGTTGTAGATCGACGTTAATCGATTAATAGAGTGAGACATCCTTCCGCGTCAAACTTGTTCGCGACATTTTTGAAGAGTCACTGCGTAATAATTTTCTCACAAATCGTATAAGAACACTGCAATAAAATCTGCTTATAAAGTCACCCGATATGTACGATAAAATAAGAACCTTAGCGGCACTTACCGTGATCGCGGCGATTTCCCAGATGGCATCTCATGAGCTGTCGTGAATCTAACCTTACTTTTGACGATTCAAGGACTATCAAAAACGCAGCTATTAGAGTGATCAATGAGCTTCTTGTTTTATCATACGTTCGATGTGACTTTGTAAGAAGAATTTATTACAGCGTTTTTACACGATTTGTAAGAAAATGATTTAACTCTTCAAAAATCTCCCAAACGAAGTCGATGCAGGCGTGGAAGAATGTCTATTCTATAAACTATTTATCAATTAATATCGATAAGCCATTTAAACTCAGTGCGATAATCCACAGTTTGTCAACATACGATAAAAGTTTTCCGCTCCTGCTTCGAGTGACGACAATCGTATATCGTGTCGTCGTTTTGGAATCCTATCCCTGAGTTTATACTTTTAAGCTATAAACGCTTTTTTCTCAAAACTACTTTTTTCGAACTAGTTGACATGATATCTCAAGTTCTACTTATACGATTTATTTGAAATTTGGTAGAAATTATCTTTGCTTATCCCTCTGTATCCGTGACCATAGATTTTGAAAAAAAAAAACAATTTTTAAAAAAAATGGAAAAATAAAAAACAATAATATGTCTTTCCAAAGTCCGTAAATAATATCTTTCTTTCTTTTCATAACACTACAAGGGTTGGAAACATGTCAACAATGATGCACCTTTTTTAAACCCCCACTTCACTAGCCTTCAACTCTTTGAAGTTTTGTTTTTTTGTTGGTGATTTTTTTTTGTATTCTTGAAACGTCAATGAACATTTTGTAAAAAAAATTTAAAAATTTGTTAAAAACAGACTCCAGACAGACAGCTCTAGTTAGTTGCACACTATTTCACATGTTTTTATCTTTTTAGGACAAGTCGCGAAAGGCATCACACACTTGGCAGACATTTGACCAGCCACTGGGCAGCGTGCCAGCGGATTGCGATTGGTGCGGGCGCACGATCTCTGACAAACCAGCGCTGCATTGTGATAGTAAGTTTACTGTCAAATTTTATCTAAGGGGAGCTAAGAGGCCCTTGCTGAGTTGGCCACGAAGACCCATTCTGTTCAGGGTTGGTCACACTCACGGGTCAACACCCATCCGACGGCCTCCACGCATGAAGTGCGAGCCTGGGTAGGACTCTGGCCCTAGGGTTAGTTTCCCCTAGGAATCAACCTTCTGGCGCTCCTGGACGGTCTGCGCTCCGTGCGGCATAAGCCAATCGATTGCGCACTCTGACTAACAGTCGGGGGAGTCTGGAAGCAGTTCTGTTTCCTATAGAGCGGGGGTGGTTGCGGACCTTACGGCGACTGCTCTTGAAATGACCATCGGCTACCCGATCCTGGGTGAACAGCCGGGTAAAGGATGTCGTGGTCTGCGATAGATTCGGTATACACCATTTCACCACTACGTAAGGGAGAGGACCGCGCAAGCGACCTTGAACTCGTAACCAATCGAGAGACTGGAGTAATCTGGTCGCAATTGAAAGTAAGGGCGTGAGTGTAAGCCCGCTGGGTAACACTCCTGGTTATCTCGCGGTTAAGGCGTTGGCGTCTTTCGGGTTTGTGGCGGAGCTTGACGGTGGACTGTTTTGTCCAAGTCTTCTGCGCTCACTCCAGGGAGAAAGAAAGACTAATCGTTAAAACTTCCTGAGGTGACGGGCTCGCCCGTTGTAGTTGACAACTCTTGTTGTCAAATTTTATCATACCCAGGGTCGTACATAAATACTCGATACTAATAAATAGCTTAAAATTTGTTTGTTTAAACGCACTAATCTCTGGAACTACCAGTCAGATTTGAAAAATTCTTTTTGCATTTGATAGCCCGATTCTCGAGGAAGGTTTTAGGCTATTTAACATCACGTTACGACCCTTAGGAGCCTAGCAAAAAGAACGCTAAGAAAAGAGGAAGTAATAGCGCAGGCAGGCGATGCAACGCAGTGGGTCAGTGGCGGCCGCCTGACAAGACCCAAGCATTGCCAAGAAGGGCCAAACTGTTGCATGCCTTACCTGGATCATGGTGCGAAGAAAACCAGTATACATAGTGTCCCGTAAGTCAACATCAAGTGGACACGTGGCGAGTGGGGGGAGGGGGGGGGGGTCATACCAGTCCTGGGAAAAATATATCAAAAAATCCTTATCAGTAAAGTGATCATTGGCAAAGTATTGAAACTGAAAAATTGACACCCTTGATATCATTATTTGATACTGTGACCACAATTTCACAATTTTATTGTGATTTTTTTACTAATGTGATCTTAAATAACCGTGAGTCACAAATCGAGAAAAAACGTTGTTAGTTTAGTTAAAATTAACGTAGTTTGTTTGAATCACGATTTGAAAAATGATGTCCCCTAAGTTTGACTTCATTAAAAAAATCACTTTACCAAGTGATAAGAATTTTTTAATCTAATGACGTGGTGAGTGGGGGGGAGTCATAGCACTTACGAGACACTATGTATACTAATACTCTTTTAAATTAAACGGCGGGTTAACCATAGTAATAATATAATCAGATGCTTGGATTTTAATAAGTCCACCTGTCCACCCTAGAATGAGCTTGTCCCAGTTGGGTGACAGAAACAAATAAGCATATCGTTAAGGTTTTGCCATTCGGTTCCATTTATCACTGTGAGCAAAATCAGCGTTTTATTGTAATAATTCTTAAATAAATCTATATATATATATATATATATATATATATATATATATATATATATATATATATATATATATATATATATATATATATATATATATATATATATATATATATATATATATATATATATATATATATATATATATATATATATATATATATATATATATATATATATATATATATATATATATATATATATATATATATATATAAAGGATGACACTTTGATGAAAAAATAAAAATAATAAAAGCCACTTACATAGCTGGAAGGTTTCCCCGGACTGGATTGGGAAATGCTTATTTTAAATGAGATGTTTGCCTGGATGAGCACCACTTTCGACAGTACAATGTAGGTTTAATGGGATCCCTTTATCGCTAGCGAACGATCGCCCTTCATCCACATCTCAAAAACAAGTGATAAGATACGCTTTGTTTTTGAGATGTGGATGAAGGGCGATCGTTCGCTAGCGATAAAGGGATCCCATTAAACCTACATTGTACTGTCGAAAGTGGTGCTCATCCAGGCAAACATCTCATTTAAAATAAGCATTTCCCAATCCAGTCCGGGGAAACCTTCCAGCTATGTAAGTGGCTTTTATTATTTTTATTTTTTCATCAAAGTGTCATCCTTTAAACGAATTCTTAAAAAAAGAAATTTTACAAAAAACCAATCAAATATTAACAATATATATATATATATATATATATATATATATATATATATATATATATATATATATATATATATATATATATATATATATATATATATATATATATGTATATATATATATATGTATATATATATATATATATATATATATATATATATATATATATATATAATATATATATATATATATATATATATATATATATATATATATATATATATATATATATATATATATATATATATATATATATATATATATATATATATATATATATATATATATATATATATATATATATATATATATATATATATATATATATATATATATACTAGCTGACCCGGCAAACGTTGTTTTGCCATATAAATAATTTTTAAGTAATTTCTAGTGTAGACAAAAAATAGCTTACTTATTGTAAGTGTGTAAGAATGTGGTATATGCTTGAAATAGGCATGGAGCACTGTGAACGATGAGGGAATATAAAAATAACAAAAGGCAAATATTATTTTTAAGTTATTATAATTTATTCCTTAAAATTATATATCATTAATTAATCAATTACGACAGTAACACTAACAAACAATAGCAATCTCTTAATGCTATAGCGTGAACAATATTTTTTGTTAGTCCATCTTTAGCTAACACAAACAAACTGGATGGTTTACCCACTCGAGAGCATGCCACGTATAATTGTCCGTGTGAAAAACATGGTGTTCTCAAATCTAAGCCACACATAGACATCGTTTGACCTTGGGATTTGTTGATTGTCATTGCAAATGCCAATCTAATCGGAAACTGAGTACGTTTGAATTGAATTGGCACATCTGTAGGTATAATAGGAATCCGTGGTATTAATATATTTTCACCTCGGAACTTGCCATTTAAAATGCTGGCTTCGATCACGTTTTTCATTAATTTTTGAATGACTAATCGCGTACCGTTGCATTTGTCAATATCAATGTCTGTGTTGCTGATATTTTTAATAAATGATTGTCCGCCATTATCGGGATTTCTTCGACGATATATTGGGTATCCGTCGACATTTGTGACCGTATCATTAGTAAAATCTTTATGGAAATTTTTAGTACATTTTCCATCTGCCATGCAAGGTGATGAACTATTAAGAGTACCACATGGACCATGGATCATGTTTGTTGTAACAATATCAAACAGCAGTTGGTCAGTGGACGGATCTGGAATTTCCGCAGAAATGATACTATCGATTTCTTCAGGACGGATTTTGTCGATTAACCAAACCAAAATGTGTGCATGAGGTAATCCTCGCTTTTGCCACTCAACCGAATACAGCCAGCAACGTGTGGGACCGAATACATGTAATTTAGCAATGAAACTTATTAAAGACTTCAACTTTTGTCTGAACACACGTGCTGTAATGTCATGGCGATGTATTGCATTTTGGCCAGGCAATAGCAAAAATGCAATCTCTGGCCATTTTGGATTACATGTGAACGTGATAAATAAAAATGGTCGTCCATATTCGCGCACGAAAGTCAGAGCATCCTGTATATATTCTTGCATATGACGTGGACTGCCTACGTACGATGATGGTAAAATGACATGGTTACCAATTTCGGCGACGTCGGCGTTGTTGTTGATAGCGTCTCGCAAATGAATGTACTCTTCCGCACGCAACTTTAGTTGATTATATCGTAAGTATCGTAGTCGTTCGCCCTCAATCTTCGCGTACATGTCAACCATGAATTGTTGACAAAGCTCACGACATCGTAGAATGACGCTATCCAGGCCGCGTCTAATCATTAATCGGTACGCATAATAATCCTTTGAGCGAACGTTCTTGTTTGTTTCAGCTCCTGTAATAATATATTCATAAAAATTAATTTAAATTAATTACGTTCAATAATTTAATTGTTTTGTTAAATGATTAATGATCAAATTCATAATCAATGAAGTACCTGATACGGGATCTCGTTGTTTTATTTTTATGCAATATCCGTCTTGTCCCTTCCAGAATATTAGCGGATATTGGAGAGCGTCATATGAACGATGTGTATCAGCAATGAACTGAAGATTATTATTTCTTCTACGAATCACAATTTCTCGTGCACCTGTACGATCGCCAACCATGATTCCGGCAACATCATCAACAACGGGTGCATTGAATCTACGAATATGCTCTCCAGCTGGTGTTTTATCAGGATTAATGACGATAGCGTGATTATCGCTTTGTAATTTGTGCATGTGTGATTTGAATATTTTCAACAATTCGTTGTGCTGTTCAATAGAGCATCCAGCTCGCTGACGATGCGTCTGGCATAAAATGAATCAAGGGTATTATAATCACAACGTGCATTCACGCGATTGGCAAGTGCGCTTCCGGAATCCTCGCCGCCCATGAAGTAGATTTGTAAAATTTTATGTGGTTCGTTTGGCATTGGCAGCAGTAAGCCCATTTTATGATAAACTTGGCCTCTGATTTTGAATGTAGAATTGTATTGTTGACCATTTGCATTAGTATTTCGAACTATTTCTGTTGCTCCGAACGATGTCATTTGAAAGCATGAATTGAATGTTCGAATTGACTTCAGGAACACGTTAGAATCTGGATCCGTGCCGATAAGTAAACCGTTCAATGGTTCAGGTAGTGTTTCAATTTCAGGTAGTTGCACTTTTCCTGACGCGCAACACATCCCAGCTGGCTCATTTTTGAATTTCAGAGCATGACAATGCGGACATTCCTTGTCCATAGCACCAATTACCACTTTTGAATGAGCATATTATTCAATATCGGGCTCATACTGGAATGCTAGACGCAGGAATGAATCAAATGTAAATGCTCGATGTACCTGTTGTCGTTGTTGGTCATTTGTTCTGCGTCTATTGACTGTGAAACGGCGTGATTGTCGTTGTTCTAATCTTATTACTTCATTGCGTTCAGCTCGTGTATCTTCTGACTATTCTTGACGCAATTGCGCCATTCTGACACGTGCATCAGTATTTTGTTGCTGGATTTGTTCTTCGGTTCTTTCGGATCTTCTATTTCCCAAGCTTCGAGATTTACTTGTATTACGGCTCAAATCAGTCCCTTTGCGTTTTCTTGGCATTGCTCACTGTACAAAACACACATAAATAGAATTAATGAAATTTAATGATGAAAAATGTTAAAGGTATAATTAGGGCCAGGATTTTTGCCGCAGTTTTGAAATGATTAGTTTGAATTAATAAAATTATAGCAAAAATATAAGTTTATGAAAAAAATTTTCAGACAAAAGTTGTAAAAAATTAAATTTTACGAAAAAAATTGTCTCTTATAATTTTCTCATACAACCAATATTTCCATCGATATTTCAAAATAAAGATTCATAATGATTGATTCAAATTTTTGGAAACTATGAAAATCTTAATTGTTAAATTACATTTTTTTAATAAAATTAAATTAAAATTACATTTTTATAAGATGAAATATATTTGCCGTAATGTCAAAAACTTAAGAGCATTAATTGTAAAATGTTAAAATGAAATCACGGCAAAAATCTTGGCCCTAGTTATAATGTATTTAATATTTGGTTGTACACACATTCATTTACATATTCATGTAAACATTAGACTGTTTTACAAAAGCGAAAAATTTTATTTTTCATAATCATATCGAAAATATATGGTTAGAAATGGTAAAAAAAAATGAATACAAAAAAAAAGTTTGCCCAATTTTAATAAAAATTAAATTCCACCGAATCTTTTTTGACCGTTTCCAACAACATTTTAGATATAAATAAAAAAAAGTAAGCCGTTGTTGGTGGAAGCTCGTGCCACGTGTTGAGTACTTTTTAGGTTATGAAAATCACTTGATTAACTAATCGTGCAAAATACACTTTAAATTGATAATTTTATTATTAATAATGAAATAGGAATGATTAATAGTTAATATGAGAGTTACACTGAGATAGCAAAATAATAATTGTCAACGTTACTACTACACTTGATGCATAAACAATAATGATGGCGGACAACTGTGTAGGGAGTGAGAGAAGTCTTATTGTGTCAGAGAAACAGGAGACCGGCTTCGTTCTCATCCCTACTCCGTGCTGTTTACTGGGTCAGAAGTGACACCTGTAGACAACCGGCGGGGATAACTAATTAAATGGCGATTGATCAGTTATCGACCGGGGATGAAAAATGATTAAATTACTAAAATGGCTATTAAAAAATAGGGGTTGGTGATAAAAGGGTAAAAATTTAGGGTTCTATGTATTTTTAATGCGACATAATAAAAAAAATAAAGAAATTAAAAAAATGTCTAAAAATGAAAGAAAAATGTTAAGGGTGGACAACGCTTATCACTAAGGGGTATGAAAAATAGATGTTGGCCGATTCTCAGGCCTACTCAATATGCTTACAAAATTTCATGAGAATCGGTCAAGCCGTTTCGGAGGAGTACGGGAACGAACATTGTGACACGAGAATTTTATATATAAGATATATATATATATATATATATATATATATATATATATATATATATATATATATATATATATATATATATATATATATATATATATAAAACAAAGTCGGGTTTGTTCGAACACTTATAACTCGAGAACGTATGTACCGATTTTCATGGTTTTTTATTTGTTGTATTTGTCTCCGTCCCGAATAGCAAAATAACTCTTAAAAACAAAAATTGGAAATTGACAAAAAAATTAAATAAAAGTAAAAACACTTTCCCATACTAAATGTAAATCCGTGTTTTTCTCATGGTCAGTTGTATGTGATTTGGAAGTATTTTGATTTGGTCTTCGGTATGACCATACCTCATTGTTTTTTATATTGTTTTTAGATTGCCTGACGACTGTCCATCAGAACATATGCAAAGACAACATCCTTGAATGCAGTAAGCCAAAGACATCAAAGGTATGTACATACCTTCTTTTAAGGAGCTGATAATCATAAGAGGGGGGATGACCAGCCACATTTAGTACACTAATGATTTATGCCTGGATATTTAAGCGAGCATTACGCCAATACTATTTTATCAGGGAGAATTGAGTCCTGTCCAGTATGGGAGTAAGTTACAATGGTCCTTGAAGTTGGACTAAGCCCTCTTGTCCTTACATGTTTTTTCGCTGTGGAAACCTACGGTTTATTTGCCGTGCTCAGGCACTGTGGTCAGTGTTGTATGGATCACTATGGAAGTTGTCCTCATACACGGCGGCGGTGCATTTTTCCTCCGTGTCCGTGGACAAGCTTCCATAGTGATCCATACAACACATACGACCGCACCTTCACACGGCGAATTAACTGTAGGTTTTCACGACTAAAAAAACGTGTGTGGACAAGAGGGCTTAGTCCTACTCTCAGGACCATTACAGCTTACTCCCATACTGGACAGGACTCAATTCTTCCTGATAAAATAGTCTCGGCGCAATACTCATTTTATTACCCAGGTATAAATCATCAGTGTACTAAATCCAAACATAATATTAGGATCCAAATTTTACATTCTCCCTAGCATCCATTACAAACACCCAACCACTTCAATAACTGAAAACTGAAAATTACAAACTGAAAATCAGTTTTTTAATTGAGTGTGTCCTCCATCTATATTATATGTTTGTAACTATCTACCCCCCTAATGTATTGTTACTGCTCTATATCAGACATCATTGAATGAAATAAATTTATTTATTTAATTAATTAATTAATTTAACAATTCATTTACAGTGCATAAGTATCACTAATAATCATATCAATAAAAATATATATATAATTAAAATGAAAATTGAACACGGCCGATATGAGCATTAGTATTTAAGTACTGCTGCTGCCCAACTAAGTGCCAGGACTTGTTCTAGGGCAGCTAGATCTCTAGTTTTTAGATCATATATATTCGGCAATTTGAATAAAAAATAAAAAGGAAAAGAAATATATATATATATATATATATATATATATATATATATATATATATATATATATATATATATATATATATATATATATATATATATATATATATATATATATATATATATATATATATATATATATATATATATATATATATATATATATATATATATATATATATATATATATATATATATATATATATATATATATATATATATTCCCGTCACCATTACAAATTATATCTAATAATCACTAACTAATGATCACAATAGGAAATAAAACACAAAAAATAAATAATCTTGTTGGATTGGGCAGTTGGAACCCACAATTTTGAAGTCTATGCCTATGGATATTCCGGGATTAAAATCTATTATCATCACGTGTCCAAATTTAGCTCACGGTTAAAGTGGTTGCCAGTACGCCAAAGATAAATGCTCATATGCTTGCTCTCCTCTACCGTGTACTCTCCCAATCAACACCATCTTATCTCTTGAGAGCTTCTCGAACCGTTAAGATCCCACGGTTTCCTACTTCGGTCAGCCTCTGGCAATTTACTCGTATCGGACATTAGTTATTAAGTGTATTTGTAACTGTGCCGTGTAAGTACAGCTTTACATAATGCAGCGCGGCTAGCGCCCGCGCAGAATATAAAAATACCAACTAGTATGAAACGAGCAACCGCTCAATAAACACAACCAACTACATACTCCGAGTTTCATTCTCCTCCGCCCTCGCGGTCGTCGCATCTCACGTCGCATTACGTGATATGAACATGCAACCTTCTGATCTCGTCGTGGTCACCAAATTGTGGAGTCCTACCAGGATCGATGTAGAACGGCTGTAACCACCTATCCCGAAACTACCACATTTAATTTATACTGTTTTTAGAGATGCGACGACCGCGAGGGCGGAGGAGAATGAAACTCGGAGTATGTAGTTGGTTGTGTTTATTGAGCGATTGCTCGTTTCATACTAGTTGGTATTTCTATATTCTGCGCAGGCGCTAGCTGCGCTGCGTTATGTAAAGCTGTACTTACACTGCACAGTTACAAATACACTCAATAACGAATGTCCGCTACATACTCATGATTTCTTGTCATAATACTGATTTCTACCTTTACTCTTTCTGTGTCCATGATGCAATAATCTGGAATGATCTCCCAGCAAATATACGAAACTTGCCTTCTTTACACTCACCTCAAAAAGTACTACAGAATAACCAGTTATTCCCTTTCTCTCTCCTTCCTCTCCTCAGGCATTCTTCGTTTTAAATATAATAGTTTATATTTTATGCAGAATAACTCATTTGTTTAATAATCTATATTTCCACAACAGGCGCATGTACCATTCCACGGTACTGTTGTGGAAATAATGGGAGGGAGCATTTATGGAGCTACTAATGGGCCCTGTTGGAGTTTGGTCACGAAGACCCATTTGTTCGGGGTCGGTCATATTCACGGGTCAACACCCATCCGGCGGCCTCCATCCATAAGTGCGAGCCCAGGTAGGACGCTGGCCTGCGGGCCAGTCTGTCCTAGGAGTCAACCTTCGGGCGCTCCTGGATGGTTTGTGCGGCTTCAGCCAATCGATTGTGCACTCCGACTAACAGGCGGGGGAGTCTGGGAACAGTAATGTTTCCTATAGAGCGGGGGTGGTTGTTAACCTTATGGCATCTACTCTTGAAACAACCATTCGGCCACCCAATCCCGGGTGAATAAGCCGGGCAAAGCATGCTATAGTCCGCAATAGATTCGGTGTACACCGTATCACCGCTTCATAAGGGAGAGTACTACGCAAGCGATCTCGATCCTGTAACCAGTCAGGAGGTAGGATGTATCCTGAAGGTTAGGATGTATCTTTCCAAACTGGTAAGGTCGTTGGCCTCTGACGGGCAGGTGGGGTAACTAGACAGTGGATTGTTCTCCATCCCAAGTCTTCTGCTCTCACCTCACGGGAGACAGAACGATCAATATCATAAAAAAATCCTGAGGTGTCGGGTTCGCCCGTTGTAGATGACAGCTCTCACATTGCATGGTATGATTACTGTGGCATCAAGCTTGTGTTTTTGTATTTTATATTTATGCTCAAATAAAATATATTGAATTCGATTCAATTCAATTAAAATCAAGATCACCGACTTCTATCTGAATTAGTGCCCACAGTGCAATCTGAATGCCTGCTTCTGTAAAACACAAACAAGTTGATACTCGGTAGCATTTCCCCGCAGCAACCTTCCAAATGTCATCATTGGACAGATATCAATGATATTAGATGTCGATTTACTGAACGGTGGTGACAGCAAGTGTCAAATGTATTTTTGAGGTTAAGGATGATTCTTTGAGAGAAAACATTGCTATTCAGACAACAACTAGAGGATTAATCCTGAAAACTACAAAACTAATTTGGAAACTACAATCAGGATGTGCGAATTGCACAGAAAAGGGATTTTTGTTACATCTGTACTGTTATTTATTTTTCAGACATCTGTAGCTAAATCACTGAGTTCAGCAAGCAACAAGAGCGCTAGCAAGAGAAGTTCCGTTTCGAGTCAAGCTCAGAACAGCACGGGGTATGTACGATTTGAATTCTCTAAACTACAGCTGTATTATAAACTAACAAAATTAAATATACTGTACTATGAATGGTGTTCAATGCGTTCCAACCCTAAAAGAATTAGAATAGTAGAACTAACTTAACTGCGAATACACTTAGCCCCCGGTATTTGCAACTCATGCGAAATAACCAGGAAAACCCAAGGAATAATGTCTAAAATGCAACAGGAAAGTTCTTTCGATCGCATTGCAAATTTGCTTTTACAGACAGATTTTGGTAACTGCAAAAAGTATAACTTAAAAATTAAGTACATGACCCGGTGGCATAGTGGTTAGGTCGACTGATCTTACATTATAAAGTTCCGGGGTTGCTTCCTGGCTGGTTCACTATCTCCGTTGAAATAGAATTAACGAATTGCATTATAATTCTTTATATCGAATGCAATAACAAGACACACACTTACACACTTGTTTCACACATACGTATAAAGACTGAATAGTAGGGTTGGTTGTAAGAGATTGTCATATGACAATAAACTAAGTATATAGTATAGTATAGAATAACTTTATTGTGCTATAAAAATATAACTTAATGAATATTACGCTGGTTTTATAAAAAAGACAATTTATGCACAAATGGCGGACTTATCGCTATAGCGATATCTTACAGTCAACCATTTGATAAAATAATTCCTAATTTTCACCGTACAATACACAAAGAAGTAGTAAAGTTAAATTTAAAATAAACTTATACAGATACATGTCAGTAACTTATGCTAAGGTTGCCCAGGGAAGGATAAAGGAGAGGACAAGGTGAGGTATTTGGTTAGTGGCTGTGTAAAAATAGATGTTTCTTCAACAATTTTTTTAAAGTATGCAGCGAAGGTGCATGCCTGATAGAGTGCGGGAGCTGATTCCATAAACGAGCAGAATGGACTGTAAAAGAGTGCGTGTAAACAGAAGAATGATGTATCGGAATAGCGAGTGTGTTATCCCGGCTTGATCGAAGTGGAAGACCGTGGCCTCCCAAAGGGTGGAAATTCTCCTTTAGATAGGAGGGTGAAGTGGGGGTATTGAGTATGTTGTAGAGTAGCGACAACGTATGAAAATTTCTTCGATTGCGAATAGGAAGCCAATGAAGTTGCTCACGAAAGCAGCTAACGTGGTCGAACTTTCGCAAATTAAAAACATACCTGAGTAAGATATTTTGCAGACGCTCCAGCTTATTCAAAATAACCTCACTGGCATCTATATAACAAACATCTCCGTAGTCAAGTATAGGCGTTAAGAGTGTGGACACAATCATTTCTTTATGTGACATGGGGAGAAATCTTTGAAGCCGCCGGAGACTATGAAAACCATGGAAAATGCGACTACGACTTGCTTGGTTACTTGGACTTACAATGTCTAAATTTTATATTTAAGTCACAAAAAGTAGTTTTTTATATTTAAAAAATAATTTAAATCGTTAGGTTATTGTTTATTGGACATATTATCAACAATTATGAATTCATATCAAAATAAGTAAATTTATCGTCTCAAGTGTTTAAAACAAAAGACTTTTCCCTTTTACTGCATATAATTTCCCTTTTACTGCATAAATGGTTAAAGGGGTAAGACGCTCACAAATAAGACACTCACAAGAAGACACTCACAAATAACGGTAATACATATGTAGTAAAAATATAACCCTTCTTTTGGCAGTCAGGAAATAAATCATAGCACTCAGTACTAACCGAACCACACTCATAATTTCATCACAAGTAAAAAGTTTTACCGCCCAACGAAGTGGGCGCGGGTCAGCTAGTATTAAAAAAAGTGACCGAATAGGCTGAATACCGAATAGTACCGAATATTCGTGGCATCTCTAATGTCTAGTAATTGAGCAAAAGCAATTAAACCTTATGCAATTAAACCAATCGGTCATCACCTAACCTATGGTTTTTTTTCTTTATGGCGCTCTTAATGCTTGATTTTCCCCAACCCGAAAAAACCCACTGGGTTAAATTGGGTAAAACCCACCTGAAAAAACCCGAGGGTTTTTGACGAATGTGGGTTTTTGAAAAAATACTTGTTTATAATAATTAAATCAATGAACGGATATAGCATTTCTATTATATTTTATCAAAATGAAAAAAAAAGGATGTATTTTGACACACCCAGTCTGTTCCGTAATTTACTCCAGACCATTCCAAATGTTGAGAAGTCTTTCAATTGATGCAGATTTTGGCATGATTTAAAAGATAACTTATGGATAATATTGTTACGTGGATAGGCAGCAGAAGATGCAAAAACACGGTAGAACACTCAACTTGATTTATTACAAAACTATTACAATACTCTTCAAACGACAAAGACCCTTATACACTCTTTAATATACACTATTTAGTTCTAAATTCGTTTGCACTCCTACTCAATACTTTCGCGCTGAAACAGCGTCACTAGCGGTTGTTAGTGTTAACTCTTATCCTGTTGTGAAAATAAAGGGGATCTCCCCGACAACTGACAATAACGATTTTCGGGGGAATTCGCTCCATGATAGTGTTACAATTTTATACAGTAGTAAATAGATTTGAATTGGGAGAAAAAAATGCAATAAAATGGTAATAAAATAAAATAAAATGTAAAATTAAAAAGTGTTAATTTAAAATTCTCATTAACTCCGAAAAAACACGAAGTTCCCCAAAAAAGCCCGAAATTACCCGAAAAAAACCCGAAATAACCCAGTGGGCAGATAATTTTTGATAAAACCCGGGTTTTTGCCAACCCTGTCCCAATCACACGTTATAAACTGGCTGCCCAAAGCTGGGGCTTATAAACTAAATTTTTCAAGTGGAGAGAGGTCTTTGCAATTTTAAAATACACATTTTTTGCATTGATAATTGGTAGTCTCTTTTGGTAGTATCTTCGTAGACGCGGACAATGCTTATGAAACAACTCAAAAACTGAGTAGAACAATAACAAAACACGAGAAATACACGCGAAGCATGTTGCAATGCGTGCAACAGGTTCCTGAAGCATAACATGCCACGCAAATTTGGATTTTTGTTACAATTCCTAGTGGACGTAAGAAAGGGAATACCAGGGGAGAAGTGTATCTATATTGAAACGAAAGTCAATGACTTTCACAAAATTTACCTGACCATAACCCATTCATAGTACAGTAGAAATAACACTACATAAATAATGTATCATTCCAAATACTTGCAGCCTGGAGCGCAGAATAACCTTGCAGCTAATATTTTTATTATGTAAAAAAAAAGATGCTTTTTATGCAATTTCTTTTATTCACACTACATTAAGCAGCAACGAATCCACACATTAAAATAAAGAATAAATCAACGAGAGCGGTTTTTCGATTATTTTATTTTTCCATTACGTTTATTGTTTTTTTTTATACACTGCTTAGTTTCGTATGTAGTTTTATACACTTTTTTGCCCCGGCTGTAGTTTTATTGTATGTTTGTCTTCCTTCGTTACACTGTTTTGTCGTATTTTTATTTGTTTTGTATTAATTTTCATCTAGAGTATTAACTGCTGTCACTGATTCTTTTAGATCTTGAGAAACGCCAATTCGGCACATCCTATCACTATTAAACACACATGAAACTGCACCATGTATTGGATCAACTCATAGAATTACCAAGGGAATATGTAATCTGTTTCGTACCTTCTATTCTTGTATCTGTAAAACCTTCTGTAATTGATTAACTACATAATTTCATTGATTATTTATGGTATTAGATAACTCCACGGCATATTTTGGCAACTCTTCTGTGCTGGAAAAATACAGGTGGCGCTGATAGGATTGACGGACAAATGCTTAGCATTTTTTGTCCATCTACAGGGTGAGTTTTTAACTAGTGACATCCTTAAAGTGGGTGAATCAGTACGAGCAAATAAGCAACTTTTGATTTAAAAAAATTGGGAAAAACATACAAGTATTTTGTTTTTTTTTTTTCTTTCAAAAAACATGTAAGTATTTCTATTTTAAAATTTCAAAATGTTATTGTTTTGAAAAATAGTATTTAAAAAAAGTTGAACGCGTTGCGCCATCTAGCGGCAGGTAAAATATCACAAACATTGTTTTATCGCGATATTTTACCTATTGCTAGATGGCGCAGCGCGCTCAACGCTTGTCAAACTTTTATTTAGCAGTCAAGTTTTTCAAATTTACAAAAAAAAATTATGAAAAAAATGTTTTTGTTTTTCCCACTACACGGATGTCACTAATTAAAAACTCACTTTGTATAATAACATTGTTAATGAATAATTTTTTTTATAAAGATTCTATTTATTATAAAAACCCAATAATTTAACAAATGATAATAATAATATTCAATTATTAGTGCCATCAACTGCAATTTGTATATTATTATACATTGATTACATCAAAGAGATAGAATGCCATCTATTAGTCTATCTGAACTTTAAAGTGCCTAATTTTTACGTATACAAACCTGTATACCGAATTAAAGATAGACATCTTTATGTAAATAATATTAAAACAATAAGTGCTACCATTTCAAAATTGATCAGTTATTATAATATTCTTGTTAACCTTATGCGCCGCCATACTGTTATACCACGAAATTCGCCATATTGAACATAATAGAATATTAGAAGATTAATATTTTTTGGGAATGAGTGCTATCTACACATTGCATTTCGTAGCAAAATCCTTGTTGCCAAATCGTAGTATGACATTGAGCAATCTAATACGTTATATAATCAATGATAATGTGTAGGACTTATGTAGTTTCTTCATTAAATTTTAGAGGACAGCAAGGCGATCTGTATTGCTTCCAAAGTATTTTTATTGCATGTTGTGGAACCCAACGCGCACGCATATGCGAAACTATAATTTTTCAAATAGTTTTAAGTTTTTCGCTATTTTTCTAAGAGAAGATGGGATCTTTCGATGTATTTTCCATGTCGTTTTTCAAAAAAAATGGAAATTTTTTTCCAAGGACAATTTGTTTTTGCTTTTATTAGCGAGGTAATTGGCCTCTCAGTAGCTCGTTACAAAAATGGTCTGACAGTACCCTTCAAACCCCTATACAGTTTGTGTGGGATGGCTCTAAAGGCGTCAAGCATTCCGCAACAAAACCTTAATAATCGAAAAGCTTCATATTGGATTCTGGACATCGATCCTGTTTCAGGATTAGACGTAAGCCTTCTCTTCAGATATATCTCTGTGCCTCCTGTGCAAAACGATTTAACTCGAAAATCCTTACTTTTCAGGAGAGCGAAAACAAATTTTTAAAAAATATTTTTCATTACCTAGATAGCCAAAAAGCATTAATGAATTATGTTACATGAAAATGTATGATTTAATGATTTTTGTCGGGTAGAATATCAGAAAAACTCAAAAAATTGAAGAGTTGTACCAAATGTAGCTTTTGATTTGACTTTTTTGACGTGTCTAATGATTTAAATTAAATCATATCATTAAACACAAAAAAAAAGCTTTTGGTGAAAATTGATATTTGATTTTATTTTAATAGTAACATTATATTTAATAGTAACATTATAGTGCTAAAGCAACAGTCGTAAAACAAAAAATAGTGAAAATTATTGGAAGATCAATGTTTTCATACCTCGAGTTGTACCAAAATTTAATGCAAAACTTATTGGTACTATTTATTTATTTATTTATTTATTTATTTATTTATTTGCAGCTGTTATAAAAAACATATACAAAAAAAAACAAGAACACACAGATTAAAAATTAAAACTATAAATAGACAAAGACTATGAAATAAAGCTACAAACGCTGCAAATTAGGGGTATCCTCAGGATATCTCTTATCCTGGTTTTCAGGACACACCTATTAATTATTGATACATAGGTATATGATTTTTAAAATAAAATAACCTAATCAAATAAATCTTAAAACAAAAAATCCAAATAATCATAATCAAATAAATACACAAATTGAAATAATTAAAATCAAGATATTTAACATCAAATGATATTAAAAGAAAATAACGTAATTACATAAATTTAATAATCTACATATAATAAATCAAAAATAATCAAAATCAAAATATTTAACATTAAATAATCAGGTTACAAATTAATAAATAAACGAAGACAATAGTAATAATCCAATTAGCAATAGTTATTTTAAAATAAAATCAAATTATGACATCTAAATATCTTCCTTTAATAATAAACTTTTAAAGTGGTCCTTAAATACTGCAATTGATTTCGATCGCAAAGCCATTCCCAACCGATTCCATACAACCGCAGAATAATACGAAAAGCTGCACTGGAAATGTGTAGTTTTGTGCTTGGGTATTATAGCAAGTTGTTCACGTGCCCGTGTTGAATGGACATGCCGGTTACGGGACCACGTCATAATCTTGTAAAGATATCGCGGCTGTTTATTGCGTACTACCTTGAGTACAAGGGTCGCAAGATTTGGGGTAACTCTAGTTTTAACAAAATACAAGAAAAAGTGTGGAAAATTTTAAACGCTATTTTGATACAACATTGATTAAATCTTTTTACACCAATAAATTTCGTTAAATCGGTTTTTTCTCAAAGTACAACTCATGATAAATCACTGGACACGAAACATTTGAATAAAAGTCCAAAAAATGTGCAAGTTGTATCAACCTATCTCCATTAGTAAGAGAGATATCAACACGTGAGTTAGACCAAAAAAATCGCCTTTTTTTACATATTGATCCATTAAAAACGCAAATATGATATAAATCTAGTTAAATCATTTTGCACAGGAGGCACAGATCTCATAAAATGGCCCTTATTGTGGAAGTCTGTTCCATGGGAATCAAATATCCCAAAAGACCACGGGTGCAAATTAAAATGCCATCACCCCGAACGGCCTCACTGTTCACCTTCACCCCGTGGAATATCATTTTGTAAAACAATTAGATAATTATGAATAAATATGAGAACGTCAAAGAAGTGAAAAAAACGCGCGACCAGATCTGGTCGTATCATACTCAACGGATAATTGTTTCACAACCAGATTTGGTCGTATCATACTCAACGGGCTAAATAACTCCCTATCTTGAAAGACCTAATTGTAGAATTCACTGTTCCACGGGAATCAAATATCCCAAACGGCTTCACTATTCATCTTCACGCAGTGGAAGTTGGTGGTTGTGGCGTGCCAGCTAAATCTCTGTTTCATCTTATAAATAGGATAAAACGAATGTACCGCGTGAAGTTTGTTCCGCCCGACGTTTCGACGTAGTTGCAGCCGCCGTTGTCTAGGGTAGACTTAAACACCCGAATTTTATAGCAACACCCCTTGCACAGCTAGACATATTCTAGCTGGCTGCGAGGCGGTCTTAGATCAAGGACGGTACATAGCGGTATTGGAGGTCGATTTGCTCTTTAATCGGGAAAAATTCCTTGAAAGTCTTGGATACACAGCCCTGTGTCTAGATATAACACTACTCCCTATGTTGGAATAACACTACTCCCTACTCCCTATGTTATTGTAGAATTAACTGTTCCATGGGAATCAAATATCCCTAAAGACAACGAGTACAAATTAAATAAATACCATGATCTCGCAAATGCCATCACCCCGAACGGCCTCACTGTTCACCTTCACCCCGTGGAAGTCGGCGCTCGTGGCCTGCTAACCAAATCTTAGTTTCACCTCTTTAAGATCTTGGTCTTTCCAGGAAAATAATCAACTCTTTCCTAGCAAAGATATCTAAAACTGCGATTTCCGCATCTCAGATTCTACGACTTCGAAGGAGAGGTGAATGGCTAGTAAGGTGAACAGTCACTTATGGCAAGTCAACTGTCCTAGACTTACCACAGCTGGTCGTTAGTTCTGAGTCCACTGCTCACCCGTCAGAGGTGTAATAATAGCATTATGATAGGCTCAACTCCGGTCGTTGAAAAAATTCCATGGCAGCTACGTTTTTATCTATTATATATGTATTATATATTATACAAGTTGATTTTTAATTAACGTGCATCCTTGAGTACGAGCAGGTAAACAACTTTTAAAAAGAAAATGTTTTTTTTTAAGTTTGAAAAATTTTACTTGTTGAAAAATAGGATAAAAAGCGCTGAGCACAATGCGCTATCTAGCAGTAGGTAAGATATCGCTAATATTGTTTATTAGTGATATTTTACCTACCGATAGATGGTGCAGTGTCCTCAAACGCTTGTCAAACTTTTATTTAACAGTCAAGTACTTCAAGTTTTTAAATCAAAAAAATATTTTTTTATTTTTTTTATTCAAAAGTTGTTTAGTTGTTCGTTCTGATTCCACCCCCTTGAAGGATGCCAGTTAATTAAAACTGAATCTGTATATTATATTAGCAGCTACGTTTGTATCTATTATAAAATATATTGTATTTTATTTATAAATAGGATAAAAAACGAATTTACTGCGTAAAATTTGTAGGACCCGACGTTTCGGTGACGTTGCAGCCGCCGTTGTCTAGGGTAGACTGAAGAGCTGTCAGTCCGTTGTTTTGCGGGTAGGCCGCAAACCGCTGCCGCCACTGCGTAGGTTATAACGGTGGTGGGGGGCCGGGCTCGGAGCGCGGGAATTTTGAAAATCCGTCTTGCACACAACACTGTTTTACGTCTTTGCGTTCGGCGTTCGGCGGCGGGAACATTTTAAGAAGAGGGTTCCACGTAGAAGAGAGTTTGTAGCCGTCGTCTCTATTGAAGTTCGGAGTTCTTCTTATTTCAATGGCTTCCCGGATCATGCGAGGAAAGTAGAATTGTTCCTTGGATAGAACAATGGGATTTTGAAACTGCATCCAGTGGTTACTTCCGCTATCCAATACTGGTTAGTGGTCCACTAACCAGTGGTTACTTTACGCGGTAAATTCGTTTTCTATCCTATTTATAATGTCAAACAACCGCGATAGTCTTCGATTTTGTATTTTATTTATTTCTGTTTTGTGGTATTCAATAGTTCGATTTGGGAAATACGACTCAGCGATCATGCGCATTATTTAGCGCATACTTCTTGTTTCTGTCCACTGGAGGCGTATAGGTGTGTCATCGGGCACTTTACTGATTATCAAGTACTTGGTCATTGAGGTATTTAACTTCAGATTCAGCACAACGAGCATTGACTGGTTTTAGTACAAAATAATCGTCACAGTTTTAAAAGTTTGTCAAGGCTGAATTTATAGTATATATCTTTCTCTTTCAAACTTTCGTATATCATTGTATCGTTCGTGAGTATGTTTGTAATATTACTCTATTTTACGAATATATTCCAAGCATGATTATTTTCCATATGCAAGATTGTTATTTTTCTATTTAAAATAATTTGCGATGTCCTATGATTTATGAATTTTTATTGTTTGTTTATTTGTTTTTTTTTTTGTTTTATTTTTTTTTGATAATGCAATGCATCTTTTTTGATTGCGAAGACCGCTATTTAAATTTTTTGCAGCATATTATGATATATTATGAATGTTGATATGCTTCGTTTTTTACATTTTAAAATGTCAGAATGGCTAGTTTTTTTAAATCGATGTTAGGAGAGCATTTTTTTACGATTTTATGCTAGATAGAATATAGCCAAACGAGAGATTTCTTGCACCTACAGTATACACCGAGGTTGTTGTGTTGTCTGTATACACGTGCAATGTCTGTTTTGTACTACTAAATGTGTCCTTTTCATCGAGAAACGCTACAGAGATTTGCTTAGATGACAGGTTTGGAGGTGTTGTGATGGAAGTTTTTTATCAAGAATCATTTAAATCCTATAACTTCAAGGTTGTGTAACTATTTTGTTTTTTTGTTTGTTATATGAATCCCCAGAAATATAGGGGGGGGGGGGTTGGGAAGGACTAGGGGGGTCTCTCCTGTTGCACCTTATCTAGATGCTTTAGTAGATACCCAGGATGTATGAACTTTCAAAAAAAAATATTCTTTTTTTTCCGATATTCTTTTTTTTCTATGGGTTAATAGATATCAAGTACTCAGAATGTCTACAGTTTCAAACAAAACAAAAATCGCTATCAGGTGGGGGGAGTGGGTATTCAAATAAAACAGTCTATGGCTACTTGCCGGAAAGTCTTGAGGTGACAAACTTTTTTTTTAAATGTTAAGCACGAAATACACATTCCTGCAGCATTACAAAATATATGTGTTTGGACCAGCAGCAGACAAAATCACACTGTAGCATCTTCATCACTACGTCAACACTGCGTAACTAGGCCTCAGCCTCTACTAAGGCTGGCGTACCAGAAAATTATTTTACCTGTGCACTCGCTTGGTTATAACTTAAAGGAAGAACAAAAGGAATCAAATGAGATATTTATAAGTATTTAAGGGGCTCTTTAGACGATCAAGCATTGCGTCACTGGCTGGGCAGGGATCGTAAACCGCAAGAAACATGCAAATATTTTAAAAAAATATTTACTAAAATGCCTAATTTTGTAGTTTTATACCAGGGAGTCACGTCATTCATCAATCAATTACGTCTAATTAACATGACTGACTCCCTTGTATAAACTACAAAATTAGGCATTTTTGGTAAACATTTGAAAAAAATATTTGCATTTTTCCTGCGGTTCACTATCCCCTCCCAGCCCGCGAAGCGATGATTGACAAGCATGCTTGATTGTCTAGAGAGCCCCTAAGAAATCATAAAATATTCTTTAGAAAAATAGATTTAAGATGGACTGAGTTTTTAGCTTGAATTAGTTTAAAATAGTCATAATTCAAATTAATAAATATTTGAATTATATTTCCAAAATTGTCTTAAAAGTGTTAACGTAAGGTACAAAGTAAGTGTAATGTAAGGTACCAAAATCATCAAAAGTAAAAAAAAATATATGTCTGTTAGAACTATAAAATAAATATAATAATATACATAATAGGTTTTAAAATACAAGTATATTTTAAATAATCTTTGAGTAAAGAAATCAAAATCAAAATCAAATCAAAATCAAAAATAAAAATCGAAATTATAATAATAATCTGACAAACTGATACCTACTTAGACAAAAACTACAAATCAAACTAGAGAGTCAAATAAGTTATAGTTCTTTTCACCACCTCCACTTTTTTATCCACATATGGGGCTCAGCTTCTTGAAGAAGCCTTTAGTCTTTTTTGATTTAATAAATATATTTAAATTCAAATTTTGATAAATAAATGAAAAATAGATAGGTACGGCAAATCCTTTTCAAATCAGCTTTTTAGAGCAGCTGTGGCAAGAGTACAAGTCGCCTTAATGATCGCCAGCCTTTAGTAGAAGATGACACCTCTAGAAGAAGAAATATATAAATTGCAAAAAAGCGTTTGGTGGAGATTGGGATTTTTTTGTGGGCCAAAGTCCAACCGCTAACACGCGGCCTTTTTTTTATTACTATTTTATTTATCGAAATTTTAATTTTAACAAGTCGCGGTTGGTCGGTTGAAATAAGAAACTTCCATAACAACACGTTCGATAATCGAATCCACATCGCAAGCCAAAAGGCAGACTGCAAATGTTGGTCGTTCCTAAAGACATGTATCCATTATTCTGTCCGCGTGCTTTCCGCCGTCGACCGTGTGAACGAACGAACGTACGAATCCAAAATGTAGTAAGAAGCAGACGACTGGATGCTATTCCCCGTGGCGGAGAGTTGCCACCAAACTAGGAGTGCAGTAAGTTACCACAAACAACAGCAGAAAAACAAACAAATCGACACTCACACATATACCTCTGTACAAGATTCATTATGCTGCAGCGGGGTTGCCAGATTTGTTTGATTTCGATCAGCAGTCGTTTTGGAGTTGCCAGCCACACAAGTAGTACAAAGTAGTACACTAGCAATGAAAGGTAGTACAAAAAGTCGTGAAACGCTCTATGCTCGAAATATCTATATATAGCAGCAAATCGATAGTAATGTATTGTATCGGATAGAAAGCTGTATGCTTACAGATCTAATGTTGAGAAAGCTTGAATCCTTCGAAACATGGGTCTGTCGGAAAATACTATGTATAAACTGGTTTGACAGTCAGGAACTAAAATGAATCGGTCATTTCAAAAACCCCATAAAGTTACTTTTGCATAACTTCACTTCTTGGGATTCGGGTACTAAAAACCATCCCGTATATGTTTCCAATCGAAAACAGCATAAAAGTTGGGTCATTTATGAAACAAATGCCACCTTAATTTCTGAGTCATTTTCACTCGAATCTATAGTCGAGCATTGATCATTACTTGAGTCTTTACTCAACCAAGTATTACTAAGGGGCCAAGTAGTACTTTAATATTGGATGTGTCCTATAGACGAATATCGTTCATTGACTCAGCTGAGTCATACTCGAGTAGAGGGGAAAAAAAATTATTTCGTAATTTATTTGAAAACAAACTACTAATTTTTTATTATACATCTAAAATTATGATGACGATTTACAGAGAGCATTTATACCCATTTTATTGATGTTTTTCTATAAAATATGTTTTTCTATAAAAATTGATCATTTTAATTCACAAGACATAAAGACAGACATATACAACCAATAATGAGAACGACCTTTGGACAAAGACACTATTTATTTATGTATTTTGTATACGAAGAAAAAAAAATAAATATAAGTTATTAATTAAATAATTTTTCAAGGATCGAAAGAAATAATATCGATTTTTGCCCAAAAATACTGTGTTTTAATTAGTAAAAAAAAATATAAAAACTTTTTTTTATTATTTTTTTTGTTCATCGGTGCAATACTGGAAAAAATGGTTTATAGAAAAACACGTTTAAAGTTTTCTTTAAAGAAAAGTAGTAAGTTTTTAAAACAATGCAATCTACTACCAGCTATTGAGACTACCAGATATTCCAGAGGTAAAAGATTCATGAATAGATTTCAACTTTGTTAAAAAAAAACTTTAAAAAACATGTTTTTTTGGCCTTCTAAATCAGGCTCCCCCTTAACCCTTCGAGTAGCGGCATAATTTCATGGCAGACGACAATTTATTGGAATTTCTTGCAATATCGCCGCGCTCGTCAAAAAGTACTATAACTATGGAACTACTATAGAAATCATAAAAAGAATAACTGTGTAATGATTGCATTGAAATTTTGTATATATAGAATATTGAAATCTCATTTTGTAAAACAATAAGATAATTATGAATAAATATGAGAAAGTCAAAAAAGTGAAAAAAACTCGGCATTTCTAACTTGTACTTGTCTTACGGAAGAATACTGAACCCTATTTAGAAATTGTAAATACTTTCGTGATTTTTATTAGATTCTCTATCAATGGTAATATTTCGTTTTGCTTATTTACCTACAAAAATATTTAGATATTCGCTCATAAAAACCAATATTTTTTTTTATGATTTCTCAAAAAAAAAATGATGATGTTTGACAATGGAATTTTACCAGAAATATACGCAAAATGGCGCCCGAAATTATTCTAGCGGCCGTCTATGTATCTATGGTAATAATGAGATATTTGGTATGGATTTTAGGATGCGTTCGAATTAGAAAATAATATTACTGTGCGCACCGGAAGCAAGCCTCCAATATTGGTCGTTACGTAGTCAACGGTGTTCTGATGTGCAACTAAATTTGGTCGTTACGTAGGCGAAGGGTTTAAGCTTTTGAGCAAGAATGTTTTCAGCGCATTATATATCTAATTATTTATGGCAAAATAGCTAGGAAAAGGTTCCTGGATGAAGAAGAGCTATGATAGTCAACAAAGGGAAAAAATGTAAAATCTGGCAATAAACCGCATCACAGATATTACAACACTTAATTTACAAATCATTACACTAAAACACTACACTCATCAATCCGAAACACGTATGACACTGTAACAACAAATCAGTAGTTCATAATCTATGTGAAACTGTCTCTTGAAAACTTGTATAAAAATTTCAAAATCACATCACAGTTTATTCTCACAGATGGCGCAGTGGCTAGACGCGACGTGTTGTCTATAAAACGTACAAACGAAACCCTATTGGTGAAAATTCGACATCGTCGATTATCTGAGCCAGCTTATAAGACTATTGAAAGGGTAATGGGGAAAGAATGTATAAGCGCTGGGCACACCTTCCAATCTCTACAATAGCAATGAAGTATTTACCATTAGGAAGATCTATACAGGATGAGTTTTAATTAGACTGGGTGAATCAGTACGACCAAATAAGCAATTTTTGATCATAACTTTTGGGAAGAAAAAAATACGTGTGGCACTCGTGGACTGCAGCGGTAAACCTATTGCATAGCATTTTTAACAACTTATGCAATTATAATTATTTATTTATTTTATTTTTTTCTGATATCAGATAACTGCGCTCTATCGGAATAATTTAAACGTCTTCCGAAAGAGCGCCGCGCACGAATTTTTTATTCGATAAAGCAAAAAAACCGGATTATTCGAAAAAAATTGTAGATAAAAAGATAGATAATTAAATTATCTTTAAAATGGTGCAGGTTTCATAATAATACGCCTGAGAGTATTTGCGTAGTAGTCGTTTTTGTGTTCGGTTAGACCTAATTTCACAAATTAATTACACTATATAATATAAACAAAATCTAAAATATTCAAAGCTAAGAATATTAGGAAAATGTTCTTGTTTACCATATATTTTTTTCGAATCGTAAGCAGTACTTATCGCGTTTCGACGTAATTATCAGTTTAAAATCATTAATTTTCGTTAAGAAATTTCTTCATTCGGTCGCCGCACTGGCCCAGGCCCGCGATAAAAGCTATGCAATAGCTTAAAAATAAATTCTATTGCTAGATGACACAGCACGGTCAATGGTTGTCAAACTTTTATTTATCAGTCAAGTTTTTAATTAAAAGTTGCTGTTTTCTCGTATTGATTCTCCCACTTAAAGGATGTCAATAATTAAAAACTCACCCTGTATAGTTTATACTGACACAGCATAATATATCGTCGGTTTGGATCATAAACTCACTAAGTGCACTTTTTTCAAAAATCACTTTTTGTTGCTTCCTGTGTAGTTTTTAATTCTCTATCTAGTCATAAAATCCTGATAATTATTTTAGGCACTGCCAGTTTTCTATTATACGATGAGAAAATACGCATATGGATTTTATGACTAGATAGAGAATTAAAAACTAAGTACATAGGAGGCAACAAAAAGTGATTTTTTAAAAAATGCACTTAGTGAGTTTATGATCCAAACCGACGATATGTACTTTATCGTTTCAGTTATTCTGCGATGGTTTTTGATTAAACTTTAAAAATACAATTATTGACGCAAAAGTGCAGGGCAGAGGGGAGGTGGGGAGAAGAGGCCAAGGACGCATCCAGGAGGGGGATATAAGGGACGCATCCCCCCTGACATTTTTTGAGTAAAAAATATAGTTGAGAAAAATTGAGAATCAGGGAGAATCCACGACTTATTAACCTAGTGTCAGGCATGTATCCAGGTAGCGGGGGGGGGGGGGGAGGTAGTTGGGATTTAACGCCCGGAAATCCAGCATATATTTGTTTCATTATGCGGGCAAATTCAAGTTTGGTGGGTACCGTGTGCGTTATTTTAATGAATGTTCCCCCACCCCGAAACTGAAGTCTGGATTCTTGCCTGGGAGAGGCCAGGTGTATAAAGTACTATTAAAGGTTTGTAATGTAACCGGTAATAGAATGTGTGGAATGTACAAAAAACTAGAATTGAAATATTAGGTAATTAGCCATATTTAACAAGATATAATTTCGAAACAGCTCATAATTAAGATGAGTCGTTCTGGTGATAAATGTTCTACATTAAGATTTTTTTCCAAAGGGTATTCTTTTTTTTTTTTTAAGAAAATCACATTTTTTCACTGCAGTAGAGGTCTTAATGTAAATAGTAGCAAAATAGAGAGCACCGCAGACCACAATTTTTTCAAATCAACGCCGCCTGACTAGGCCTAGGCCCGTACTTAGGCAAGCATACCAAGTAAACAGTGGCTTGTGCATACTTTAGACTACTTAGTTTTAAAAATATGCTAGGCATCAAATAATATTAAAAATTAACTAATAATAATAAATATTGTAGGTACATATTGAGATGTCAACCACAACGGGCGAACCCGTCACCGCAGGACGTTTTAACGATTCATCGTTCTATCGACCGTGCAGTGAGCGTAGAAGACTTTGGACATAACAAATCCGACGTCTAGCTACGCCACAACCCGTTAGAGTCCAACGCCTTACCGCGAGTAGCCAGGTATGTTAACTGGCGGGCGGCACTCGCGCCCTAACTACCAATTGTGACCAGATTTCTCCGGTCTCTCGATTGGTTCCGAGTTCGAGGTCGCTTGCGCGGTCCTCTCCCTTACGAAGCGGTGAAACGGAGTATACCGAATCTATCGCGGACCAAGGCGTCCTTTGCCCGACTCTGAACCGGGATCGGATGGCCAATGGTCATTTCAAGAGCAGTCGCCGTAAGGTAGACAACTACCCCCGCTCTATAGGAAACAATACAGTTCCCAGACTCCCCCGATTGTTAGTCGGAGAGCACAATCGATTGGCTTGCGCCGCTCGGTGCGCAGACCGTCCAGGAGCGCCAGAGGATTGATTCCCAGGGGAGACTGGTTGACCCAGTGTCCTACCCAGGCTCCGCACCCCATGCGTGGAGGCCATCGGATGGGTGTTGACCCGCGAGTGTGACCGACCCTGAAACAGAATGGGTCTTCGTGGCCAACTCAGCAGGGCCCATTAGCTCCCTATTGTAGGTACAAGTTAATTATAAACCTAAAAACTAAGTCATCTACATGTAAATCCGTCTTTTAGTCTGTTAGTCTACGAATAATATCTAAAACATACCCATCCTGCACTGCATAATAAGATAGGTGGTAAAGGAATTTTAATAACATGTGAAAAGTAAATAATCATTACAGATAGAAAAATAAAATTCAATAAATGGTGAAATAATCAAATTGAATAATAATAATATAATATCGTAATAAATAGAAAAATAATAAATAATAATAATAATGAACGCAATAAATGGAAAAATAGTATCATAATAAATAGGTAAAGATATGATTAGAGAGATTGGAGGGTGGTCACAAAAAGCCGTTCTCTTTTGACATAGTCAAAAGTGAACAGAAATTCGGAACATCGGCGCGCGAGAGCAACTCGTCACTTCGCCTGTAGCCACAGAGCCGTCTCACTCACATCTAACAAAAGTCATTCGATCTATACTCTATGCTTCGCTCGGCGTTCTTCCTCTTCTTCCCCCCCTAACACCATATATTTCCAAGATGGCGCCTTTCGATTTTTGTCGATTGTCTATGCCTCGTGTGCCTGTGTCATTGTCTCTGCTTCAGTGTGTGTTTTGTGCAACATTTTTTTATTGTCTATGGCTGTTTACGCGAGAATGTGCTTTATTTATTTTGGATATCGATATCTTTCTTGCATTCTGTTATTTATGGTCATTCATTGATTTTTAAAATGTTTTTTTATAGTTTATTTTAGGAGATAAATACAAATGTTTATAAACAATGTTACATACGTTCATGCTGATCGCGGCTATAGTACTGCCTTGCCTTCTGATTGGTTAATTCGTTGATTGATAATACTAAAATAGTCGATACTATGTCCATTATATCTCATTTATAAGCTTTAACCCCTCGCGGCCCGCGGTTTGAATTTTAATGTGTGCCTTACGGCCCGTAAGAAATTCGCGAGTCTCAAAAAAAAGATGGCGTTTCAGAAAAAAAACGATTACTCCGAAACTGTCACACCGATCGTCTAAAAAAGACCTGTTTTATGTTCCTATTGAAATTTGCTATTAGATATTTGTAACGTCGTTATGTAAAGCAATAAAGATTATTCATAATTATTAGTCAAAGTTGTACTAACATAATTAGCGGTCCGCCTCGCCTGGCCATTTCGGGCCGTCTGGGGTTCGACGGTAAATATCAATTCTGGACGTTTCGGGCCGTCTGGTACGCGAGGGGTTAACTTATAATCTTATATTAGGAATATTTAAAGCTTATAAATGTTAACTTAACATAACAGTTAGTTAACTTATAAGCTTAGTTAACTTATAAGTTAACTTATAGTTAGTTAACTTATAAGGTAACTATAGTTAACTTATAGGTAAGTTATAAGCTTATATTAGGAATGCTAATACCACCGATCGTTGGTTTTTCCGTTGCGACAACTCGCGGGCACAGTATACCAGACAGTAGCTTCTCTTAGAACAAAATTGAACTCAAAGCGAATCCGTCACAAGTCGTAAGGGCGCGAATATGGCTGCCAGATGTTCTGCTACTCGGCCCATTCAGATAAACAACGTTCGAAAATGTCGCCAGCCTTTACTTGCGTGTGATGCTAACCAAAGGCGTTCTTTGGGACGTATTCCTCTGCCCACATTCCTCTCACCCTCTTCCCGCAGTACCCTGTAGCTCAAGAGTAAAGCTACTGGTTGGTATACTGTGTCGCAAGCGACCGATCTGCGTATTTATGCAATTATGTTATTATATGCGAAAAAAGTCGCTGCCATTGATTAAGCCGCTGTTATACATTAGTATGCGTGCACTAACACCCACTACTAAGAAATTTTTAAGGGGTTGAAAACATGCCGTTGTGAGTTTTATTCCCATGGCTACTTTCTAAGGGTTAATGGCCAATAAACACATTGGCCAATAAACACAGTTCACACACTAATGAAAAATTAAGAATTCTTTGGGAATCCAATTTTACCAATGATAATATGGCCCGGTTCGGTCTTAATGGCTGTTAAGATTTGTTAAAAATGGCCGATTAGTTAGTGTTAGCTCTTTTAGTATGATATTAACTCAGCTATGTTTGTAACCAATCTTAGAAACTGCAATTTAATAATTACAAATATTTGTTGATGATATGCAGAAGTTCATCTGCAACGCTGGGTGTGTGTTGTTGACCTAAAGTTCTGAAATTAAAGAGTTTTCTTCGATCTTCAGCTGAATTTCAGAGGTCGATGATCCGATTCCCAATTTAAAAACTTAAGTTTGTGATCCAAAGCAATTCAATGATATTAGGTTTATGCATACTTGTACATCTCAATTGTTAACTGTCTAACCTACGCTTTCTCTTTCAAATGTTGAAAGCCACTTGACATATTGAATGCCAACTACGCAATATTGCATAGTTGGCAGGTGGTTTGGGTGCCGAATACGTTTTATCACGTAGGTTTTTCATTTAAATTTAAAGGAAGTAGCTGTGTATCTGGTTGGCCTCTAGAATAGGAGATATTATTATTGGTTGGCACCATAAAAAAAGGGAGTAGAAAAATAGTTTTTTTTAAATAGTGTAAAAAAATGCACATTTATCACAGCAACTTTCAGACAATGGAATTATAGAATAGAATAGAATAACTTTATTGTGCTATAAAAACATAACTTAATGAATATTACGCTGGTTTTATAAAAAAGACAATTTATGCACAAATGGCGGACTTATCGCTATAGCGATATCTTACAGTCAACCATTTGATAAAATAATTCCTAATTTTCACCGTACAATATACAAAGAAGTAGTAAAGTTAAGTTTAAAATAAACTTATACAGATATATATTAATGACTTATGCTAAGGTTGCCCAGGGTGGATAAAGGAGAGAACCAGGTGAGGTATTTGTTTAGTGGCTGTGTAAAAATAAATGTTTCTTCAACAACTTTTTGAAAGTATGCAGCGAAGGTGCATGCCTGATAGAGTGAGGGAGCTGATTCCATAAACGAGCAGAATGGACTGCAAAAGAGTGCGCGTAAACAGAAGAATGATGTATCGGAATGGCGAGTGTGTTATCCCGGCTTGATCGAAGTGGAAGACCGTGGCCTCCCGAAGGGTGGAAATTCTCCTTGAGATAGGAGGGTGAAGTGGGGTTATTGAGTATGTTGTACAGTAGCGACAACGTATGCAAATTTCTTCGATCGCGAATAGGAAGCCAATAAAGTTGCTCACGAAAGCAGCTAACGTGGTCGAACTTTCGCAAATTAAAAACATACCTAAGTAAGATATTTTATATTGAGTAAGATATAATTATAATTTCACATATTTTATTGTTATCGAATAACTTATAAATATTCACTTGTAACTCAATAATAAACCTAAGAAAGAAAAAAAAAAACATAAAAACGTATCTTTTACGAAAAGAAAACAGAAAGTCATATTTTCAACAAAACAAAACCTCTTAAAATACAGTAGAGCGTCGATTATCCGAACTAATTGGGGGACAAGGGTGTTCGGAAAACCGATTTATTCGGATAATCGAACTGTATAAAAAAACTGTAATAATAAAACCATATATGGACCTAATAATATGTATTATCTATGTAATCTGTTTTAACTTTTTTTATTTATTACAATAGTGAGTAGTAATCCAATGAACAAAATAGATATGTGTGTATGTAATACATAAACTAAGTACATGAAGAGGAACGAATTAACGCTTAAAAAAGTCCTTAATTTTGGTCTGTCGAAGCAAGCCTTATGAGCAGCTAATTCCCGTACTTTTTTCAGTACAGATATCTGATACTGGTCGCTTTCATTTTGAGCTTCAAACCAACGCAAGACAGTAGCTAGACATGTAAATACTTCAGGTGTAGATATTTTTTCATCTTCATTTTCTGATTCACTAGTCGATGAGGTGCTGGCGGCGTCAGCATTATCAGTCCCGGGGTCTACAATATCGCTGTCCTGCTTGATTTGGTACCCTGGGTCTGCATCATCAACCCTCATCCATTTTTGAACGTCTTCTTCATCACATTCATGGCAATCGAGTTCTGTTTTTAAGCGAGAGTCTGCGGCCGCAGCAGTTCGGTTAAGCGGTCGTTCGGTTGACCGACGTTCGGATAATCGACGCTCTACTGTACTTACAAAATTTTGGTGAAACTTAAAACGGGCTGTCGTAATTGAATGCTGTCGTAATTGAATTGAGTCCCATCCTCGGGAGCCAACCCTGGGTGTAGAATCAGGTCATGCTTACCATAAAAAATGCATTGTCATCGGAACTGAACCAAAATGTAAATTTTCAACTTCATATGATAAATATTTGAGAAGTTCCCTCAATTCCTCATGGATCCCATCATCAGAACAGGATTTTGATAAAAATGGGACCAATCTGGAAGTATATCCTTTCAAATAAAAAAAGATTTTCAAATCGGTTCATAATTGACGGAGTTCTGAGGTAACAAACATAAGATATAACAGAATTGATAACCTCCTCCTTTTTATGAAGTCGGTTAAAAAGGTTTCTATTGATCCATCGTTAGACCAGTATACATAGTTAGACCAGGTTACAATTACAAAGTTATAATCTTTATGGCAAGACATGTTATGGCTAATCCTATGGCAGACAATTCAGAGTGCTGCAATATTCACTCTCTCAAAAAACAGAATTCCTTTTTCGACATGTTCACATATTCTCTTTTGGCAGTATTTATGGCACACATATTCAGATGGAGACACATGTTCCTTCATCTGAATATGAAATCTACTTAAATAAGCCAACGAATAATATGCTAAGTGAAATCTTCAGAAGCCTCGAAATCTGAGTGAAAACGTAAATTCATCATTCATTTAAATTTGACGTTTGTCCAAGTATATCACAATAAATTATATCGAAATTTGTATTGACCAATCAGAAGACTTGGCTTACTAGGCCACATCCGCTACTGGGACTCCAGAGTACGACTGCGGCTGCCGCCACACATATTTACGTTTTTATCGTTTTGTTTCATTTCGTTCGTTGCATGACTCACGACATTTCAGGTTCTGTCTCATGACCGCCGTAGGTGTTGAAGTTTCTTTTTCAAGTTGAACCTCATTTGCTCTTCAATTGTTAATGTAGTAAGTCGACGTCTCTCTGACTGCGACATCAGCTGTTCGATATCATGTTACATTTTTCACATTTTCTCCTTTCCCAAAGCAAACCCTCAAAGCAATGGAGCACTTGTCGAGTCATATACACATGCTTGCGATAATAAATAATCATCACTACGTTTTAATTGACTCCTCGAGATTTGTTTTGACAAAATCCCTTATCACTCTTTTAAAATATCTTTGGATAGCTGAAACAATCTCTTTCTGAAAATATAAGCTTTAAAAATAGATTTATAACTACCCTAAATGATAAGTCGGTCTTTGTCTCCAAAATGAGGTCCACGAGAGTAAATTTCAATTGCAGTTCTTTTCAAGAAGAAAGCATCATTACTAGGTTGATGACTTTTTTACAACCTTAATTCCCTGTATCATAATTTGATGACTTTTCATTAAAGATTAGATAAAATCTTACTGTCAAGGTGATTTAATAAATAAACCTCATGCACAAAATGGCGTGCGATCAAGGTTATGCACGACTTGCACGACTCCTGCCGCAACAAGGACATCCTTCCGCTGAGCGCCATTTTGTGCGTGAGGTTTTTTTTATCAAATCACCTCGAAAGTAAGATTTTATCAAATCTGTAATGAAAGCTCATCAATTTATGATACAGGAAAATGATGTTGTAAAAAAGTCATCACCATAGTCATTACACTTTCCAAGTTCTATATAAATAATGTTGCTATGAGGATGTTCTCTGGCATTTTCTCCCTCTAGAGGGTTAACTGTTCCTGAAAGGTGTGAAGGGAATGATCGCCCAAGCAAGCATCCGCACGAAGCTCCGTGTGAGGAGTGAGGAGAAGTTCATAAGTTATTATTAATACTGTAATTTAAAAAAATACTGTGATGAATTACTGCAATAAATACTGTAATTTAAAACAAAATGTTGTAGATGGAAATATCAATTTCGAGCCCCCTTGAGATGATTAAGGCCATTTCCAGATGGTAGTCTCTCTGTATATCTATGTGCTGTCTGTATGTCTATCCGATTGAGCTGAAGTTTGGCGTGCGGGCACCATTTGGTCATGGCAAGAGTTGAAAAGGTTGTGGTTGAAATCGATCCACCAGGGGCGCACTAGTCATATTTTAATCTCGAATTATTGGACTTATAGACCCGAAATCACATTGAATTTTCACTGGTCATCACTGAAGAGGCCAACAGTCTGGCAAAACTGGGCACCCTGGAATGCCTGGCGGAGCCAGTTGTTGGGGTTCCCTTCGCCTTAGGTAAGAAAATCATCAGGGACTGCTTGGAGCAGGAACATCCGTCATCCTGGAAACAGATCCAAGGATGTCGCCAAGCAAATGTCACGATGGAGCAACCACTTCCTAAGAAAACCAAGGCCCTACTTGACATGAGCAAGAAGAACCTTAGAACTACCATTGGTCTCCTCACCGGACACACGACCCTTTGAGCACATCTGTTCAACTTTGGCTTGACCGAGAGCAAGGACTGCCAAATATGTGGCGAAGAACTGCTCAGGCCTCGCCGCAAAAAGACACAGTATACTTGGACGAGCCTTTCTTGAACCCAGCGACCTGCCAACCTGAAGATCAGTGATATGTATGGACTGGTAAACGGAACTGGGCTTCTAGCAGACCACTGACCCAACCACAAAGTGGGTAGTTATAAAAGATTTGATAGATCCAGGTGACATCAAAGCTGGATAGAAATCCCCCACTCCTTTTACTACTACTGTTACATATTTGCATAGATTGAATGGAACCTGTTTAATGTGTTGCATTCTGACTATCCGGGCTCGTCGCCGATTATCGCTTTCAATTAGGTCAACCTCCTTCCCGGAGGGACATCATGCTCAAAATGCTTCAACTTCAACAACGTCCTTGGCTACTTGCCGGAAAGGTTTTGTGGTGATTGATATTTTGGAGTAGTTAATATTAGATATTACAGTGTTAAATATTTTAACTTATGGGGATGCCTATCCGTCAAACTGCCGTGTTTTCTTTCTTCTTCCTAAGGTCCATATCATTTATCTATGTCCTCACTGATTCTTCATACGCTGAGCTTCGTACGGATATGCGTCTATCGCTTCACACCTATCAGGAACAGTCGCCCTCTAGCCGGAGGAAATAGTGTTAAACATCCCCCTTCCTAAATATCCTAAATTGTATTTTATTATTCTTTTAAAAAGTCTATTAATAAACGTCATTGAAAATGTCATCAAAAGTGCTCGTCGCTTTGAGGAATTTTGACTATTTCAGTATGGGAAATTCTTAAGTTTTCGAATGTTTTACAGCAGCGGTCACTTCGGAAACGACGACAAGGAAAGCTCGGACCATAAACACGACCAAAGCAAGTAAGTTACGGTTTTTAAAATTAGAGATTCGGTGAAATAATATTCTCTACATTGGAATCGGCCGCTGCGCCCCGCGGCTGTAATCCATAGGTCCGAATAGGCTTCGGAAAACATTTGTACGCTACCGTTTTGAAAGTAAAAATAATACCGTATACATAGTGCCTGGGACGACGCCTCTACGGAATGGCCGGAAGCGCAAATAAGCATCGAGCAGTTGGCGGCCGAGGCGGGGGAGCTGGAGCTGGGCGCCGTGGAGCCGGAGACGTGGGGCTGCGCGGCGCCCAAGGCGCTGCTGCGCGAGCTCTCGGAGCGCGAGCTGCGGCGCCAGGAGCACATCTACGAGCTCATCGTCACCGAGAAACATCACTGTTTGACCATACTGCTCATGCAAAAGGTACGTCTGTAACGTGATCGAATCGCTCATTGCAGAAAGGACACTAGTATTTTTTTTCTAACCGAGTGAGTTTTGTTCTGAATAGGGTTTCCTCGACCTAGATGCATCAATTCATGCAGAAGTGGTATTTTTTCGAGTTTTACGACTTAAGGGGGAGCCTGGTTTAGAATGCCAAAAAAAACATATTTTTCATGTTTTTTTTTGTTTTAACTTAAAGTTAAAATTTGATCATGAATCTTTTATATCAGTTTTGTCAATATTTTTTGCAATAGTAAGAAAAACTGTTTTTGAGATATTGGATAAAGTTAAAAAAAACAGTTTTTTTTTCTGTCTCAACCAGGCTTCCTTTTTAAGCCCTTTCTGCGACGACCAATTCAATTTTTATTATTATTATTATTACTATTTATGTTGGACAGCCAGCGTTGCTGAGATGTCCAGATAGATCTTGTAAAGCTGGTCATAAATAATATTAACCCTTCAGGCCTCGGCCCCTCAGCTGATTGACAAGTTGCTGTCCTAAAAAATTTTAGTAAAAATTAGTAAAAAAAATTGAATTACGACACTGTCTCAGCAAAACATTAATTACTGCCAAACCACTGTACCCATAATTAAAATGAAACATATTAACATAATAAAACATAATAAAATAAAACAAATTAAATTAAAATAAAATTAAAACAGGGCCGTCACGCTGAATCGCGTTGTGGCCGATATCAGCCAATCGGGGCCTGAGGGGTTAACAAGTTTGTAGGTACAAATTGAGACAGAAGCTTGCACTGATCTCTTCAAATGGTAGTTTATTCCACATGTCCACCACTAAATTTTGCAGAACGTTTTTAACCCCTCACGTTGCGAGGTAAAAACTCACCTATCACTTTTGCGCGCGACATATTCGCGCAAAAAATCGACGCGAGTCAACGGCCTTGAGAAAAACGATCATAACTTATAAACCACTAATCGGATTAAAAAAAGATAAATAGAAAAAAGATCGCATTGAAATTTGACATATAAAACATTATAACCTTATCTCGTAAAACAATTAAGATAATAATGAATAAATATTACAAAATTGGCAAACTGAAAAAACTCGCCTATAAAATCATTTCGATTTTTTTGTAAATACAGTTTTTGTAAATATCAAAAATTGTAAATACAGTTATGTTCTTTATTAAATGCTTTACCAAAGCGATATTTTTTTTTTACTTATTTGCATACAAAAATACGGAAAAAATATTTATTTATTCAGCCAAGAAAAATTGTATGTATTCTCGTAAAAAAAAATTTTTTTAATTTTTAATTTGTGACTACTTATGGTATTTTTTTATATGAAATTCTTTCAAAATAACTTTATTACTACATCACTTCTTCTTAGAAATCACACCAGAACTTTGAGCTTTGTCTGATATTATAGAAAAATCTAAAGTTTTGAGAGTTTCCGACTTCCGAACCTAATAATAAACTTTGAATGCCCATAATATAAAATTCGTTAGATTTTTTCAATTATATTGTCTTATCATAGACTTATTATATGTCTAATAACTAATTACTATACTCCAAAGAGTCACATTTCATCGAAAAACTACGGAAAATCGCACTTTTTTCTCTCATAGTAATTATCAAAACAAGTTTCATTTTCGCGAGCCATATTAGAAAACAACATATAATGTTCAAAATACGCCTAATTATGTGATAACTTAGGATGTAAATGAAGCAATACCTATTTTATTAGTAAATTAAAGCGACATTACGTCATGTTTCGCGATATAACGGGATATTTCACAAACATTACAAAATAAATACGGCCATATTTCGCTCGCCGTTTGGTTTTGCCAATGTGTTTTCTTCGAAAATTCGTGAAAAACAGCAAATGGGCTGTGTAAATTGTTTAATCCTAAGGCCTAAACTACTTAAAAATGGAAATTACTTACTTTTATCCGGTATGCACTGCACTTATATACACAAAACAATTCACAACACAACACGTCGCGGAATTATACGCCGCCGCGAATGGGCAGTTCGCGACTGTCGTCAGAAATGAGGTCATCGATTTTGTAAGGGATGTAGTAATTCATATTTCTAACATCGCATGCGGCAATCGAGCAATTTCATAGTGTTGCATATTTGGCTATATTATGGCATCATTCGATAGAATATACAATCGCATTTCGAAATTTAAACGACATTTTCTTGAGCGGCGAGCGCGATATCCCGTATGGGATAGTTTGGATTTCAGCCGGCCGCCATACATATCCCGCAAGGGATGTTAAGTGCCTAGCGGGTTAAGAGGACTAGATTAAAAATTTTCACGGTTGAGTTATTTTGCTGTGACTTCAAAGATTTGTGTGGAAGTTGAATTTATAAATATTCTTGAGCCCAGGTACATTGCAATAATTTATTGGAATTGTAAGGGTCGTAATAAAGTGCTTTCTTTGTCTTCCTTGTTTAAGGGCAGTCTGTTTAAGTAATTCCAAGCGATCTTTATAATTCCTATGCTTCAGGCCCACTGGCATTTTGGTTGCCCTTCTCTGCACTTTTCCAGGACATCTACATTTTTGCATAAGTAGGTGTTCCAGAGCTGATAGCCATACTCAAGCCATAATTTTCATAACATCTTTATTAACTGATGTTTGCAAGCCTTCCTTATCAGACACTGAGTAGAGTTGTATCTTTTAGCGGTTGCAATTATTTTTTTTCATATTTGAGATCATCACTAATTGCTATTCTATCGATCTTTTTATTGCTCATCTGCTTCTGATTAGGTGTTTTCTAGAGAATATTGTGTGTTGGGGTTGCTTTTGCCAATATGGGTTACAGCGCTGATGTTCCAAACTCAAGAATAGGTTTCACATATGCTTTGTAGATCTTTATAAACATCTTTATTGGCAGATGTTGGAAAGTCTTTCTTACTAGATAGAGAGTAGAGTTGGCTCTTTTCTCTCATTTGTGATCATCATTAATTATTATTCCATGATTTTTTTTTGTTGCTTAACTGCTTCTAATTAGGTATTCGCCTAGTAATTAAATTGCTATCGAATTAAATAAATTGAGTGATCCAGTCTACAGTTAAATTATGCATATTTACAACGACCTCTGTTGGTCACTACCTGAACTATTTGGTATGTCCGGTTAATGATACCAAATTCAAATACCTTTTTTTAATTCATTTGCTTTGTCAGCACAGTTTCATCGCAGCATGTTACCTATTTGTAGTTTTAGTTACACTGTGGTATGTATATGGCTTTTTCATCATTATTATTAAATATTTAACAGACAGGCAGCATAAGAACTCAATGCCTACTGGCTAGGGCAGCCCATATCAACGTCTAATAGATTCTCCATACTCGAAACTGAAGATGAGAATACTGACCATCAAACCCCTGCTAAACCTAAGGAAAAATCAGCCAAACCTCCACCTATTTTTGTAGACAAAGTCAGCAACATACAACCACTGATCAAGCTGCTTAATGACCATGCAAATGGGAATTACGAAATTAGTGTTCCATAATGAACAGGTTAGAATTCAACCAAAAACTCAGGAAGTTTACTCTATTATTGTAAAGGAATTAGAACTGAAGGACACAGAATTCTATACCTACAAGCCGAAGCAAGAAAGGAACTTTAAAGTAGTCTTAAAAAACATACATCCCTCTATAGGATACTGAGGAGATTAAGAGAGAGTTAAGCGAACTCGGTCATATCGTTACCAACATATGGAACATCAAGCAAAGATTGTCAAAAAAACCTCTGCCAATCTTCATAGTAGAGATAAAACCAAGTAGTGAAAATAAAACTATCTATAACATTAAATTCCTGCTTAATTGCCGCATCATCATCGAACCACCACATTTCAAGCGTGACATACCTCAATGTGCGAACTGCCAGCAATATGGTCATACTAAAACTTATTGTTTCCGCAAGCCCAAATGTATAAAATGCGCTGGAAATCATCTATCAATAAACTGCGGAAGAATTGGTAGATCCAATGATGTTAAATGTGTGCTGTGTGAGGGAAATCACCCAGCAAACTATAAAGGATGCACAGTCTTTAAAGAAATACAAAAATCAAAATACCCCCCGTTAAGGAGAAGTCAACAACCTCAACCGACTAAAGCCACAATCCAGACAAACAAAACAATCCACAGTGAGCAAAGAACTTTACAGACTAAACGGACTTACGCCCAATCCATAAAAAATAAGGATGGAAATCAAGCTCCACTGATAAATGACAAACTATATTCTCAGTCCGAAAATGATCCTAAGGATCTGAATAAACTACTAATAGGTATGCTCCATCAAATCATGCAACAGATGACAGCTATGACAAACCTCCTCGTGAACCTCACGACAAAGCTGCAATGCTCGGCCTTAAATTAGTCATTTGGAATGCAAATGGGCTATCACAACACACCTTAGAGGTGAAATCTTTTCTAGAAATTCACCAACTCGATATTCTACTAATCTCAGAAACGCACTTCACTGAAAAGAGCCACTTCAAAATTCCTAGATATAGATTATATCATACTATGCACTTCATATGCAGGCATTATGAAGTACTACCCTACCGTACACAAGAAATACAAGCGACTAATATTATAGTTGAAGACTGGAAGGGTCCACTATGTATATCGGCTTTATATAGTCCACCCAAGCACCAAATAAAAAGTGACACCTATAAGGAATTCTTTAAATCGCTAAGTCACAGATTCATTGCTGGTGGAGACTATAATGCCAAGCACAAATTCGGGGATCACGATTAATAACCTCTAAAGGTCGACAACTACTAAGTGCGATTGAAGCTTTAAGTCTAAATATTGTCTTAACTGGAGAACCAACGTACTGGCCGACAGGAAAAAAATCCCAGATCTAATAGACTTCGGCGTAACAAAGGGCATAGTTAATACTCACCTGAAGTGTGAATCTAGCCTAGAATTATCGTCCGACCACTCACCGGTTATTGTAACTTTAACTAACCACATTCTGCCTGCTGCTAGACCTTGTAAGCTCCACAGTCATAAAACCGACTGGAGTCTCTTCCAGGACCTTGTAGCTTCTTCGCTTAATGACAAAGTTCCCCTGAGAACTGACGATAACATTACAGAAGCAGTTGAGCACTTCAACAACTGTATACAACAATCAGCATGGAGTTCTACGCCGACGAAAACTACCGAACAAAATTGCCCTGTAATGGTAAGGGAGCTTCTAACCAAAAAACGCCAGGCAAGGAAACGCTGGCAGCAAACGAGATTTCCCGTAGATAAGACGTTCCTTAATACAATATCTGCGCAGCTCAAAAAACTACTAGGTGAACTCCGAAATGAAGGGTTTGAAAAGTTCGTCAGAAACCTGGATACGTCAGCCGCAACAAATTACTCCCTTTGGAAGGCAACAAAAAGTATTAAAAGACCTATACTGTCGCAACCACCAATACGCAAAAATAAGAATACTTGGGACAAAAGTGATATGGAGAAGGCTGAAACATTTGCTAAACACCTGGATGGAGTCTTCATACCGAACCCGAACGAAGGACCCAGTGAAATAGCAGAGAGTGTATCTGATTTCTTAGAGCTAGCTCACCAACTAGGTCCACCTATCAAAAAAATTACAAAGAGCGAAGTTAGAGCTGCAATAAAAAAATTAAACCAACACAAAGCCCCGGGCTACGACCTTATTACAGGAAAAATAATAAAAGAACTACCCGAAAAAGGCATCACTTTCCTAACAGAAATATATAATGCCATTTTATGGAGGGGATATGTACCACCTCAGTGGAAAGTTGCGCAAATCATAATGATACTTAAACCTGGAAAATGCCCAGAAGATGTTAAATCCTACCTCAAAGATAGACACTTTTTTGTGAGACAAGGGGGAGAGACAACTACCCTGCACAATATCTATGCTGGAGTACCCCAGGGAAGTGTGATGGGCCCTACACTGTATCTTCTGTATACTACAGACCTCCCATTAACCGAGAAGATAGAGATGGGCACATTCGCCGATGATACTGCTGCACTAGCCGTACATGAAAACCCTGAGGAAGCTTCACTTCTCTTACAAAAGAGTCTCGATAAGATTTCAATCTGGCTAAAGAAATGGCGAATCAAAGCGAATGAGACCAAATCGGTGCAGGTGACCTTCACCATGAGAAGGGAAACATGTCCACCAGTAAAATTAAATGGCATCCAAATACCACAAGGGAATGATGCTAAATACCTCGGACTGTACCTGGATAGACGGCTTATATGGAGGAAGCATATATTTACGAAAAGGAAAGCGCTAAGTCAACAGCTCAGGAAACTGTACTGGTTAATAGGCCGCAAGTCACAACTCTCACTAGAAAAGAAATTAGTAGTGTACAAATGCATCCTGAAGCCCATTTGGACCTATGGATTACAGCTGTGGGGCACAGCAACCAATTCTAATATAGAGATTCTTCAGCGGTTCCAAAACAAGATGCTGAGAATAATAGTTGATGCACCATGGTATGTCACGAACGACCGTCTACATCATGACCTGGAAATCTCAACAGTGAAAGAAGACATTAAAACTAAAATGGTATCCTACCAAAATCGAGTTCTACTACATCCAAATCAACTAGCTTCAAAGCTGATGAAAAACCAGGCTTTCCGCAGATTGAAGAGGAGAGCGCCCCAAGACTTGCTAGCATAATAATGTGCTAGCACCCATTATTGTGGTATGTGGGCACATACCATTCAAGTCCAGTCAAGATAATCAAAGGAACATCAGAGATGAAAATGTTCAAGAGCCACAACAATTGCTGAATGTCATATCTAGAAGACAGATGGCATTAACAAAAAGAGAAAAAATAAAAATTTAAAAAATAAGCTGATGAGTTGGAGTTGGTGGTTGCATTTCAGTTTTTGTGGAATAAATCCAGTTTATTTTTAAAGTTTCTTTGAGACCATTCACTTAAGTTACATTTATAAGAGAACATTGCACTCGTTTATTACTCTATTGCTAAGCAAAAGTTTCTTAGGATTCGAATGGAACGATTGAACGATGCCCATGCAGATGTTTGTCGGTGTTTACGGTGTAGATAGTTTGCGGCTCGGGAACCTCACACGAAGCAGTCAGGATCTTACATTTCTCGATCGAGTCGACCCGTGTCCTGCATTATTCTGGAGCGTTTGAACGGAGAGCCTCTAATCTATTTTGGTACGTTAAACGCTCCGAGTTAAAAGCATCTCAGTCGCTCTTCGCCGGACTTTCCTCGGTAGATCGATATTCTTTCTACGGTTCGATTTCCGGATCCGATAGGCGCGTTGCAAAATGGGCGTCGCAAACGATTTATAGAGTTTCAACGTCGGTTGCTATGTAATATAACGAAAAGCTCTCCGCGAGAGGAACAATAGAGAGTTTGTCTTCTCCACTATTGCAGTCGCATTTTCTTGCCATTTCGAGTCTTCCGTGACTATTATGCCGAGCTTCTTTTGCGATTTTAGCGTACGACGACGGAGGAAGATACGTTTTATCAATATGCGTACGGCGAAGACATATAGCCCGCTCGGAATATGAAAGTCCGTTTGCCTAGATTTTGCGAGTAGCTAGCGTCGGATGGCTCTCCGAGGAAGGGCGCGCCTCGGCGGCGAGAGGTTTTTATCCGCGGGTGCGCCGTCGTTGCAGATGTTCGCGTCGGGCATAGCGCGCTGCGCGGGGGCGGGCGGGGCGGCGCTGTGCGCGCGCGTGTTCCCGCGCCTGGCCGAGGTGTGGCGCCTGCACGCCGCGCTGCTGGGCGCGCTGCGGCGGCGCCAGCGCTCGGCCTCCGCCCCGCTCACGCCCACGGTCGCCGATCTACTGCTCCAGCATTTCAGCGGCCCCAACGCCAGAGCCTTCAAGAGCGCCTACGGTGAGAACTACCTTTACTCCTCGGCTACCGCTACGCCTGCCGCTTATTTTAACATTACCATCTACTTAAATACTTTCCTTTTTCAAACTAATAATAAATAATTTTTAAAAAACATGACATTTTATCCCCTGTATTGACGCTTTACCGGCGGTCAATTTTTCTAGCGCCTGTTACATTACCCGCGGGCGTTTGTGACATTATTGTATCGGCTTATAACGTTGGATCGATCCGATCACGTTATACCGACAAAAAAAACAAGAGCCCCATCGAGTTTATTCAAAACGCGAAAAAGAAAAAATCATAAGTTAGGTTATGACCGAAAAATGAAAAAAACAACCGCAGGGTCGGGGAAAAAATTTTATTTGGCACTAAATTTGGCAAAACGGAGAATAAACCTTTGCAATTTTAAAATAAAACTACAAATTTAAAGTTATAAAACGAAGGTCCTTTATTCAGCAGGTAGTTGCGCCGATCTCTTCTTCTGACATGTGACATGTTGTACGTTTTCAATGTTCAATTAAATATCCAGGCAAGAAAAAAAATCCAGGCACGGATGGCCGATTTGTGGAATTGAATTTACATTCGGAAATAAAAGGCGACACAGCCAAAACCATGCAAAAAATGAGACCTTATTCACATTGCACAAAAAAACACCGCACTCCTAGTGCACTATAGTTCACGGATCACTGGTTTTCACCAGGTTCTCCGTCTCCCAACGCGAGTGAGCAAAAAGTCTTCTTCCATCATGGAACCAATTTGACAGCCGGAAGTTGCCTGTCGTTACCGACTTTAGGAGATTAAATAAAAAAAACTCATGACAACTCATGTTCACAATGAAATAGTAATATTTTTGTAATATTTATTACATTTATTAAAAAGGTTCTTTTGAACTTGATTTTTAATTAAATCTCTTGTTTTTTTTTTTTTTGACATGGCAAAGACACCAGGAGGGTCATTTTTTATTGGGCAGCGCAATACCGCTATTTCTCATTTGACAGGTCAAATGTAATAATAATAGAATAACTTTATTGTGCTATAAAAACATAACCTAATGAATATTACGCTGGTTTTATAAAAAAGACAATTTATGCACAAATGGCGGACTTATCGCTATAGCGATATCTTACAGTCAACCATTTGATAAAATAATTCCTAATTTTCACCGTACAATACACAAAGAATTAGTAAAGTTAAATTTAAAATAAACTTATACAGATACATGTCAGTAACTTATGCTAAGGTTGCCCAGGGAAGGATAAAGGAGAGGACAAGGTGAGGTATTTGGTTAGTGGCTGTGTAAAAATAGATGTTTCTTCAACAATTTTTTGAAAGTATGCAGCGAAGGTGCATGCCTGATAGAGTGAGGGAGCTGATTCCATAAACGAGCAGAATGGACTGTAAAAGAGTGCGTGTAAACAGAAGAATGATGTATCGGAATAGCGAGTGTGTTATCCCGGCTTGATCGAAGTGGAAGACCGTGGCCTCCCAAAGGGTGGAAATTCTCCTTTAGATAGGAGGGTGAAGTGGGGTTATTGAGTATGTTGTAGAGTAGCGACAACGTATGAAAATTTCTTCGATTGCGAATAGGAAGCCAATGAAGTTGCTCACGAAAGCAGCTAACGTGGTCGAACTTTCGCAAATTAAAAACATACCTGAGTAAGATATTTTGCAGACGCTCCAGCTTATTCAAAAAATGTCAAAGCTTTTAGCGATTTTTTTTGTTTTGGAGAAATGCTTTAAGATTTGGAACCATGATTATGAAACAACTCAAAAACTTAGTAAGACCAATATAAAAAACACGAGAAATACTCGCGAAACATAACATGCCACACAAATTTGGATTTTTGTTACAGGCTATAAAAATATAACCTGATTATATAAAGAAATGACTCGTTTCGTGTCTATTAGACTAACTTTTATATCTTCCGGATAAAAAATAAAATTATTAAAATATTACAATAAGTTATGAAATTATTTCTTTAAATACAGGCATTTTTGTGACGAAAAAATAATTTTTACATAATTCTTTCTTGTGTAAATTTTTTTGAAATCTAGGCAATAGTAGACTTTCTCATTGCGTCCTCATTTGCCTTCTTTCCGATGTTTGCACGGACTTTGCTACGTGCTTGGACTTGCTATTTTGCTTTACTATGAAGCTACGGGCATTATCAGTTTTAAATTCTTCCAGCTGTCTGTATGTTATGCAGACGGCTATATATTATGTAATAATCTTTATTTTCACAATGCGCGCCTGTACCACTGTGTTTAAGTTAGTTGTAAGACATTGGCACGTGGCAATAAGCTCGCCTTTTTGTATAACAATTAAGTGCAAATAAAGAGTTTGTGAGAATGGCCACCCTTCACTAGATTCCAATTGCTTGTGAGCGAAGGGTGGTTCTCAGCATGAAGGTTGCTCCGTTAATGAGAGTCGCAGATGTCCTTGTAGAAGAGTTTATTGAGAAGATTGAAGAGAAGTGAATCGAAGCCGCCAATTCTTAACGCCTTGAGTTGCTTTCGCCGCTGTGTTGTAGTGTGGGCGCGAGGTGAAGCCGTGGCGGTGCGTATGTAGACGAGGAGTGAAGTGTGTAGTTGAGATATCTGTCCGCTGAGGGGACGATGTGTAGAGCGCGGTAACCGTCTGCCGAAGTAATGATGTAGAGGGGCAACTGTCTGCCAAAGGAATGATATTCATCGAATGCAATGTACTGCGTTTTATAGGGTGATCGGTGATGCAATAGCTACGAGTGGGGCGACGCATGTGTCGCTTGCCTGGGCAATATTTGCCAAATTTAGCTGGAAATTAACTGCAGCTGCTCGTGCAAGTTTGAGCGAGTCTGCAGTTTTCTGTTCTGTGAAATTAACTTTTTGTTGTGGCTATGTAGGGCCGTGGGCTCCTACAAGTTTATTATTATTATTACTTTGCAGACTCTCGACCCTTTTGTTTTTTTTTGTTTACGCTATGAATTCACACTATTTTTTAATAACACTATGAATTCACGCTGGTCAATTGCATATGTATGTATAAATAAAAGACTAAGCTACGCACTGGTACAATGCGAAATACGATCCGAAACGTGATTTTTTCACAAACTGTATGAAAGTTTATCACACCCTCAATACGTGAGTCACGAGTTTGAGAATATTTTGTATCTCGTAATGAGTACGCGCTCCACTGTCAAAATGTTGAATGAATGAATGAATGAATGAATGAAAATCTCTTTATTGCACAATAAAAATAAGGTACAATGGCGGACTTATTGTTACACTACAGCAATATCTTCCAGTCAACCAACATGCTGGTGTGAAAAGAAGAGTAGGCAACAAAATTATAGCTTAAAATTAAATTTGAAATTATAGCATATAATATACATTGTGTGTGTATCTAAAGTAAAAAGTAAATATATAAATAAATTTTTGAGTTGGACATATTATATGTATGTATATGTATATACATACATATTTTGATATATTAACAAATAAATAAATAAATAAATAAGTAAATAAATAAACTGCCAAAATAAGGTAAGGAAAGGGAGGGGATAACGGAAAGGTTAGAATTTATGATTAATATTTATTGTGAAAGGAAGTGCTTTTTCAATGATTGCTTAAAGGTGAACAGCGAGCTAGCGCCTCGTATAGTTAAAGGCAGCTGATTCCACAGTCGAGCTGCATGTACGGAGAAGTAGTAGGAAAAAAAAGTGGTATTGTGTTTTGGGATACGTAGGATATTATTCTGACTTGAACGAAGTGGAGACCATGACTTCCTAACCCGGTAAAAGCTTCGTTGAGGTAGGAGGAAGATGTAGGGTTGTGTAGGACATTATATAGAAGTGAAAGGATATGCAAATTTCTCCGGTCCCGTATATGAAGCCATTGCAATTTTGATCGGTACTCGGAAACATGGTCATACTTCCTAAGATTGAATATGTACCTTATGCAAACATTCTGTAGGCGCTCAAGTTTATCCAGTCTGTTTTCGGTGAGATCCAAATATGCGACATCGGCATAGTCTAGTAACGGCAGAAGCAGAAGCAGTTAAAATGTTAAAAATTGAACCAACAATTCCACCCAAAAATGTGATATATAATTTCTATATCATGTTATCCCCCTTAACCCCTGGGTGTCCACACACGCCGATCAGCGTTTTTCTCGTATTATCCATATTTATTCATTTATCGGCTCTATTTCTCCCTCCACTGCAGTAAAAACCTATCATTAAAACCTGCCATTGAATAAGCCACCGTTATATATTAATATGCTTGCATACACCTTCTACAAACAAATTTTTAAGGGCTTCCAAAATTTTGCATTGAGTGACTGGCTTCCGAGAGGTTAAGGGAAAAGCCTTAGATAGCCAAAAAAACCCTTTTTTTCATATATTTTTTTTTGAACTTAAAGTTGAAATCTATTTATGAATCTTTTTCCTCTGAAATCGATGATTGTTACAGATTGCTGTAAGCATAAAAAACTTACTACTGTTCTTTAAAAGAAAAAATAAAACGCATTTTTCTCAAAACCATTTTTTCTGTTCTGCGCCAGTGATAAAAAAAACTACTTGACAAATCGAGTTATTCCAAAAAAAAAAAATATAAATTCTCTTCTATATGTTCTGAAAAAGATGTCTTAATATATATTTTTTTTACTTAACACAAAATTTTGGGTCGAAAATCGATTTTACTTCTTTAAATCCTTGAAAAAATATAACAATAATAAAATTTTCAAATTTTTTTTAGTACATCTCGAAAATACACATGTAGAAATTAGTACCTTAGTTTACTTTTTTGTTTCAGGCAAAATTAAGCCCGCTATTACCGTCGGCACAATCAGATACCGTAATTTCTGCAGCGGTAGAAACTTTTGCAATTCAATACCTCAAAAATAGTTTTTTGTTCTATTGCAAAATAATATTTCTATTTTTTAAATGTTACTCAAACTGATATAAAAGATTCACAGTCAGATTTCAACTTAACCCTTGGGCTACATAACGATTAATATTGCCGGCTTGTTCACGGAGCGCACAGTAATATTGTTTTATAATTCGAAGGCATTCTAAAATCCATACCAAATATTTCATTATTACTATAGTTACATAGACGGCCACTGGAATAATTTTGCGCGTCAATTCGCTGATATTTCTGGTAAAATTCCATTGTCATTTTTTTTTCCAGAAATTAAAAATTTATTTGTTTTTATGAGCTAATATCAAAATATTTTTGTATGTAAATAAGCAAAATTAAATATTACCTTTGATAGAGAATCTAATAAAGATCACGATAGCATTTACAATTTTTAAATAGGGTTCCGTATTTTTCCGTAAGACAAGTACAAGTTAGAAATGCCGAGTTTTTTTTACTTTTTCGACTTTATCATATTTATTAATAATTATCTAATTGTTTTAAAAAGAGATTTCAATATTCTTTAAATGAAATTTCAATGCGATCATTGCACAGTTACTCTTTTTATGATTGCTATAGTAGTTCCATAGGTTTAGTACTTTTTGTCGAGCGTGGCAATATCGCAAGAAATTCCAATAAATTGCCGCGGTCTGCCATGGATTTATGCCACTACTCGAAAAGTTAGGGTAAATAAAAAAAAAACACAAAAAACATGTTTTTTTTGGCTTTCTAAACCAGGCTCTTCCCGCCTAAAAAGATTCTTACATACTTACAACACTTTTTTTATTTTGATTTATAGGAGAATTTTGCAGTAGACACAGAGAAGCCGTGGATCTCTTTAAAGAGAGCTGTGCTAGGGACCCAAGGATAGCACGCTTCATCAGACGCTGTCAGTCCAATCCGCTTCTAAGGAAAAAGGTAATTTTCGTAATACTAAAGTCCAATTTAACCCCACATAGCCTCGCTAACATGCAGAATGCCTATTTTTGAGAAACTAGAAACTCATATCTGATAAACTTTACATTTGAATGCCTCGCGCGAACAACGTAGCAAACGACAAAATGTAAAACTTAATAAAACTACATTTTTGTTTTTAACATGTTTATTTCAATCAAAAATATTACAAATGTAATTTTACTCAAGTGTCTTTACTTAAATGTAATACGTCATGAAGAAAAGAAAAAGAAATACTACATGTATACAAAGATATTAGGGAATCAAATTTTAAAAAAAGGAACAACGTTGCTTATCCTGGCGCTTGAAACCTTTTTCCCCATTGTTTCATACATTTTCTGCTGCGGTTAGTTCTTGGTAAAAACGTCTTTTGTTGACGGGTAAATAGGCCGACATTGACATTAAATCTGCTTTTTTTGATGCGGTTATACATAGTGGAGCATCATATAACATAGGTAATGTTGTGATAGACGGTGGTACAATATTTGGTCTACGGCAGCCTCGCCGTTTTTTCAAAAGATCATAGTGCTTCCATCCTTCTAAAACACTATGACATTTTCGTAATCGTAGAACTCCAGGTTCTTCTGCAGTAACTTGCAGCCATCGTGCTTCGGTTATTTTAAGGTTAGGATCTCTTTTAAAAAAAAAAACAACGGGATCAAGATTTAAAAAATGACTCTGGTTCATTTTGAAAACTTCGAAGGGATTTATCCGGCATGAATTGGCCAGTAACTCCACCAAATCATCTGGCTCGTATAGTTTATACAGTTTTTTATTCTTCTCAACCAGAGCAAAATCCCTATCACAGGGTAAAAAACTGTGCCCACTCACTAAAAACTTTTGATTAACTTCAGTAAAATATCCCAAGTAAGTTAAATATGTACACAATATTACCATTTTAAAATTATTATTCTGTCCAATGCAGCGGTCTGACCAGATTGTCAACTTTCGCTCTTGCCCAGGTTGGAGTACACTAAAATTGTGGAGAATGTGCTGAATAAGGCACGACGTAATTTCAGCGGAACCGCGTTTCGCTACAGATTCATGCCATAAATACATGGTTACTTGTGAATTACCCATGTTATGTACAGCGTAATTATAATTTGAATATTGTCTTTGATAGAAAACGTCTGAGTGGGTTAAATTGGGTGTGAACAACACCTGCTGTAAATCAACACACAAAACCACAAAATCTTTATTCTGTTTTGCAGTCTCTGCATCCCTATGCAGAGTTTCATAAGCTTTTTCGGCCTTTCTGTGATGAAGTTCAGCTTCTGTAGCAATTTTGTTTCGCGTTTCATCATCTTCTGTAGCAATAAGTGTAACGTAATATTTGTCACACAATTTGCAGGTGTCTGATCTTGGGGTACCGAATCTTAAATCAAAGTCTGACTTAAATATGTTTCTGTATGTGTCATACTTAATAGGCGAGTCTGGGTATTTCTCTATATACAGCTGAAACATCTTTTGTATAGATAGAGATGGATCAAGACATTTTTTCTTATTAGAAGACCTCGAATAATGACTTTCTTGAGCAGGAAAGCTGAGTATATGAGACTTAACAGTATCCATATGGAAATTGCTTATTTTATGAGGACGGTTCATATGTAGGCCCCTTTGATCGTCGATAGTTTTATTAAATTTTATTTTATTCACTAATAGCTGTAAACGCCGACTTGTGATACTTAACACGTTGCACAAATACTTCTGACATACAGTGAACCGCCCATTTTTAGTAATTAGCGAATATTTTACTGTACAATGTCTGGTAGACAGCAACACGACTTCTTCAGCAACACGTCTTCTTTTAGGCTCCGTCACCTCCATACAAAAACGCCTTGCAAAAACAAATTTTGTTCATTGTAAGTTTTCGAATAAAAGTCGGCGTAAAAAGTTAATTTTTCTTCCTCAGTAATATTTTTACATCCCGTGTTTTTGTATTTACACTGAAAATCCTGTAACAATAAAATGTGAATGGTAAAACTAAAATAGAAAAGTACAATATATAAAATAGATGTAACCGACATCTATGGGTAGGTATTACGACAAAATAAAAATGCACAAAGCACGTTGTTCCACCAACCTGACTTGGTCCCGGTTTGCCGCTTACTGCCTTTCCCCTTCGACTTGTATATGGTTTTCCTGCATCTTTTAATATCTTCCTTTTAATATCCTTCCTGTTCGCAATGTCTATTTTTCTTCTTTTACCTTTATTTAACTCATTTAAGCCACTTGAACTAAAGAGCACTGATGTTGAAAACGACGACATGATAGCGCAAGCCCCGTTGTTCCACTACTTGCGTTCGGCGCTCGCGGTAACCGACATTAGTTTGACAGAGACAAACATATTTTTTCTACTTCAAACAAAGAGGGATGGGTGAGTATTAGTATAAGCAACGTTGTTTGATAAGAAAATCGCTTTGGACATTTTTGTCGTTTGCAACGTTGTTCGCGCGAGGTATTCATTTGTAAAAATGGCAGTTAACCACTGTAATGCCAATACCACCGATCGGTGGTTTTACTGTCGTGGCAATTAGCGCGTCACCGATCTCCGTATTTATGCAATTATGCAATTATACAGTACCGTACGAAATAATTGCAACAAAGAATATTTTTCTGGTAATACAGTACTGGTAGTTATAGCTATGATGTATGCTTGTGAGACATGGACACTGACTGCTGGGATAATCTACGAGCTTAAGGTGGTGCAGCGTAACATGGAGCGAGTCATGCACGACATATCGTTGCGCGATCGAGCCCGAAACGAGCTCATCAGACAGCGCACCAAGGTGGGCGACGTGGGTCAAAGAGTGGGCAAGCTGAAATGGGCTTGGGCCAGCCACGTGGCCCGATGACACGACGAACGGTGGATCAAGCGCGTTTTGGAGTGGAGACCCCGGCTAGGCAGAAGAAGTGTGGGCAGACCACCGGCCCGATGGTCTGCCAGCTGGACCAGTCTGGATGAGGGAAACGGATAACCGATCCGGATGGAGAGTGATTGGAGAGGCATATATCCAACGGTGGGCGAATGCACGCTAATGAAGAAGAAGAAGAAGAAGTTATAGATTGTTAGTTTTAATGTAAAATGTGTCCTCTTTTTCCGTTTATAACACCTTTCACTATCGTAGGCATAGAATTTACCAGGTTTTGACAGCTTCCTTTCAGTTTCTCATCGTGAAACCAGACTTGAATTACTGCACTGATCATCTTGATTTTCATTGTACAATCCATCTTGGAGAGCCGTTTTATGCAAATGGCCCAGAGGTTTTCAATCGGGTTGAGATCGGTGGGGTTTCCGGGCCATTCAAGTACAGTAATTTGGATCTGTGTGAAAAACTGTTTCACTTTTTTCGGAGAATGGCATGGGGCGAGATCGTTTTGAAAAATTCCCTCGTTGGAAGGATAGACCTTTCGGGTTGCTTCTCCTTTCATGGCACTGGATCACTCGTGCCACTCACTGGGATGATGATTCGGACCAATATATTGACATCTTATCAAACCATACTCACTACTCAGGGTACTGTATGCGATAAAAGTCGCCTTCATTGAGTAAGCCACCGTTATGTATTAGTATGCTTGCACTACCACCCCCTACAAATAAATTCTCGGGGGTTGAAAACATGCCATTGTTAGTTTCATCCCCATGGCTGGCTCTCTAAGGGATGCCGCAATACATGCCGCAAGAGTGGCAGTTAAATTAGTGGAGGACAGCTGATTTGTTGGAGAGATATTATTATTATTATTATTTGTTGATGAACTAGCAGCTTAACGCTGATGTGTTCATATCTATGAAATTCACTGGTGTTGCTGTTTATTTTTTTTCCTTTCATATATCATTTTTTAAATACGTATCAAGCCTATTTTTGAATGCGTTTATGGTTGGTGCTTCGATAACTTCCTCGAGCAGTTTATTCCAGCTGTTCACGATTCTGTTTGTCAGGAAGTGTTTTCTTGCTTCAGTTGAAAAGCTTGTAACGTTGAGTTTCAGGCTGTGACCTCTTAAGTGATGGTTTGAATTGAACATAAATATGCTTTCCAACTCTGGGCAGTCGTAGTGTTGCCTCAGTATTTTGTATGTCTCTTTGAGATCTCCTCTGTGTCTCCGTTGCTCCAGAGTTGTCAGTTTGAAGATTTTTAATCTATGTTCACAGGGTGATTTTCTTAGGGGTTTTGGCAGTTTTGACGCTCTACGTTGTATACTTTCAAGCAGGTTGATGTCCTTGACAAAATAAGGATTCCAGATTTGAAAACCATACTCGATCAGAGGACGAATGTAGGTTTTGTAAATTTTTTAAAATGTCGGTATCGTCAATACTTGAAAAGCTTTCTTTACCAAATATAGAAGTGAGTTTGCCTGTTTTACGATGTTTTCAATATGGTTTGCCCATTTCAAGTTGTCCGTTATCGTTATACCAAGGTCTTTCTGTGCATTTGTGGTGGTTAAGTTGATCGATCCAAGTTGATAGTCATTTTTAGGGTTGTTTTTACCAAGGTGTAGAACTGTGCATTTCTTAGGGTTGGTTTTAATAACCCAGTCTTGAGTCCATTTTGTGATTTCATCTAAAGCTTCTTTCAGATAGAAATTCTGTATTGCACGTTTTAAAGACGAAACATACAAAGTGCAGACTTATTGCTTAACCCTTCAGGCCTCGGCCCCTCAGCCGATTGACAAGTTTCTGTACCAAAAATTGTTAGTAAAAATTAGTAAAAAAATTGTATTACGATACTGTCTCACCAAAACATTAATTACTGCCCAACCACTGTACCCATTATTAAAATGAAACATATTAACATAATAAAACATAATAAAATCAAACAAATTAAATTAAAATAAAATTAAAACGGGGCCGTCACGCTGAATTGTGTTGTGGCCGATATCGACCAATCGGGGCTTGAGCGGTTAAATAACAATCTCTTACAGACAACCTTCGTGGATGTGTAAGAATTTAGGTGCCAATAGAGTAGAGTAATCAAAAAACTTAATACTTAACAAAAGTTAATCAATGAACAAAAATGCCATTTTTTGAAAACTATAACTAGGATTTAGAGAATATCCGCAAGGAGCGGAGGATAGAATAGGATGGGATGACGTAGGATAACTAGGAATTTAGGGACATGAAATGCTTTTCCAGACACTTGAAAATAAGAAACCGTTGGTGAGTTTCTGATATTGGACGGGAGCTGCTTCCATAGTTTAGCTGCATGAACAGTGAAAGAATATGTAAAAAATAAAGAATTTTGAGTAGAAGAATGGAACAAATTTGCATTTTTTCTATCCTGACGGGAACGGAGTGGAAGACTGGTGCGCGGGTGCCGCGCTTGTTGACGATCGACTAAAAGTGCATACGGACGGATTTGACGCGCGAGTTTAAATTGCTTCTTCACCCACCCTATTCGCCAGATCTAGCTCCCAGTGACTTTTTCCTGTTTCCTAATTTTAAAAGATATCTCGGGGGGGGGGTGGGGGGAAATATAAGGCAAAAAACGCTGTAAACCAGTTTATTCAGGTTTGGAAAATATTTTTTATGGATTTAAAAGGATTATTTTTATTATTATTATTTATTCTAGACAGGCAGCTTTGCTGATACGTCCAGATCAGATCTTGTAAAGCTAAACAATATTAACAATATAATATAAACAATATTAACAAGTTTTTAGGTACAAATCGAGTCTGTTTTTAAATTGATTGATAGAGATTGCACTAATCAATTCAAATGGTAGTTTATTCCACATGTCCACCACTCTATTTGGCAAAACGTTCTTAAGAGGATTAGATTTAAATTTTGTACGGTTGAGTTTTTTGTTGTGACCTCGAAGATTTGTGTTGACGTTGAATTTGTAAATATTCTTCTGTGCAGGTACATCGTAATAATGTGTTAGAATTTTATATGTCTCAATCAGATCCCCTCTTTGTCTTCTTTGTTTGAGTGTAGCAATTCCAAGTAATTTCAAGCGATTTTCATAATTCCTATTCTTCAGGCCCGCTGGCATTTTGGTTGCCCTTCGCTGAACCTTTTCCAGGATATCTATATCTTTGCAAAAGTAAGGGTTCCAGATCTGATAGCCATACTCAAGAATAGGCCTCACATATGCCTTGTAGATCTTGATAAAAACCTCTATTGACAGATGTTGGAAAGCCTTCCTTATTAGATAGAGGGTAGAGTTGGCTCTTTTAGCAATTGCAATTATGTGTTTCTCCCATTTGAGATCATCAGTAATTGTTATTCCAAGATCTTTTCGTTGCTTGACTGCTTCTAGTTGGGAGGAGAAACTTAGGACCAAATCTATCGAGTTGCAGGGAGACTACGTCGAGAAATAAATTTTGTTTTGCTTCTAAATTTCAAAATGGTAATGTTTATGTTTGTAGGGTGTACCGGAATGCGTTCTGTTTGTGGCGCAGAGGCTGACCAAGTACCCGCTTCTGATCGAGCCGCTCATCAAGACTGCTGGCGACGATCCGTTGGAGAGAGAAAGACTGCTTAAAGCGTTGGCTGGAGTCAAAGTGAGTCACTGCATAATCATCTTTTTCATCTTCTTAGTAAGCGTAAGCAACATAAGTGACCATGGCTGGAAATTATCCCCCATCTCCTTTATCTCGGGTAGTATGGTCTACTTCGGTATCATAGCAGGATCATCTAGCACAGCGGTCCTCCACCTTTTTGTGTAACCCAGATTAAGACTGCAAATTTAATGTAATTTGTAATTTACGATACTATATGGCAGGGGTCTTCAACCTTTTTGAGGTCAAGGACCGACAATACTTTGATTTTGGTTCGGCGGGCCGCAACACAAATAAAATATTCCGATATAAACTTAAGTAATTGAAGAACAATAATCGTTGAAGTTATTTATTATACAATTTTACCAACAAAAAAATATTTTAATAAAATTCAATCAATGATATGTTTGACATTGTTTAGTCTTAACTATTTTATCAATATCTGCCCCTATAGTGGTCATTGCAATTCTCAAACTGATCTCAAGGTTGCAAGTTGCAACGTGTTTTCTATTCAACTCTCATTAACGCACTGAGCAAGCGATCGAAACGAGTATGTCCGTCGCAACCCGTCGTACTAGTAAAACTGCAGGCGGGCACGGGCGCGAGCGGGCCGCCAAGAACGCCACCGCGGGCCGCGGGTTGAAGACCCATGCTCTATGGTAAAATGGATAACATCTACAATTAAAATGTCATAGTCAAAAACCCAGTACCAAAAAAAATATAACATGATATGCCAAAAACTGTCACCAGTAATCCTATTTTAATATCATCTAACTAGGCTATAGCGTCTTCTATTTAAATTGTTATAAATATGTGTATGAACCGACATAAAAACTGGGTAAAGAAAGAAACATATCAACTGCCCTTCCTTTGGGTTATTATTAAAAAGGTAGGTAAATCCATGATTTCTTCCATTAGATTTCTTAATAACAATACTTGTTTTAAAATATACCAGACAAATCATATAGCAGTTTATATAAGCGGTTATTATATATCGGTTTTATATAAATTTGTATATTATAAATAGGATAGAAAACGAATTTACCGCGTGAAATTTGTAGGACCCGACGTTTCGGTGACGTTGCAGCCGCCGTTGTCAAGGGTAAACTGAAGAGCTGTCAGTCCGTTGTTTTGCGGGTAGGCCGCAAACCGCTGCCGCCACTGCGTAGGTTATAACGGTGGTGGGGGGCCGGGCTCGGAGCGCGGGAATTTTTAAAATCCGTCTTGTAGAGAAAAGTAGAATTGTTCCTTCTATCGAAGGAACAATTCTACTTTCCTCGCATGATCCGGGAAGCCATTGAAATAAGAAGAACTCCGAACTTCAATAGAGATGACGGCTACAAACTCTCTTCTACGTGGAACCCTCTTCTTAAAATGTTCCCGCCGCCGAACGCCGAACGCAAAGACGTAAAACAGGATACAGTGAGTGTTGTGTGCAAGACGGATTTTAAAAATTCCCGCGCTCCGAGCCCGGCCCCCCACCACCGTTATAACCTACGCAGTGGCGGCAGCGGTTTGCGGCCTACCCGCAAAACAACGGACTGACAGCTCTTCAGTTTACCCTTGACAACGGCGGCTGCAACGTCACCGAAACGTCGGGTCCTACAAATTTCACGCGGTAAATTCGTTTTCTATCCTATTTATAATGTCAAACAACCGCGATAGTCTTCGATTTCAAATTTGTATATATTATACAGTCAGTAGAACTCCAATTATTCAAACTCCGGACTATCCGAATTGCTGATTATCCGAAATTAAAACGGAAAAAAATTAAGACGGAAACGTAATGATTGTTGATAATGCACCAACTCAACTCACCAAAGAATTGTTGGAAAAAAAGGCCAGTTTAACCTAATCTTTTTACCATCAAACGTCACAAGGTTGTTGTGTAACGGACCTTAAGTCCACTACATACGATCAACAAATGCATCGATTTCCAGTGAAATCCGCTGACACAATTCAGCTATTATTTTGACTCGTGCAGCTATGAATCAGCACAATGAAACAATACTTTTACTCGGAATATTTCAAATTGCATCATTGCACGGCGTATATAAACCGGCCAAAAAGCAACCAAATTATCAGTCCCCGATTGATCACCTTCCTCCAAGGTTGCGACGGCATATCCGGTACCCCTCTACGAGGTCGCTCAACGATCCGGCTCCTCGGTTTCCTTTCCTCATTTTCCCTGAGTCTCGAAGCATCAGTCTGTAATCCCACAGACTCGAGCCGTGCCCAGTACAAGATACTAGGAGCATACAATCCTCATCCACTTTCCTACATAACCGCCGTCGCGCAACCCTTGCGTCTCGATAAAGTAATCCGGGCACTCGTTAATTCGGCAAGCGTTATAACTGGCAATATTCAATCGGTTCAAGCAATAAATATCTTCTTCTTCATCAAAACCGCCTTTAAATACGGAGATAACTCGTAAGTTGACACCACCACCTCACATTGAATAATTTGGAGTCTTGTGAAGGGTGGTCCCTCACAGTTGCAACCCGTGGACCAGTCTTTTTTCGAAACCATGAAACGCCTTTACAGAAGGGAACTTTTAAGAAAACGAATTCGAAGTGGAAGCAGACACGGGAACATCAGCTCTTTTTCTTTAAATCTATTTTTTTCTCCCATTTTCAACATACATACAGTAATTAATTAAAATAGACCCTTTTGTCGAAAAATTCAAAGTTCCCAATTTTTAAGTATCTGACTGGGGTCCGGTCCCAATTGATTTATTTAATTGGAGTTCTGCTGTATATTATTTTTATATATATTTTTCCATAAGATAATATAGCGTTTAAATTTAAATTTAGTTTTAAATTTATTAAGGGAAAAGTTCTAAGTTCGTGATCGGGTTTCGATGATAATAAATAAGATAAAATCAAATTTACCGCGTTCAAATAAAATTTGTTTTTATAATTTGCAGGAAATTCTTGTGGATATCGACGGTCAAGTGGCTAACAAAGAAAGGGAAGATCGTAAGCTGGAAATATACCATAAAATTGATGCCAAATCGTGTGCACTTTTCGGAGGTCAAAAATTCAAGAAGAGTGACATTTTACAGGGCAACAGAAACCTCAAGTAAGTTTCTTCTTTCTGTTTTATTTTGAAATATCAAAAAATGATTTATCGATCCCCGTCTCTCAAAAACTGAACTGGCTCGTAGAAAGAACGTCACACGTATAACTATAAAATAAAGTACTCATCTACGAAGCAGTATTAAAGCCTGTCTGGACATACTGAGTCGAGCTCTGGGGCTCTGCGATATATTCAAATGTGGAAATTTTCCAACGATTTAAAAATTAAGCTCTCAGAATAATATCAAATGCTCCTTGGTTTATGAAGACTTCAGAAATACAGGAGCATCTACAAATCAAATCTGTAAAAGAGGAAATAGGATACAGGATACAGTCATGCAACCTTAGCCATAGCCCTAAGTGAACCAATAACTATGAAAAGGCTCAAACGCCACCACATATGGGACCTTACTAAATAAAAGCGTAAATAATTTTGAGAGGCAGATTCATCACTGAAAGAATGGACCTTAGCACTCAATATCTGTACAAAAAATCTGCTGAAGGTTCATAACCAATTGCAAGATCAACAAAGAAAAGAAAAAAAACGCTGCTTCTTCCCTTTAGTAAATAGATAAAAAATACTTTCACTTTTGACTCTTGCTCCAATACTCGGATCTATAATCAATGCTTAAGCGTCAGCTCGTGCTTAAGTAATGTTTTAATTGAATCAAACCCCATAAAGTCACATTTTGCACAACATTACTTTTTTTTTGGTAACTTGGATACTAAAAACCATCGCGCATACATTTCCAATCGAAAACAGCATAAAAGTCGTGTCATTGATGGTACAAATGCCATCTCGTTGGTCCCTTTTTCGAGTTTGGTATGAAGACTCCATCCAGGTGATTAACAAATGCTTCAGCCTTCTCTACATCGCTCTTGGCCCAAGCATTATCATTCTTGCGTACTGGTGGTTGCGATCGTATAGGTCTTTTAATACTTTTTCTAGCTTTCCAAAGAGAGTAATCTGTTGTGGCCGACGTATCCAGGTTTCTGATGAACTTTTCAAATCGTTCATTTCGGAGTTCTCCTAGCAGTTTTTTGAGCTGCGCAGAAATTGCATTAAGGCGAGTCTTATCTGCGGGAAATCCCATTTGCTGCCAGCGTTTTCTTGCCTGGCATTTTTTGGCTAGAAGCTCCCTTACTGTTCTAGGGCGCTGTTGCTTGGTAGTGTTCGTGTTTGTCGGCGTAGAACTCCATGCTGACTGTTGTATGCAGTTGTTAAAATGTTCAACTGCTTCTGTAATATTATTGTCGGTTCTTAGGGGAACTTTGTCATTAAGTGAAGAAGTTATGAGATCCTGGAAGAGATTCCAGGATTCCTCAAAAGTATTCTATACTTTTCTAATAAATTCACGTTTCTGCATTTTTGCACATATTTTTTTAACCGCTCAACAGGTAAACCACCAATTTTGTCCTTTGCGTAACTTTGTCGCATTGCGGCACTTGTAAACAAACGGAGCGCTTTGACATTTGTCAGTCACAGAGGGACAAATAATACTTAACTGTAATAAACAGCGTGCCCGGGCTATAATTCAAAAACATGCAGTAAAGTCTGAATAAAAAAACAATTAGGCTTAGAAAAAAAGATAGCCTTTAAAAACAAATTAGCATTTTTTTATACCATCTTCGTAATTCATTAAAAGGATTAATAACAGAAAAAAACTACTTAAGTTTCTATATAAGTTGCTTTTTAACGCGAGGAAAAATATACAGTACCATTATGTAATTTTATATTTGTAATATTTTTAATTTGACTATTTTATAACGGACTCTTCATTTTTATATTTCGACTATCTGCAGTACCAATTATTTTTAAAAGATTTTAAATCTGTATAATAAATTTAAATAGTAATTGTTTCACAATTTAAAAAAAATAGTCGATATTTAAAAAAAGTAACTATACCACATAAGGTATAATACCACATCATTCAATTTGACTATACCAAGATTAGGGATTCCTACCAACTGGCTTATTTGAAAAATATATAATTAAAAAAATATATAGATTTCGGTAAGAAATAGGTTCAAAATGGCGCCCAACATGAGTACAAAGCGTTACAACATATTCTTTTTTATTTTTATTCTTGGATTAAATGAGTTTTTTATTTCAGATTTGAAGGAATAGCCACACTAATGCAGGGTAGAAGCAAAATGCAGACTATAATGGTGATTGTGCTCACTGATGTGCTGTTCTTTTTACATGACAATAATAACAAATACACGTTCTTTACACCCGACAATAAGGTGAGCTGTTTGCAATTCTTATTTTCTCGTAATTTCCAAACTATTTTTGACGTAAAATGACTTACCACTTTAGGTAGCTTTTGGATATTTCAATAACATTTCTTTTGCAGACTGGAGTTGTTTCTTTACAAAAACTTCTCGTTCGCGAGAAAGCCGGAGCCGACGGTCGAGGACTCTACCTCATCTGCAGCAGTCCATCCGAGCCGGAGATGTTTGAGCTGAGGATTCACAAACCAAAGGATAAGAACCAGTGGATACAAGCTATAAGGCAAGTTCTTCTTACTTTATGTTTATTTATTTATTTAAGAATTAATTACTATAAAACATTGATTTGCTTACAAAAATAACAGGAACCGAATGGCAAAACCTTAACCTTTTGCTTATTTGATTCTGCCACCCAACTGGGACTAGCCCGTTCTAGGGTGGACAGGACTGTAATATCACTATCAAGTTTGCTTGATTGCTTGATTGCTTACAGATGTACAAGTTTTAGTAAACAGCTAATAACACTAAATTGCCCTAAAATGTGGTCTTCAAAAAAAAAAATATAATATTAATAATAAAAAATATTAAAAGATAATATAATAAATAAAATGCAATTCCATTATATAACCTTACCAACACCTTACCGCGAGAAACCGGTAATGTGCATCTAGCGGGCCGATCTTGCGCCCTTACTACCATTTATTTTTATTTTAAGAATTAATTACTATAAAACATTGATTTGCTTACAAAAATAACAGGAATCGAATGGCAAAACCTTAACCTTTTGCTTATTTGATTCTGTCGCCCAACTGGGACTAGCCCGTTCTAGGGTGGACAGGACTCTAAATATCACTATCAAGTTTGCTTAATTGCTTGATTGCTTACAGATGTACAAGTTTTAGTAAAAAGCTAATAACACTAAATTGCCATAAAATGTGGTCTTCAAAAAAAAAATATAATGAAAAATATTAAAAGATAATATAATAAATAAAATGAAATTCCATTATATAATCGGCAATAAATATAATATAAAATTCGATTAAATAATATAAATAAAGTTATATGTGAGGAGAGAAAGAAACAGTCATTAATATTTAATATATGTTAAGTAATATAGGATTTAATATAAAAATACCTAGTCCAAAAAAGTGCAATTCCTTGTCAAAATAATATATAACAACAGAGTCAAATAATTTTTGGTAGTTAGTTCAATGTTAAAATATACTCAACATACGTTTTTAAAAATATGTTAATAATTTGTGCACCTAAGTTTTATTAAACTATCATTTCTAACATTTGATGTATGGTTAGTCTGTCATGATTCGATAACCATTTCTTTAATTTATTTTTGAATTCCCTGAATGTCAAATTAATTTTTATTTCCATATTGATCAGATTGTATCTATTTAACCTCTTGTATGCCATGTACTCAATAGATAACGGTAAACTACTAGCAACGCCCGCGCCATAAAACCCTGTGGTGTGATAAAACCCATTCAACCGGTGATATTTGTGATATTTGGATCCTTATCCGCGTACTCTGCGACGTAATAATGACTATGACTTGTTGCCTGAGAACCAACCTATCTGAACATAACATTGATTATATATGGTATTAGTTTGCTCAACTCTATAGTACATTTCTGCAACCCTTCTGATAGCGTTGACGTTGATAGCATTGATGGCGAAACTAATAACAATATATTTGGCCATATATAGTAACATTTATAATGAATGGGTTTTTATAAAGGATTGATTGATTTTAAAAACCCCATAATTTTAACCAATGATAACAACTAGGGTTGTCGACTACAGCGGGCGAGCCCGTCACCTCAGGAAGTTTTAACGATTACTCGTTTTATCTCCCTGGAGTGAGCGCAGAAGACTTGAACAAAACAGTCCACCATCTAGCTTCGCCACAAACCCGTAAGAGGCCAACTCCTTAACCGCGAGATAGCCAGGAGTGTTACCCAGCGGGCTTACACTCACGCCCTTACTTCCAATTGTGACCAGATTACTCCAGTCTCTCGATTGGTTACGAAATCGAGGTCGCTTGCGCGGTCCTCTCCCTTACGAAGTGCTGAAACGGTGTTTATCGAATCTATCGCGGACCACAGCGTCCTTTGCCTGGCTGTTCACCCAGGATCGGGTAGCCGATAATCGTTTCAAGAGCAGTCGCCGTAAGGTCCGCAACCACTGGTCTATAGGAAACAGTACTGCTTCCAGACTCCCCCGACTGTTAGTCAGAGTGCACAGTCGATTAGCTTACGCCGCACGGTGCGCAGACTGTCCAGGAGCGCCAGAAGGTTGATTCCCAGGGGAAACTAACCATAAGGCCAGAGTCCTACCCAGGCTCGCACTTCATGCGTGGAGGCCGTCGGGTAGGTGTTGACCCGTGAGTTTGACCAACCCTGAACAGAATAAGTCTTCGTGGCCAACTTAGCAAGGGCCTATTAACTCCCAATGATAACAATAATAGCATTCAATTATTAGTGCTATCTATTGCATTTTTTATATACGATGATTACATCACAGAAATAATATGGTGAGATAGAATGCCATCTATTAGTCTATCCGAAAATGTGTAATTATTTCGTATTAAAACCTGTATACAATTTTTTTTTAAATATGTCTTTTTGTAATTACCTGCTTATCCGAGGTTATGTGAATGAATACCTCGGATAATCGAAAACTCGGATAACATGGACTGTCGTAAATCGAGGGGGAAACATATGGTATAGTTTAATATGAATAAAAATGTAGTCAATGAATTAAAAGAATACATCTGTTACGTATTTAAATGTAGTTGGTTAAAAATGAAATACAATACATACATAATAGTAGTAGTACTAGTAAATGGAGTAGGGGGGGGCTTGTATCCAGCCCTTGATGTCACATGGATCTCTAAGTTCTTTTGTAACTACCGACTTTGTGGCTGGGTCAGCGGTCTGCTAGTAGCCTGTTACTGCTTACCAGTCCACACAGATCACTGACCTTCAAGTCGAACAGGTCGCTGGGTTCGACAAAGGCTCGACCCAGTAAACTGTGTCTTTTTGCGGCGAGGCCTGGGCAGCGACCAACGATGTGTATGCTGTCTTCAGGTTCTTCGCCACATATTCGGCAGTCCTTGCTCTCGGTCAAGCCAAGGTTAAATAGATGTGCTCTAAGGGTGTGTGTCCGGTGAGGAGACCAATAGTGGTTCTAAGGTTCTTCTTGCTCATGTTAAGTAGGACCTTGGTTTTCTTTGGAAGCGGTTGCTCCATCATGGCTTTTGCCTGGCGATATCCTTGGCTCTGTTTCCAGGATGTTCGATGTTCCTGCTCCAAGCAGTCCCTGATGATTTTCTTACCTATAACGAAGGGGACCCCAACAACTGGCTCCACGGGCTTTCTAGTGTGCCCAGTTTTGCCAGTCTATCGGCCTCTTTGTTGCTGGGTATGCCTTGATGGCCCGGTCGATACAAACATAAATAAATTATAAAATACAGTATTAAGTAGTAAAATTTGCCAAAGTTGGCCAGGCCACGCCTCCTCGGGACTACCTCGGATTACCCGGAACTTGGTTAGTTGGAGCTCGGATAACCGCGGCTTTACTGTAATAATAAAATAATAAGAGCTATGCCTTAAAAATTCCTTTGTTATTATATTATTATTTTATTTTGAGATAGGATACTGTAACTGTATGTTTAGAACGCCATCTATTCGGCTACTGAACATGAGAGAAGATTAGTCAACGTTTCGAACTATGAAAGCCGTCTGTACGTTGCGTTTCGTAGAAAAATCCTAGCTGCCAAAACGTAGTAAGCCATTGGGCAATCTAATACCCTATACCCGCCGTTCCCAAAGTGTGGGTCGCGACCCACCGGTGGGTCGCGAGTCGATTTCAGGTGGGTCGCGAACACAATGTATGAACGTAGGGTATAATATGGCAGATTGACGACGAGATAGATCGATGAGTCTAAGTGTATTTAGTATACCTACAGACAATATAATAAAATAAAGATAGCACTTGAAAAGAACAGAATATAAAAGTTGCAACCTTGCAACAGCGCGGGAAGATGAAATAGCCGCGCGAAGAGACAGCGCCGCGTCTCTGGCCTCGTCTGGCTCGCCCCCAGCGCGAGCGGCCGCGTTTCCCTCGCATCCGCGCGCTCACTCGCCCATCGAGTGGCGTGATGCGCATTCACGCATCGCATTCATTTGTTTTCGCTATTTGCTAAATACGATGGATAAGTCTTCTAGCAAAAAAAAATATTTTTTATATTGTCGCACATTACAATTTATTACAAAATAAAGACTTACTTATGATACTTACAAATGAATTGTTTGTTTTTTACATCAAACCACTCACTAACTTTTCTGAAAAAGTGCTCGCTGGGTCGCAAAATATTGTGATTTTAATAAGTGGGTCGCGGCGTCAGTAAGTTTGGGAACCCCTGCCCTATACAATCAATCCTATGAGTTGCTTGCTGAGATATGGCATTTTACTTGTGAGAGCAGTATTGCTACGAGAAGTACTCGGGCATAACCCGTTTGGTTGTTAGTTTCATCCATATTACACATCGTCCTATTAAAATATCTTTGATTTTCCTTTATTTTTCAATATTTTTATAGAGCCGCAGTACAGACTTGCCCAGAAGAAGAAGTAGAAGGAGATGTAAGAACACAGAGTGCAGAAGAAAGACAGAGACAAATAGAGCAGAAACAAGAAGATATTCGACAGATTACTGGTGAGTTTAATTTTATTGCGGGGGATAATGCAGTTTCGATACCTGCTGTACAAAATGGCAATAAAAACAAAGTTTGATTTCGTAGACTGATTTTATTGCAAAGGCAGCCACCATTACCATGTAAAATAGACGGTGTTTTCCTTCATTTTATTTTTATACAGTTGCTTGAAGTTTCGTAGAGGTGAGCGAGTATTGCTCACCGCTGTCAATTCAAAAACGTTTTTATCAGTATTTGCAGCCTATTTAATTGGCAAAATCACTATTTCATGTTTCTTCTTCTTTATTCCGTAGCCGGCGATTGGGGAGGGGGTCTCCCTCGCAGCCAATTCGCTGCTGTCGGTGCCGCTGAATCTTGTACTCCATTCAAGATTCGTTTCCTCCGTTGATTCTTCAAGTCGTCTTTGATATTCTTTAACCAGGTTGTCTTCAGTGCCAAACGCTGAATTCTACATTTTGTCAAGCGGTCTCGCCAAAGAAGTTTACGTGGCAAGCGATCATTCATTCGGCAAACATAGCCGAAACATCGTAGTCGACGTTTTTGTATTTCTTCTTCGATCGGTGTTTGTCGCATCTTTCTCTAATGGTCCGTTGTGGATTGAGACACCGAGAATCTGCCTCGAGCACCGCATTTGGAAGACCTTGAGTTTCTTGAGGTCTAATTGTAGTAACGGCTACGTTTCCGATCCATAAAGAAGAATGGGAAGGCAACGTTCGGTATAGTCGTATTTTGATTTTGATGATAATATTCGTTCGCTTCCATATGCACCACTTGGGCGAGGCGATTGTTGCTGTTGCCTGATCGATCCCGCTATGGACGTCAGCCGTCGATGCCAATTTCTTTCCCGTAACCAACAATCCTAAATACCTAAATTGTGGGACCTGTTTGATTTCGGTTCCAACGAGGTAAATGCTGGTCTTCAATCTGTCCGTAGTAAGCACTTTGATCTTATCCGCATTGATTTTTAATCTATATGATTGAACAATGCGGGATATGTCGTATAAAATGTCGGTTGCTTCAGCATCAGTGTCGGCGAAAATGGCGCTATCATCGGCGAATATCAAATCGGTTATGAAGTTTGCCGACGGGATACGATCCGATTGCCAAATACACATTAGGAGAATATATAGTTGTTGTAACGAAATGTCACCTCCGTCTTTGATCATCTCGGCGGTAACTTGATCAATACCCGGCGCTTAAAAATTTTATTTCAATGAAATAAATCTAAGTTCTCGTTAAAAAGCTAGATTGACTGTCTGTAAACTATATTTCAGAACATGGGCTTACCATTATCATTAAATACGTTGGTCTTCTTAATTCATATTATAATTACAATTAGTTGCCGCTCAAAGTTAGTTCTTCAAAGAATAAGAAACATATTCTAGCTCAATCGAGTTTTCATTATTCGTTCATGGCACGGACACCTCTATAACAGTTTTTTGGACATTAATTCCTATAATAATATTGCTTATTTTCCTTAAAGATGACCAAAGGCCGTACTGGGAGTTAGAAGGTATTTTTGGAGTTCTGAATTCTGACTGCACGACTTTGTTCTAGATACTGGATAGCATGAAATCATTTACTCCTGTAGTTTTTCTATTGTTTATTACTCTTTTTTGGGACACTGTAGATGATATTATTATTACAAGAATAAGTACCTAGCGGTAGTTATACAATTATTCTGCATGTTTATATTAATCTAATTAAAGGTAGTATCGTATTTCTTTGTATATTTAAATATAGATAGATAACTTAAGTTTTTTTATAGAAACTCCTTATTATAGGATAACTGGCAAATATTCCTCCCCCTGAAATACGGAGGAAGCATGATACTATTACAAAAGCTTCCCTGCTATTACAAAAAGCGGTGCTGTTCACTGAATGGCTAGGTCGTATAAAAGTGAAGCCCTCCAAATTTTTTTGCCTTGGACTCGCCCGCATGGACACATAATTTACCTCAAATGACCCCATATTGGTCTATAAGGGCTATATCCCCCTTATTGACCTAATTTGACCCAAATCATTTTAAATTCCTCAACAAGAAAATCACCCATCAGGGTAAAGAAATCTCTGCCAATCATGTAATAGAGCATCTCGGTAGTTCTCATTTAACAGACAATCATAAATTGCTAATTTCTGGCCTTTGAAAGGCTTGGATCTATTACAACTACCTAAGTTCTCATTGTTCATAGCTCTTTCTCATTTACGTTTTCACCAACACCCAACCGGTTTAGCCAAACCGGATGACCTCTCGACTCTCTTCAGGTCCAAATACAATTTTGGCCTAGCTCTAAAACTGCTCTCTCTGTTCTATGCCAAATTCAGAATAACCAAAACATTGATTCTGTCAAACTCTATGGATCCGGCAATATCGAAGCTCCTAGTAAGTAGCCGTAGTGAATCAAATGATCTACAAGCCCCAGAAGACTTTCATCATAGGAATCCTGAAGAAATCTCTCTTGCGAGGAGACTACGACAACATCAATATGGCTCATGCTGCTGGCTTTCAATGTCAGAATGACTGGACAACACTAGGGGGCTTTTGCATTCCTCCTCCAATGCACTGAAAGATAATTTTGTGTAACTGGATTGCTAAAGATGCTAAAATTTTATTTAAATGCCTTTCAGCATACACTTTTAGACCCAAGAAGCCTCGCTATTTGGAGTTTTTCGGAGGATAGTCCATGCACCCTTTAAAGCAATACTCTTTGCACAGCTAGACATATTCTAGCTGGCTGCAAGGCGGTTTTCGATCAAAGACGGTACACTCACCGCCATGACAAAGTCCTTAGTGTTATTTGCGAAGCAATTAGCCTCTCAGTGGCTTATGCCAACAAAAGAAATAACACACGAAATAAACATGAGCTACAAGCACCCAAGCCGAATTTAACTCTATTTAAAAAAGGAATGTTATATAATGCAATAAAAATCTATAACCACCTACCTGCAAATATCAAAGAAATAAAAGGAAAAGGGTTTACCGCAGCGTTGAAAAAATAGCTTATCGATAAAAGCTTTTACACATTAAACGAATATTTCTCATAATATTATATTGTAGGCATGCATTTTCATTTTGTTTTTACAATAATTCAATTAGGAAGATTACAAATTTTCAATTATATACATTTCGTATTTATAGGCGGATTTTTGATTATTCCTTGATTTTGATTTTTTTTCATTATTTTTTATATTATTGGTGAATTATTTTTTATTAATTGTTTTCTACTGTTACATTTTAAATTATATACATTTCGTATTTATAGGTGGAATTTGGATTATTCCTTGATTTTGATTTTTTCTTTATTTTTTATATTATTGGTGAATTATTTTTTCTAATTGTCTTCTACTGTTAGTTCTACTTATCCGGTCTGTTTAGATTTTTTCATGTTAAACCAGTGAAATAATTACATTTTTAATAAGATATTATAATAGTTAGCAGATAAGTCAATTTAGCAGATAAGTAAATTTGTCAATCTGTTTTAATAACAGGTAATTGTGAGATACATAGTTTTACGCATTATCACCATAAATGTACCACCACAATTTCGGACAATAAAAATATTTCTATTTCTATTTCTATTTCTAAAAGTCTGACAGTACCCTCCAACCCCCCAATACAGTGCCTGCGGGATGGCTAAAGGCAAAAAGCATTCTGCTACAAGACCTTTCTCAATAATCGAGAAAGCTTCAGATTGGATTTTGGAGGTCAATTTGGTCTCTAAGCGGTATCAATTCCCTGAAAGTCTCAGATGCACAATACTCCATCCAGATCTCTTTACTCCCTATCTGGGAAGATGGATCTTATCGTAGAATTAACTGTTCCATGGCAATCAAACGACATGGCATGATTTTTTGGGAGTAAATGTATAGATTCTTTTTGAACTAACTCTGAAACTATAAACTTTTGTGTTTAGGTAAATCATGTCAAATATATAGCAAATGGCCTGTGATACATATTCAGAAATTTTAAAGAAAACGGGTTAACTTATGCATTGTGATGCCACAACTGACACCCAGCCCGCGCAGCGCGCACCGCTGCCCGTTTAAACTTCAAGATCTTGGAATGTAAGCATTGTTAAAAAAATAAAGACACAGAAATTTGAGTTTACGGCTGTTTTTACTTTAACGACCCACCAAAGAGGCAACTTGGGTTGTCGACTACAGCGGGCGAGCCCGTCACCTCAGGAAGTTTTAACGATTAGTCGTTCTATCTCCCTGGAAGTGAACGCAGAAGACTTGGGGACAAAACAGTCCACCGTCAAGCTACGCCACAAGCCCGTAAGAGGCCAACGCCTTAACCGCGAGATAGCCAGGAATGTTACCCGGCGGGACGACACACACGCCCTTACTTCCAATTGTGACCAGATTACTCCGGTCTCTCGATTGGTTACGAGTTCGAGGTCGCTTGCGCGGTCCTCTCCCTTACGAAACGGTGAAACGGTGTTTACTGAATCTATCGCGGACCACAGCGTCCTTTGCTCGGCTGTTCACCCAGGATCGGATACCCGATGGTCGTTTCAAGAGCAGTCGCCGTAAGGTCCGCAACCACCCCCGTTCTATAGGAAACAGTACTGCTTCCAGACTCCCCCGACTGTTAGTCAGAGTGCACAGTCGATTGGCTTACGCCGCACGGTGCGCAGACCGTCCAGAAGCGCCAGAAGGTTGATTCCTAGGGGAAACTAACCATAAGGCCAGAGTGCTACCCAGGCTCGCACTTCATGCGTGGAGGCCGTCGGATAGGTGTTGACCCGTGAGTGTGACCAACCCTGAACAGAATGGGTTTTCGTGGCCAACTCATCAAGGGCCCATTAACGCCCATTAACCACCAAAGAGGCAACCAACACAGAGGAAAAATATGGTTTCTTAATGAAAAAAGTTTTATTTTTATTTTTGAGCTGCTAGACGCTGACTACACTTGTAGCCCATTAATGATGTGTCCAGCCAGTGGGCTGGACACATCTGAAACCCCAAAATAGCACAGAACGCGTATTGGTTAAATCCCTTTTGTGCGCACAGAACTGTGTACCACAAGAGGAGGATATCATGTATCCTTTTTTTCGAGATGAAGATGGAAATATCCATTTTGAGCCCCTCTGAGATGATTAAGACCGTTTCCAGATGGAAGTCTGGCTGTGCGTCTGTCTGTCTGTGTGCGTGTATTCCTCTATGATAGCACCCAAATGTTTAATCCGATTGAGCTGAAATTTGGCCTGCAGGCATCATTTGGTCATGGCAAGAGTTGGAAATGTTTTGGTTGAAATCGGTCCACCAGGTGGAGCACTATTCATATATCAATCTCGAAATATTGGGCTTATAGACTTGACATTTAGTACACAGATGCCTTGTTGGGCCGAAATGACATTTAATTTTAACAGGTCAGTGTATTTGCGTAAAAAAATTAATTGTACGTGTTTAATGCGTTGCATTCTCACTATCCACGCTCATTGTCGACCATCTCTTTCAATCTCGTCAACCTCCTTTCTGAAAACTCAAAATCACACTCAAAATCCTTCCATAAGTCCTTGACTACTTGCCGGAAGAGTTTTGTAGTGACACAACCGGTTTTTTTTTTTAAAGTAACGAGGAAGAAGCATTGAAAGATCATGGCCACAAAATTCATTTTTTTTTTCTCACAGGCAACATTGGTATATTGTTATGTGTAAATGTACATGTTAAGGTATCCATTGTTAACCCCTCAAGCCCCGATTGGCCGATATCGGCCACAAAACGATTCAGCGTGACGGCCCCGTTTTATTTTAATTTTATTTTAATTTGTTTGATTTAATTATGTTTTATTATGTTAATATGTTTCATTTTAATTATGGGTACAGTGGCTTGGCAGTAATTAATGTTTTGGTGAGACATTGTTTTAATTCAATTTTTTTACTAATTTTTACTATTTTTTTTGGGACAGCAACTTGTCAATCGGCTGAGGGGCCGAGGCCTGAAGGGTTAATCATCTTCTATCATTGTTTTCCTTTATTAGACTTTTCATTGTACATGTAAGTGTGATTTTGCAAAATGGACAAAATTGATCAAAGAGCAGTCATCGAGTACCTTCACAAAAATCGGCAAACACCGAAGCAAATCCATGGCAATATGGAAGAGACGAAAGAAAGATTGTGTCCATCATATAAGACTGTCAAAAAACTAGGCAGCTCATTTTAAATTAATACCTCAACACCCACTATTATCGGGATCGACTATCCCTTTCAATCAGGTCAACCTCCTTCCCGAAGAGATTATCACACTCAAAATCCTTTCATAAGTCTTTGGTTACTTGCCGGGATAGACTTGGAGTGACACAACCGATTTTTTGTAAAATGGAATCTTAAAATCTTGCTTTTAATTTTCTCTGCAGAGATACTCCGCAAAAAGGATGCCGAGCACGCTATATTACTAGAAGAGAAAATGACCTTACAGCTACGTTTGATGGCGCTCAGCAGCGGCCTTAACCACGTGAGCGGATCTTACTACAGTCACAATTCTTCCGCTCTCGATTCAGTCAATGAGACAGAAGCGGATTCGAGGTTTGTGCTAATTTGAGAATTCGATTCTATGATTTGTTTATTCGGGCACTGATTAAGTGGATTTACGTAACATGCGTTTTAGGGCATTGTTATACCCGATTTGCAAAACTTAAAATAATCACCAAAATTGCAAGCTATATAAATATCTAATCGATTATGAATGGATTGGAGCAATTTGCCTATTTGCGCATGGTGTAACCGATACGAAAATTCGTCAAACTGGCAACTGCATCAACATAATATACTTTATATATATTTTATTTTTTAATAATAAATGAGTTGATAGGAGTTCCTACACTTGGTAGTCAAAATTAACAAAAAATACTAATAGAATATGTATGTATATATGTATTACCTAGATTATAAAGTATATTAATATGAAGGTTTAACATTCAAGTGCAGATTTACTAGGTTATATAAACAAAATTTTCCCATATTTACAATAAAAATTCTGCGCTAATTTCACAAATTTTAAAATGGACAGTAATAAAAGTAAAATAAATATACAAATTAGTAATAATTATAATAATAGTCATTTGCCAATAGTCAGAATAAAAATTCACAATGATATAATAATAAATAATAGAAAGAATGAAGTATATAATTGAGAAAGTCAAGAGAACTTATAAAATTTGATATTGGCAAAATCCTTAATGCTATAAACAATTTTAAGCTAGCACTAATACTGCCCTCTCTGCTCTACGCCAACTCCAGAATAACCGAAAATTCGATTCTGTCCAATTCCAAAGATCCGGCAATATCGAAGAACGTAATACATAAGTGGCCATAGTGATTCAAATGATCTACAAGCCCGCGTAGATTTCCACAAAAAGTTCCTTACTGGAATCAGCCAGAATGGCACTGGTCTGGGGTATGGCAGTACAACCACGAGCGCACTTGAAGAAGTCTCTTTTGCGGGGAGATGACGACAGCAACAGTATGGCTCATGCTATTGGCCTTCAATGCCAGAATGATTGGACAACAATTGGGGACTTTTGCATTCCGCCTCCAATGCACTGGAAGGTAATGCTCTATGACTGGACGCCAGTGATGCTGAAATTTTATTTGAATGCCTTTCAGCATACACTTTCAGACCCCAGTAACCTCGCTCGTTGGAGCTTTGCCGAGGATAGTTCTTGTCCCCTCTGTAGCAATACCCCTTGCACAGCTAGATACATTCTAGCTGGCTGCAAGGTGCCTTAGATCAAGGACGGTACACTTAGCGCCATGACAAAGTTCTCGCTGTTATTCGCGAGGTAATTAGTCTCTCAGTGGCTCGTGCCAACAAGGATTTGACAGTATTCTCCAAACCCCCAATACAGTTTGTGCGGGATGGCTCTAAAGGCAAAAAACATTTAACTACAAAACCTTTCTCTATAATCGATAAAGCTACAGATTGGATTCTGGAGGTTGATTCGGTCTCTAAGCAGTATAAATTCCCTGAAAGTCTCGGATGCACAGCCCTCCGTCCAGATATAACTCTTTACTCTCTATTTTGGAAGGTGGCTCTTATTGTAGAATTAACTGTTCCATGGGAATCAAATATCCCAAAAGACCACGAGTACAAATTAAATAAATACCATGATCTTGCAAATGCCGTAACCCGGAACGGCTTCACTGTTCACCTGTTCTCTGTTTCTCCTCTTTAAAGATCTTGGTCTTTCCAGAAAAAATATCTAAAACTGGAATTTCTGCATATCAAATTCTATGGCTTCGAAGGGGGAGTGAATTATTATTATTATTATTATTATTATTATTATTATTTATTCTGGACAGGCAGCTCTGCTGATACGTCCAATCAGGTCCCCTCTTTGTCTTCTTTGTTTGAGTGTAGTAATTCCAAGTAATTTCAAGCGATCTTCATAATTCCTATTTTTCAGGCCCACTGGCATTTTGGTCGCCCTTCGCTGTACCTTTTCCAGGATATCTACATCTTTGCAAAAGTAAGGGTTCCAGATCTGATAGTCATACTCAAGAATAGGTCTCACATATGCCTTGTAGATCTTGATGAAAACCTCTATTGATAGATGTTGGAAAGCCTTCCTTATTAGATAGAGAATAGAGTTGGCTCTTTTAGCAATTGCAATTATGTGTTTCTCCCATTTGAGATCATCAGTAATTGTTATTCCAAGATCTTTATGTTGCTTGACTGCTTCTAGTTGGGCGTTTGCCAGAAAATATTGTTTGTTGGGGTTGCTTTTCCCGATATGAAGCACTACACATTTCTCAACGTTTAAGGTAAGCAACCAATCTTCCGTCCACGCTTTGATCTTGTCAAGATCTTGCTGAAGCTGTCCACTGCATAGAATAGGATTGGCGAAGAATTTTGTGTCATCGGCAAAGTAGCTGCTCTGCGATGTGATTGAGGCTTGAAGATCCGTAATATACAAGGTGAACAAAACTGGACCCAGCACTGACCCTTGGGGTACACCACTGGATACAGTGAAATGTTCAGATTTAAAGTCGCCTACTTTAACTTGAAAGGTGCGACCAGTTAAGAAGTCGGTATTTTGGTCAGTATTTTGGTCGGTATGATGGTCGGTATTTTTTTTTATTTGTTCAGTGGGGCTTTTCTAAGGTCTTTATGAGCCTTGTGAATGGTCGGTAAGGTGAATGCTGGCAATATAGCTGTACTAAACCTCACAGCCGGTCGTTAGTTCAGAATCCACTGCTCACCCCCCAAAAGTGTTTAAAAAAAATGTTTATGGCTTCGGTCGGTGAATTCTCTAGCAGCTCCGTTTGTATTTTATTGTTATATACTACATTTGCAATTATTATCACTTGACACAATCACTATCTGGGGGCAGGGGTGAAGTTAGGGGGGAGGTCAGGGGGTTAGGGGTTTGGCGCGCAGGGGGTGGGGGGCTTTGTCTAATTGCCGGGAAAGTCTTAGGGTGACACAACAGATTTCAAGATTGTTTACTAGTAAGTGATTCACTAGAATATGCTAAACATAATTTATATCTATTGTTTACAGATATTCAAATTTACCGCCGGGTTTGCCAGCTGGTGTGGTAATACCGGATTACGTACGATTGGCATCACCAAATTTGGATACCGCAGCGTTATGGCAAGAAGTCTGTAAGGCAGTGAAGGTATAAACGAATTTCTTCTAAAGATTTAAAAATGTTTATAAGAGGTCTGTTCAAAAAGTATCGCGAATTTCGCGTTTTTTTCAAAATTATTTATTTATTCATTAATATTTATTTTGTCCCCTTCAAAGTAATACCCACCATATATTATATACTTGTGCCAACGTTTTTTCCAATCCTCGAAGCATTTCAAAAAATCCTTTTTTGTGATCTTGTTCAGCTCCTCCTTCGATTCCGTTTTTATCTCCTTAATCGTAGAGAAGCGTCGTCTTTTCATGGGCCTCTTCAGTTTCGGGAACAGGAAAGAGTCACAGGGGGGCAGATCTGGGGAATATGGTGGCTGCGGCATTATTAGTGTATATAAAATATACTTGTGAAATTATTATTATTATTTCATTATTAGTGTATATACATTTTTAGTGTATATACATGAAATACATTATTAGTGTATATAAATATACCTTGTGAAAGGGTTTTTTCGAATGCTGGCTACATTATTTCAAAAAGACGAACTCGGCTCAGCACCAAAAGAGCGAGAGAGTTAATCTTTCTGAATGCTAATTCTTCTAATTACTAATAAATATTAAGCAAATATAATGCGCGTTTCTGTTATCAGTTATCACATTGACGAAACTTTGTTACTTAACGTTTCACAGTACATTTCAGTACAATCACGAAAATCACGAGTAACAGTTATTATCACGTGTGATAAAATACCAGTAACGTGATCGTCGCGTGATTTAAAATTGAAAATCACGCCCATCACTACCTTTTAATATATTTACTTTTTATAAACACCTCTATTGACAGATGTTGGAAAGTCTTCCTTATCAAATAGAAAGTAGACTTGGCTCTTTCAGCGATTGTAACTATACGTTTTCCCTATTCGAGGTCATCATTAATTGTTATTCCAAGATCTTTTTTGCCATACTCAAGAATAGTCCCTTTATTACCTAGGTAAGATAAATCCCTCTATTCTCTTGCTGTTTAATTTGCAGGAAGCGACAGAATGGTGCGAATGGCGGAAGGAGCTTTGGCATTCCAGGCAGGAGGGTCTCGCCTGTGGAGGGGGAACCCCTCGTAGGAGTACCAGCTCAGCCGGCGAAAGACATAGCGTTGCCTACAGTGAACCTGCTCTTCCCAAAAGGGCCGATACCTTCGGAGGATTCGACGGGAAAGGTTATTATATCCTTTTTTTTATTTAAGTTTTTTTTTATTACTTTTTTTATAAATCAACCATTTTTGACCAATACTAGAGATGTAATATAAAACAAAAACATATGCACATGGGAAGAAACATTTAAATTATTATGTTTTGTTCATGACAAGTATTAGTAGTAGTAGTAGTATTAAATGGAGTAGGGGCCTTGTCGCCAGCCCTTGATGTTAACTGGATCTATAAGATCTTTTGTAACTACCCACTTTGTGATTGGGTCCACTGACCACCTACCGGGCTACTAGCAGACCACTGTCTGCTAGTAGCCCGGTAGGTGGTCTTCATGATGCCACTTGCAGCCCTCAGGTACCTTGAAGGCTTTTGGACATGTTTTTTGTCTCGAGCTTTTTCACCCTGGATCACCAGACTATTGCAGCATAGCTAACTATGCCTGTGTCTGATAAAGAAATAGATAATATCCTTACTGCTTGAAGTACAAAAATGTCAAAAAACACTTCAGCATTTTTTTCAGCATAAGGATATAGGTATCTTCATGCGGATTGTAAATAGCTGCATTCGTTTCCATGCGATTTCTAACAATTGAGTTGTACATCGTGCGCATAACTTGAATATTATTGAAGTGTTTGTGATGCCATATTACAAATTTGTCTCCGACAGTTCCTCCGTGCTACAAGCGCTAGCAAAAAATACTATAACCTCTATCCTTCACAGAATTGTAGAAAAGAATTGTAAAAATTGTAGAAAAGACCGAGAACCCTAGTTTGTCTAATCCCAGACAAACTAGGGCTCACGGTCTTTTGTACAATTTTTGGAAAACCAGCAAATCCTATCGATCTAATCTCTTCATATATTTTTATTACAGGAGTTCCGCATAGACCTGCAGATGGCGACGCTGCGGAGACATGCTCGGAATGTCCAGAATCGGAAGTTCCTCCAGCACCGAGCAACGTTACTGAGCCCGATACCATCGAAAGGCAGTCGGACGCTGAGCCTCTGATCAGGCTGCAACACTGTATCTATACCCTAATGTGTCTAATATGGCAGCAGCTCACCACCATACACAGGTACTTTTCAACATGCAAAACTTTTTGTAGATGGTGCCAGCTGCGATTCAGTTCCCGAAGAGTATGAAGTGAACAACGCAATGACCGAGCAAGCATCCGTACGAAGCTGGGTGTGTGAGGAGAGTGGGAAAACACAAATGGTGGAAAAAAAACATAGATAAATTATGGAGAAAAAAACAGCTAATGTTGGGAAAAAACAAAGGAAATGTACCTATTCTTCTAATAGGTATTATACATTCTAATAGGTTTTTATACATTGGAATGAAGCTGAATGATTGCTCTTCAAAGAATAATAAACATATTCCAGCTTTATTGATAAATTATTGATAAAACTATCAATACTTTATAAACAAACAAAAGCCCTCCCCACCGTCCCTTGAGTTTGATACCCAGTTGTCCTAATGGTACTAATTTTGTTGTAGCTTGGAAGCGAGAGTCTCCGTCTCCGGTGGATCCCTTGGATCCTCGAGTGGCAGTACCAGATGGGCTGAACTTCAACTGGAAGAGTTGAGAGAGGCTCAAGCTAGACTCACCGCAGAGAGGGCCGCTTGGGAGACACAGAAGAACGCCGAGACTGAAGCGCTAACTACCGGTCAGTGATGATGATGTTTGTTTGTTTGTTTATTTGTTTATACTCTTTATTGTGAAAATGTCCCAATGGGCGGGTTTATTCTCATATGACAATCTCTTACAACCAACCCTACTATGATGTGTTATATGTATGTGTGCGTGTAACATGTGTGTAAGTGTGTGTCTTGTTATTGTAAGTGTGTGTCTTGACAGAATTGAAAATGCAATTCCGTTAATTTGATCCCAACGGAAAATGGTGACCCAGCCAGGAATCGAACCCGGGACCTTACACTGTAAGATCAGTATGATTTATATAATCTAATAGGCTCGCAGCATTCAATCAATCAATCATTGTATATTATCTCACAAACTCTCACAGTTGTGCAGACTACAGCATAAATTAATAAAAGAAATAAAATAAAATAAATAATCAAAAGAAAGAAAATAATGTAAAGAAGAATGTTTTCATCAACATATTATATGATTTTTTTACTATATATTACATATTTACTAATAATACATTGTTACATTGATAGCTGTCAAATTTCTTCTCTATTTTTTGTTTATGCAATATATACAATTTTTCATGTGTGCTCCTAACAATAGTTATTATTCGAGCATACTGTCTTGTTGAGAGCTCAAGATATTCTCCTAGTTTCTCAGAACAAGGCCAACGATTATGTGAGCATTAAAAGATAACTGATGTTCGAAATATACTCCGAGATCATTGATGACATTTTGCCTCGACAGTGTAGTTGGCTTTTAGGGAGTTTTGTTCTAAGTTGCTTTATCAATAAATCATTGGAAAGTTGAGCGACGGTGATTCATAGGCCGAATGTCATATTTAAAAAGGCAATAATCCAAAATGTTATCCGTTCTCTGTTCACAGAACGCGCGCAAATCGCCAAAGAATCGCAGGAACTGAGGGAGAAACAGAAGGATGTGGAAGAGCAACGCGAGAGGTTATACCGAAGGTTAGAACTGCACCAGCAGCAAGCCATGCAGCAAAACATTCACCAACCTGGACGACTAGGTAAGTTCTTCGTTAATTAATAAATAAAAGGGATGCAAAAATTATTGATTTATCGATTACGATTCTGATTATTTTGAAAAATAATTGCTGATTACTATAGAAAAAGTATAGTAGTAGTAGTAGTTAGTATAGATATAAATATATTTTTTCAGGTTCCCAAGAAGAGATAACACTCGGCCACACTGAAACGTCTCCCACAGATTCCAACAGACGCAAAGAGCCTAAATGGAAAAGTAAGTGTTAACGTAACTTATGATATATATATATTATGTTATGATATGATAACGTATGATACACAACTGTTTCAAAACGAAACTGGTATGAAAAGTATACTTTATTAGGCCTTTGCCTTCCGACAGCTTTTTCCTTCGAAATCTCCTCTATTCCGGCATTGCCTTTGCAAATTGACCTAGAAACGCTATTGGTAATGTCAATCCAGGTGAAGAACTACAGTCTGGCCAGTAAGAGTAGACCCTACGGTTTGGGTAAAAATATTTATATTGCAACACAGTAATGTGAGAATAGTAAAACTAAATAATCTAAGGACATGTCTTAGTATTGCCTCCCAAGAGGCAATGTATTGTACTCAAACTACTAGTGCTTCTGCTCCTTTACTGATTCTATCATGTAATATCGACGAAAGAAAAAGAAAAAATGTTATTCATGCCTCTGTTAAATAATCATTAATTTTGACTATGATTGAGACAGGTAGGCACCAGCAATTTGTAATTAAACTATACTAAATAACTCCCTATCTTGAAAGACCTAATTGTAGAATTCACTGTTCCACGGGAATCAAATATCCCAAACGGCTTCACTATTCATCTTCACGCAGTGGAAGTTGGTGGTTGTGGCGTGCCAGCTAAATCTCTGTTTCATCTTATAAATAGGATAAAACGAATGTACCGCGTGAAGTTTGTTGCGCCCGACGTTTCTACGTAGTTGCAGCCGCCGTTGTCTAGGGTAGACTTAAACACCCGAATTTTATAGCAACACCCCTTGCACAGCTAGACATATTCTAGCTGGCTGCGAGGCGGTCTTAGATCAAGGACGGTACATAGCGGTATTATAGGTCGATTTGCTCTTTAATCGGGAAAAATTCCTTGAAAGTCTTGGATACACAGCCCTGTGTCTAGATATAACACTACTCCCTATGTTGGAATAACACTACTCCCTACTCCCTATGTTATTGTAGAATTCACTGTTCCATGGGAATCAAATATCCCAAAAGATTATAAAACTTAAGACATGCATTAATATGGTTTCCGCTCTCTTCAAGACACTAGATCTTCGTCGGGATCAGATGTGGGCATAATGTCTGGCTCTGGCACCTATCCTGGAGGAATAGTCCCTCCGCCGCAATTGCTCTCAGCGCAGAACGAGAGAAGAGTCACTGCCACGGCGCCAGTTTCATCTGTAAGTATTTTGTAGCTTCTGTTAATGAAGGAATTGTCGTTATTGCGTTCTATTCATTTGTAAATAGCAGACTTACCGACTGTTTGCACATCGATGACAGATTCAGGTTAAGATAGAGCCGGAAAATTCCCACATGAACTCCCTGATGAAATGTGCTAAGATAGTCAAGTTTAGGCCCATTTGTTTAGTTGTCATGAGTACTTTCCATTACATATGCGTGCTTTCATTCGAAGATGGCTTATGGTATCCTATCATGGGGTAATGCACCAGATAGCCATCGTATTTTTATACTGCAAAAGCAAGCTCTCAGGACGATATTTAGGTTATAAAGAGATGATCACTGTACTCCGATCTTTAAAAATAAAAAAATGACAACTTTTCAATCTGAATTTATATATCAGTCCTTAATTTATGCGAAAGCAAATTGGAAAAACGAGGATAATGTAGTAATTACCAAAGTGCGGCTTTCTTAAAATACATCAAAAGGTTGCATTTAAGAAATACATAAAAAGAAACATAACCATGCATGCTCTCTATAATTTTGATGACTTTGATAAGGCCGTCTTAGTTTTTTGTAAATAATGTATCTTTTATCAAATTTGTTCTGTATTTTGTCACTGTAGTGTTGTTTTTATTGTAAAACTTATTGTTTATTACCTTTATTTTAAAATTTTGTGATTGACTATGTTTAAAAACTTATTGATAGATTATTTAAATATTTTGGTGACATTTTTTTTTTTGTTATTTGAGTGAAGTGAAGTAATGACGTTGTAATAACTTCTAGAAAATGTAAAATGATGTACTTTTTGGAATTAATAAAATATGACTATGACTATGACATATGATGATGACGGTGTGAAGATGGAGCTGGGAGATTGCTGCTGGAACTCTCTGGTAGAAAGTAAAGCTTGTTTTTAAAAATCCTTTTTTACTCTTAGTTTATTATTTCCTTTTTGTTTTCAACAGGTTGTGAAACAACAATTACCTCTAAAGTTAGCCAGCGGGAGGACTAACAATCAAGCCAATCAGCAGTTCAGCGCACAGTCAGCGCAGGCCCTGGGTTACCAAAGGCTTCAGGAAACGCCCAGTTCAGAGGTGAGTCATTATTAGACATTGTCTTTAGGCAACTTAACAGACATTTCCAGACCCCAATTTTTTTTGAACAACTTGATCCGTCAAGTATTTTTTTTTATCATCGGCGTAAAAGGTTCATGATTAGATTTCAACTTATTTTTTTTATAAATCATGAAAAACACGTTTTCTTTTGGTCTTATAAACCAGGCTCCCCCTTAAGTATCTTTTTCATCTCTCATAATTCGTCAAGTATAATTGAAGAGCGATCATCAGACTAATGTTAAATTTTAAATTGTCCACAGCATCCACCACCGTTGATCAGTCACAGTCGAACTGGAAGCTCACCAGTCACCGCCACTACGACCAGCAACAATAAAGCTACCAGGTAATAAACACTCTTACTTTATGTTTGGCCTAATATGTCTTAACCCTTCGACTACGTAACGACCAAATTTGGTTGCACATCAGAACACCGTTAACTACGTAACGCCCAATATAGGCGGCTTGCTCCCGGAGCGCACAGTAATATTATTTTCTAATTCGAACCCATCCTAAAATCCATACCAAATACCTCATTATTACCATAGATACATAGACGGCCTCTAGAATAATTTTGCGGATATTTCTGGTAAAATTCCATTCTCAATTCCATCCATCAATTTTTTTTCCGAGAAATCAAAAAAAAATATTGGTTTTTATGATCTAATATCTAAATATTTTTGTATGTAAATAAGCAAAACAAAATATTACCTTTGATAGAGAATCTAATAAAGATCGTATTTACATTCGATATTTACGTATCGTATTTACACACGATAGTATTTACAATTTCTAAATAGGGTTCCGTATTTTTCCGTAAGACAAGTACAAGTTAGAAATGCCGAGCTCTTTTCACTTTTTCGACTTTCTCATATTTATTCATAATTATCTAATTGTTTTACAAAATGAGATTTCAATATTCTATATACGAAATTTCAATGCGATCATTGCACAGTTAATCTTTTTATGATTTCTGTAGTAGTTCCATAGTTATAGTACTTTTTGTCGAGCGCGGCAATATTGCAAGAAATTCCAATAAATTGCCGCGGTCCGCCATGAAATTATACCGCTACTCGAAGGGTTAATGCCCACGCCTAACATAAACTGCACATCCATTTTTAGGCTCACTAAACGTTATGGAAAAAAACCAATTCTGCGATTATTTACAGGGTGCCGAGTGTTACTAACTTCATTTTATATTCAAATGTGCAATGCGCGATGACAATGGGATAACTTGAGCTGAAACGTCGATTCGTTAATTTTTTTATGGTTCCGGATGTATTTCGCTATAATATAAAATAAAATAGGATATTGATAATGGACTTAACCCGTTGAGCATGAGTCAACCAAATCTGGTCGCGAAACAATTATCCGTTGAGTACGAGTCGACCAAATCTGGTCGCGCGTTTTTTTCACTTCTTTGACGTTCTCATATTTATTCATAATTATCTAATTGTTTTACAAAATGATATTTCAATATTCTATATTCGAAATTTCAATGCAATCATTGTGCAGTTGTTCTTTTTATGATTGGTGTAGTACTTTCGTAGTTATAGTACTTTAAGTCGAGCGCCGTCGATGTCGCCGAAAATCCTGCAGATGCATCCATGAAAATACCCATTTACTCCAAGGGTTAAAGCACAATAGTGTGATTTTCTTATAACGAGGGTTGCTACTTAACCCTTGGAGTAAATGGGTATTTTCATGGATGCATCTGTCTCTTTTGCAAGATTTTCGGCGACATCGACCTTAAAGTACTATAACTACGAAACTACTACACCAATCATAAAAAGAACAACTGCACAATGATTGCATTGAAATTTCGAATATAGAATATTGAAATATCATTTTGTAAAACAATTAGATAATTATGAATAAATATGAGAACGTCAAAGAAGTGAAAAAAACGCAGAACCAGATCTGGTCGTATCATACTCAACGGATAATTGTTTCAGAACCAGATTTGGTCGTATCATACTCAAGGGGTTAAGTCTTAAAACAGACAATTAAAATCCAATGTTTATCATTGAAAATGACTTTATTGTTTTTCGAAATACTCTCTAGGAAGATTAACATTTTACTGTTCAAGTAAATAGAAATGATTTTCATGACTTAACCTTTCGAAAGCTAGTCATTCCACGCAATATTTTCAAGACCTTGGAAAATTTGTTTATGGAAGGTGTGTGCGAGCATACTAATATATAACGGTGGCTTATTCAATGGCAAGCTTCAATGACAGGCTTTTACCGCAGTGGAGCCGATAATTGAATAAATACGGATATAATACGGATAATACAAAAACCATCGGCGTGCGTGGCCACCCGTGGACAACGTGGTTAAGCATTTTTTATCGTAGTATATATTTTTTATCAAGTTGTTTGGTTACATTAGTGTTGATTTACCAAGAATTTGGTCTTGGTCACACTATTTTTTCTTTCTTTTTACTTTCCAGTATACCGACGAATTATGAAATCGAAAACTATTGCGGTTGTTTCATATTATAAATAGGATAAAACGAATTTACTGCATGAAGTTTGTAGCACTTATAAACTTATAATTAGGATAAATCAACGGACATGGACAACGGCGGCCGAAACGTCGTATGCTACGAAATTCACGTGGTAAATTCGTTTTATCCTATTTATTATACCGACGATAAATCTGTAACATCATAGATAAAGAATAATATTTTGCACAGATTTTTTTAAAATACATGTTTTTGATCCAGGACTAACACATATCCGAAGCTGCCGGACAAGTTCAAAGTGCGCAGCCCGGAGAGTTCGTATCATCAGAGTGCGCAGGCTTCACAGCATATGGGAAGAACGCAGGCGGACAATGCAGACGAAGAGGTCATCTTCTTCTGACAGCCAGTAGGGGACACCGTCAAGGCGAATGCATGAGACAAGTGGAAGTATGTTATTATTATTTGTAATAAAATTCTGGACAGGCAGCTTTGCGTATACATCCAGAGCAGGCCTTGTGATGCTAGACATAAACAATATTAACAAGTTTTTAGGTACAAATCGAGTCTGATTTTAAATTGATTGACAGCTTGCACTAATCACTTGAAATGGTAGTTTATTCCACATATCTATCACTCTTATTTTGCAGAACGTTCTTAAGAGGGTTAGATTTAAATTTTGCACGGTTATTGAGTTTTTTGCTGTGACTTGGAAAATTTGTTTTGACGTTGAATTTGTAAATAATAAATACAAATGGAGCTGCCATGAAAATCACCGACCGGAGTCGGGCCCATCATAATACTATTTTTTTACACTTCTGGGGGGTGAGCAGTGAATTCCGGACTTACGAACCGGCTGTGGTAGGTTTAGGACACCTGTCTTGCCACATGTGAGCGTTCACCTTACCACCCATTCACTCCCCCTTCGAAGCCATAGAATTTGAGATGCGCAAATCGCAGTTTTAGATATTTTTTCTAAGAAAGAGTTGATTATTTTTCTGGAAAGGCCAAGATCTTTAAAGAGGTGAAATAGAGATTTAGAGGTGAAATAGAGAGAACTATAGTAGGCGGCGAACACAATAGATCAGCAACGGTCGCAGCGTTACAAGGCTCATAAAGACCTTAAAAAAGCCCCACTCAAGAAATAATAAAAAAATTTAAACAGGTCTATATGAGCCTTGTAACACTGCGACTATTGCTGATCTATTGTGTTCGCCACCTACTATAACTGCTCGAAGCCTCGTGTCATTTAAGAACTTCAACAGGCTTTTGGCGCCAGATTGTTTTACCTCCTCAGGTTGGACGTAAGGACCACCCAAGTGGTTGTATCTTTTACGCATCAGCGGGCCACACTCGCACATGAGGTGCAGGGGAGTTTCCTCTGCTCCTTGGCAGCACCTGCACATTTTCGTGTCCCTTCGTGTTCTTTTTCATAACAAGTTCTTCTAGTGCAGCGTCCACTATCAATCGTATCGGCTATTGCAATTTTATTGGCCGCCACTCGAAACAAGAATGTGGTAGATTTCTGGAGCTATTCCCATAGATTACGGAGCCAAGATGATCTTCATCGTCGACGACCTCTTCCGGCTTTTTTGAATAAATAAAATACAAACGCAGCTGCCATGGAATTCACCGACAGAAGTCAGGCCCATCATAATACTATTATTATACCTCTGGGGGGTGAGCGGTGGACTCCGGACTAATGGCCGGCTGTGTTAGGTTTAGGACAGCTGTCATGCCACATGTGAGCGTTCACATACCACCCTTTCACTCCCCCTTCGAAGCCATCGAATTTGAGAAGTTTTAGATATTTTTTCTAGGAAGGAATTGATTATTTTCCTGGAGAGACCAAGATCTGCTGGAGAGACTAAGCTTTTTTGTTAACCTTCAAGAAGAAAGAAATAAGAAATAAGAAAAATAAACAATTTCTTCCTAGAAAATATCTAAAACTGCAATTTCGGCTTCTAAAATTCTATAGCTTTGAAAGGGAAGTGAATTGGTGGTAATGGGTACGCTCACATGTGGTAAGACAGCTGTCCTAAACCTACCACATACAGCCGATAGTCCTGAATTTCCCCCTCTCACCCCCTAGAAGTCCCCCACTCACCCCCTAGAAGTGTATTAACCCCACAAATGACTGGCGATTAGCTCGGGTTTGCCTACGGCAAAATGTATATAAATTTATATTTACATTTACATTTACATTTACATAGAGCGGGGTTTACTATAGAGCTATAGCATTACTATAGAGCGGATTACTATAAAGCGGCGCACATTTACATTTATATTTACATTTATATTTACATTTATATAAATTTATATACATTTTGTATACATTTTGCCAAGGCATCCATTATTGGACGCCTCACATTTGAGGGATTAATAACATTATTATGGGCCCAACTCCGGTCGGTAAATTCCATAGCAGCTCTGTTTGTATTTTATTTACTCAATATTTTCTCAGCCATCTTCAATCATGACTCTGTCAACCCAGCCCATACGTTGTATCCTCCGATAAACCCACATTTTGAAGGATTCAAGTGTTTGTAAAAGTAAATATCTAGATTTCCATCTCATATAATAATATTGTATCATCTATATCCCATATAAATGATATTTATATTATATAATTTTATTACTATCATTTTATTATATCCCATATAATATATTATATACCCTCGTCTGTTTTATTAATATAATCCTATTTTATTTATTGTATCTACAGTTACAAAAGGGCTCGTGACAAACCCCTCGCTCCTTTTACTACTACTTCTACTACCATTACTACTACTACTATATCTACAATAAATAAAATAAGAATAAAATAATGCAATCCGTCTGACTCCACAATGTATCTCCACTTCCTTTGAAATATTTTGTCTAACCTTATATAACCAAAACTATATACAGATGGAAGAAAAATAAACATCGCTTTAGTAGTGCTGTAACAAAAATTTATTTATTTATTTGTATCAAACATAATTATAAAACGCATAAAAATGGTCATAACAAGTAATGGTGCGAAGAAACAACGGCCCACATTCACATGACCATGCTCAGCGTATACCCAACTAGGCCAAATATAGCCTGTATCTGGGCATACGACTTACTTTCTGACTTAGGTGGAGAAGCCTAACTGACGTAGGTACTCATATAGATACATATACACATACACACATACATATACATACATACACAAATATATAAATATAACGATCTAAATATATTATAGTATTATTCTTTTGCATTATATTACAATATAGTACATTTTATATAGTATAATAGTAAAGTTATGCAGAAATATATATATTTTTTTTAAGATATGACTTGCAGCAGTTCTTTCTCTGTCCTTGAACGATGTCGTTAAGCCATTTTTTAATATTTTTTTTGAATAAAATGGTATTTTCTATTTCCTTTATTTTGTCATCAAGGCGGTTGAATATTTTAGGTGCTATATAGTTGAATTGTCTTTGGGCAAATGAAGAATTAACTCGTATATTTAATATATAAAATATATTTATAACTCGTATATATAATATATAAAATATATAAAATATATTTTTTATGTTTCAGAAAATTCAAGAAGTCATTCTTGAATCGACGCTGAGCGCTTTGGAGTATACACTTCGACTCCAGAGTTTAATTAACATTTTTCCGCGCTTAAGTCTCACTTAAGTTTAAGGGAAAGCAGAGTGCAATCATTTGGAAAGGTATTCAGAGTAACTTAAAAACGACTGCTACTATTTATTAACGAAGAGTGTTAAAAGAGAAATTGAGAGAGATATTTTGTTGTCCTGCTCGTACCAATAGGATCGGACCGTGCACTGCAGCTGTTGAAATATCAAGAGTTGAATTTTACGAGTTTTTCTAATACTTAGTGGGGTACAGAACCTCCAACGCTGACCGGTTTATGGCATTACAGGTATAACACATATGTTATACACCTTGGTATTTCATATTCCTCAACTGCTTTGAGGATTTCATTACCTAAAGACACTGGAGCTGAGGTTTCCGCTTAATTTGTTTTTCATTGAATGACACTAAAACCTTCAACCATGATATTATCTCAGTATCATAGTAGAAAAAGTTTTATTTAGAAAAAAAAATAATAATAATTGTTAAAGGAAAATTACTAAGTACGGACCATTGTCGTAAAATAATGGGTTGACCAAGTAATTTAAATAAATGAAAATTTATCAAATTAACGATTTCCCTTCTGAGTATTCCTCTTTTGCCATCGGAATCTTATATGTCTAATTTATGAACGCAGCATCAACAACAATCCAAGTCCATGCATCATATCATAGACAAAGACAAAATGAGATTTTCTGTTCAAATATATGGAAATGTTTTTCAGGAATTGAGCATTTTATCTTGTAAAGAATATGAGTTTTTATGGTATTTGGTAATATTAGCTCGATTTACCAAAACTTTGATCTTGGACACATTTTCCAGTATTTTTATTTATTTATTTGTCCATGCATCATATCATAGACAAAGGCAAAATGAGATTTTCTGTTCAAGTATATGGTGATGATTTTCAAGATTTGAAAATTTTATCTTGTAAATAATATTTTTTTTATGATATTTGGTGACTAGCTTGATTTACCAAAATATTTTGCTTACAAAAATAACAGGAACCGAATGGTAAAAGCTTAACCTCATGCTTATTCGATTCTGTCACCCAACTGGGACTAACCCGTTCTATGGTGGACAGGGCTCTAATAATCCAATTATTTAAATGTTGCAATATACTGCGATAATCTGTAAGTTACTCTTGGACTGTGTATTCTTGCCGCGGATCACTAGACCGAATACGTGCAACGGTTCTGGCTATGAATAGTTGATGTATGCTCAACTCTTGATATTTCCACGCTGAGAAAGTATAGCGAAACCTACTAAAACTCAGTATTTTGACTTATTAGAAAAGTAACATTGCATTTATGTATCGCTTTCTCTTTCATTTCGTTTGGTTTCGTTTCGTTTCGCTCACCAAGCATCTTCACATGTTCTATCTATCTATCTAGACTTATACCCTGTGATAATTATTAAGACTCTTTGCATTTTTCGCCGTGATCTCAAATGAAAATCGATATTTTTCCCTCGACTGTAACTTAATATTTTTTAAAAAATAACTATTTTTATACTGTTCTAATATTTTATTTCGTCTGCGCCGTTTTTAGATATATCGACTCTGTAGAATGTTAGATTTATGTATAGTTGATGATATTTATATGTCGTCAACTCGTGGATAGATGGGGTAGATGTTGAAAGGAAGGAGAGAAAAATACACCCTTATCCAAAAATATACCCTCATAATAAACAGGGCACAACTGATATTTTTGCCAAATTTTATTTACCAAATATTTACGTGAAATCAACAAAAAAGGTGTTTTTTCCTGTATTTGAAATATTTTTGTATGAGCGTTATTTCCAGAAATATACTAAAGAAAAAGGGGGTATTTTTAAAACTATATTTTATTACAATACAGTAGAACTCCAATTAACCGAATCAAGTGGAAACCGACCCCATTCGGATAATCAATAATTGGGATAATTGGAATTTTTCGAAAAAAGTCTTTCAATTAATTACTGTATGTTGAAAATGGGATAATCAAAACGAACAGTGACAAGTGGGCCGGGCCGGCCACCTGGCGATGGACGATAGACAATAATAGAACTGCACTATGAGAAGTTGATTCATCACCCTAAGGACAATAGCGCTCGTAGACAGACTCATTATTCTGCGAATCGCAGTACGTTTCCGTCTTAATTTCGGATAATCAGCAAGTGTTGTGTTGTGGGCTTTGAAGTATTAATTTAAATTGAGCTACCCACTATTTTGACAGTCGTATACGATGGACCACAATCTTTCTAACGACTTACATATCACTATGGATCTGCTTTGGCGTTTACCGATTTTTGCAAAGGCACTTAATGACTGCTCTTTGATCAATTTTGTCCATTTTGCAAAATCACTGATATGTACGATGAAAAGTCTAATAAAAGAAAACATTGACAGCAGATGGTAACACTTGGTATGCTAACATGTGAATTTAGACATAATAATATAGCAACGTTGCCTGTGAGAAAAAATGGGAATTTTGTGGCCATGACCTTTCAATGCTCCTTCCTCGTAGCTTTACAAAAAAAATTGGTTGTGGCACCACAAAACTCTTCCGGCAAGTAGCCAAGGACTTACGGAAGGATTTTGATCAAGATATCCCTTTGGCAAGGAGGTTGACCTGATTGAAAGGATAGTTGGCGACGAGCGCGGATAGTGAGAATGCGATACATTAAACACATTTATTTCAATCGTTTACGCAAATATACTGACTGGCGAAAATTCTTTATGGTTTTGGCCCAACAAGGCATCTTTGTGCCATATTTCAAGTCTATAAGTCCAATATTTTGGAATTGAAATATGACTAATGCGCATTTTGGTGGACCGATCTCAACCACAGCCTATTCAACTCTTGCCATGACCAAATGATGCTTGCATGCTAAATTTCAGCTGTCAGATTAAGCGTTTGGGCGCTATCATGGAGAAATACGCACGGACACATTTTCATCTGGAAATAGTCTTAATCATCTAAGGGAGTGCTCAAATTAAATATTTTTTTTCCTTTCAGCAAAAAAAATGCAGTCACAATACTTCACCTAAAGTAAAATATGTTGTTTTAAAATGTCAATGTAGCAATCATACACAGTTATCACAACTTAAAGATTTTTTTATATAATATGGCTATATATCAGATGCGCCATTTTTGTTATGACAGTAGCGTTGTCCACTTTGACATTCGTCTTATATTGACAATTAGCTGTCGGTCCTTTCCATCAATGCCTGGCACTCTTTCAGATATAACACTTTAACCATTAGAAGGCCAGTCATGGGAATGAAACTCACGATGGCATATTTGATAGCAGGGCGTGTTATTGCACGCATACTAATATATAATGGTGGCTTATTCAATGAAAGAGACTTTTTTTTTCATGTAGATTTGAAATCAGTCGTCTGACCATAATCGAATTTGTTGAAGGATGTTTTGTAACGTTTAAGAGAAGAGGCCAATGCCTCGATTCTCCTTTATATAGAACTTGGTTTCTCTTTAATCTGTAAACCACATTGAGCAGCTCAGCTACGAGGGGATTTAGATGGGATGCCAATCGTTCAACATGTTTGATTTTGTATCGCTCAATTTCTGCGGCAATGTTGGGGACTTTCAGATAGTCATGAGTTTCGTCATTTCTTGGAAACCACGGTACATTTGCAATATCCTGGAGGATACTATTCTGCAAGCGCTGTGGAGAGTATGTTACTTTTGCTTGCTATACCCCACAGAATGCCGTACAACCATATAAACTTAAGTACAGAGTTCTAGATGAGCAGTTTGTTGTCGACACATAGAATTGAGTTTCTACCCATGAGCCAATGCATGAAAGCAACTTTTAGCGCATATAACTGCATAACTGCTAAATAAAGAGATCGGCCGCCTGCGAATTATCACATCAGAAAAACCACCTATCGGTGGTATTGGCATTCAAGCGGTTAATACAAGAAATCCACAACCTCAAATCTCTTCCAGAGTCTATATATGTAATCTCGCCGTGAATCAATCTTGTATAGAATTATTCTATCACTATATATAGTGAAAACTTAAATATTTGCATTAAGCATTGTTATGGAGCAAGTTCTGAGGTATGTGTAGTACTTAGTCTCTATTTATTGTAATAATATTATATATTTCAAAGAAAAACTACTTACGTAATTTTAGCAAATGCCGAAAGCGCCCACGCTGAAAAATACTGTAATAACAGCGTGCGCGATTTCGGGGAAATCTTAAAAAAAACAACAAACAGGATACTTACTATATTTTACTTAGGCACACACAAAAGAGCGTTTTAACTTTTTAAACATTTTAAAGTCTAACTCGAAGACAATAAAAAGATATATTAGATTAGAGAAAAAAATAACATTTCTACTCTCACATTACAAAAATAGAGATCTTCCAATTCCTTATCTTTTTCTATTAAAAAAGACGTTGCGCGCGTCGGTCTTTAACTTCCTCACCGGGACCGACCCGCCGTCGAATCGTTACTTAACTTGTAATTTACAATAGCGATTATAATATTAATTATATATTATAAATAATAAAATGTTTGTTGTTAAATTATAAGAATATTATATACTTACATTGAGTGTTAATTGGATGTTACATTTTCATAGATACTTTGATACTATAATGCGCGTGACTATTCCATCTTGTGCCAAATTTACTGTTAAAAATTGTACCGGTCTTTCCATTATTAAACAAACGGTGATACTTAGAATTTTCTACTGTTAAAAAAAATGTTGTCGTTTTTTAAAATAGCTTAAGTTTTAGCATGAAAACTCGACTTTTCCTCAAGCTCTGTGCCTCAATCATTTAACCTCTATATTTATTAAAAGATAATAACGTTAAAACATACTCTACTATTTTAGAATGTAATTTTAATATTTTTTTGTAGTAAATTTACCCATTGTACGGCCCCACGTTGGACGCCAATTCAACTTGCGTCCCAGTGAGAAAATATATTGGCGCCCAACGTGGGCCGTGTCTCATAACAACATACCCATTTTTATTATTTATATTTAATAATCATTCCATTGATTTCGAATCAACGATTTATTTTTATATTAGCGGTTAAACGAAATATATTTATAAAATGTTTTCTGCAGTATTAGAAATTGTTGAAGTTTCATAAATTAAAACAAAAAATATTTTAAAACGTATGAAATTGATATTTTTGTCAGAGATATCCGGAAGAATTTAGAAATCATTTATTTTTCCTGTTTATTTTTTAATGAAATTAATAATAATCGATTTAATGTGTATTATGCAATAAAATAAAGAAAACTATTAGTAAAGCGTTTTTATTTCTTGATGTTCTTCTTTTGTTTTCGCCAGTCTGGTAGGTTTCATGCTGTGGTAATGGTAGTACAGGACTTCCAGTGATTTACTTTTTTACTATTGTCATTAATTATGTAACGTATTAGATTGCTCAAAGCAGTAGGTACTTCGATTTGGCAACTAGGATTTTGCCACGAAGCGCAACCTGTAGATGGCAATTAACCGGTCTGAAACCAGCCTTCACGCGTAAGAAACTGATCTGCAACTGTCTGCTGTTAGGTCGCCTGTCGACCGTCTGTCTGTTAAGCAAAAAATATCGACGTCCTTTAGGGACACTGAGACTTGTCGTGAGGCGACAAAGCCAAGACTTCCACCTTTGGAAATTATGTCTTTCAACGGGGACGTAAAGATTTGGCCGATGTTTTATGCCAACTTTAAATCTCTAATTCACGATAACACGTCGCTTACAGATGACGAGAGAGTGTATTATCTTATGAGTAAATTATCGCAAGGAGCTTTAAACGTGATTTCAGGTATCACTCCAGATGGTCATAATTACTCTTTAATATTAAAAACTTTAATTGATAGGTACGAAGACAAACGTCTTTTGGCCTCGGCTCACGTAGAGCAAATTTTGAACTTTAAATTAAATGGAGGAGCGTCACAAAATAATTTTCAGTCTTTTATGGATAGGGTTAGCACCGCTGTTGGTGCACTGAAGAATTTAAAATTGGACGATTTAGCCGATTATTTGTTGCTACATATAACGTTGAAAAAACTTGATACAGATACAATCAAAGGTTTTGAATCGCAGGTTCGTGATGTAGAAATACCTACATTTTCACAACTAGTTCATTTCGTGAGGACTCAGATTCGGGTTTATCAAACCTGTAATGTCCAATCTAGGACCACTATCAATATGAACAGCAAAGAATCGCGCGAAAAATAGAAAGGTGCGTAAACTTTGATTCCTTCTCTCCACAATGATGATTATAATTATTTAAAATAACCATCCTTCCTTACAGTCCGCTCTCTATATTATTTAACTTAAACCCAACAGCAACTTTTTGGTCAATTTTGTAAATAAATACTAATGACCACCGTAATAATCAGCAAACGCCATTAGTTGTACTGAATTATTGGAGATGGTGTCGGTAGTATTGATACCACAGTTGCCTTCTTTAAGCGGCTACACACGGCCCTAAAATTGGTGGCGATATCGGGAGAGTGGTGGGGAGCGCCCTAGATCGCTTCCTTGATCGCCTCATTTGTAGGCAAATCGTAAGCATTATTATTATTATTTCCCCTAACTCTGAAATCGGTTCACGCAAACCTACGATTTAGGGGCGATTATCATCTAGGGAGCGTTGTCGCATCGTGTGTAGCGAAATCGGGGCCGATTTATGTTATATGATATGATAAACGTTATAATTTCAACAAAAGTATAACCCTGAGCCAGTGGTTTCGTGGTGGCCATTTGCCTGATGTTGTATGTCACGGTTAATCGGAACTATTTTTCTTTATGTTGAAATAAAAATGTTTGCTTGATTCAAAATTAAATTTGTTTTTCTTTAAAATTAAATCCGGTGCTCTTGTTGGGACAGCCTGTATATCGTTAGATTGCTTTTGGTGGGGTAATTTTCGTGTGAATTAATACTGCGATTGTGAAAGACGTCTTATACAATGATATATTGCATCGTATGAAAGACTCGTTAAAAAACTGAAATTATTTTTTCTTTGAATACAAGTCATCAGGCAATTCGACAGTTTTGCCTGTTAAATTACATCAATTGCCTCTTGGAATTAGAAATGTTTGTTGATTTAAATGTTACATGATTGATCATCATGAGTCACTGCAGTAGTTTGTATTTTATGCAGACAAACTTATTTGTCTTTGATTATTGTTATTGACAAACTTATTTGTCAGACAAAACTTATTTGGAATGCTTTGCCGAAAAATGAGAGAACCGCGCCAAGCATAACAAGACTCAGAGAGCATTTGAAATCATCCAGATAAATTCCCTTTCCCCTCCCATTCGTCTCCTTTTTAAACTTTAACGTCCTTATAGGTATTAGATTATTTTGGTGTGGCACATCCTGTGCCCACAAAGAGTTAAGTATAATCTTTATATCCTCTTTTATTTTATTTGTCATACTCTTTATATATGTAGGTTAAGTTATGTAGTCTACTCGCAAATAATGTTCATACAATAGTATAGGTTAGCTCTAAAATATTGCCTGCAGGCAATAAGCTCGCCTTTTCTTGAGAATAAAGCGTTTTATTATTATTATTTGTTTTTTAATCTTTATTTCCACAATGCTACGTATATACCATTGCACTGTAATTAGGTTAGTTGTAAGATATTTCCATGTGGCAAAAAGCTCGCCTTTATTAACCCATATATGCCCAGAACTATTTTGGGATTTCGATTTTGGTTATTTTCAGGTACTATATTTATGTTGATAGGTTTCTAAGTATTGACTTATTTTAGTATATATTTTTTTGTTAACTAGGTATTTTAATTAGGTGCCTAATCCGCCTTAATCACAAAAAATGAGATTTAGTACAAGTATTCGCTGTATATTTGCCTGACGTATCATTTTCGAAACACGGAAGTTATAAAGACATTATAGGTATTTATAAGTTACTATTAAATAATTCTAAAAAACTCGAGTAGGTCCATAATTTACAAAAGTTTGTTACAAAACTATGATACATGTACAAAGCTTTACTCAACTATAATTACTTACTTTTTTTTGGGAGACATGATTTTTGCACGACGCGAACACACAACTTGCACTGTTTACTATTTCAATCAAAAGTACCAATTCTGCTAAAACGGCGTTGCTAATAGGGGATAGTTCCATACTCTTGCGATATATTGCAGTTTTTTGGATTTTACTGAACTTAGAAAGGATTTCCGATGCTTTTACAAAAGTATTACTTCTTGTTTCGTTTTCGAATCACTGGGCATATATGGGTTAAAATTTAAATAACTGCAAATAAAGAGTTTAATATTATTATTTATTAAATATAAAGTTGTTGCATGACTGCCTCCCATAAAGTGGCTATAATTGAATAAATACAAAGCAGAATGCTATTGAGATCATTTATTTACAGAAATACATTCATTCGTTTGTTTATTTATACTAAGAACAGACACAGAAATTGAAAAATCTAAACGTTGAATCTGTCGAAAATGTCTTTGAAAGCTGCCTTATGACCGGCACTGTACTTAGTCGGCTCCATAATTGATAAAATATACCTTAAAATCTTAGTATCTAAAAAACATAATATCCTCTAAAAACGTGATATAAAACAATACTAGTGATGGATGTGATCACGAATAGCAATAACAATAACGTGTGATATTTGCAATCACGAAGAACGCGTTACGAGAATTTGAAAGAACATGCTATTTGAATCACGGCTACGAACAGCACCGCGTTGCTATCACTCGGCGCCGCTACGACGCGACCGATCACTGATCAGTGATTGGCCCGTTCTGGTGAACGACCGCGCCACTGAACAATGAGCGGTGAGCTCCGAATTGAACCGTTCACTTGGTTTCGTTCATTCTTAGCGCGTTCATTTCGTACGTTCACGAATTCCAGTTATTGCATATCGTCGTCGGCTACGAACGCGACCGATCAGTGAATGTCAGTGATCGGCCGTTCGTTCTGGCGACGCCCGCGCCGACTGGACGATGAGTGGCGCGTTCATTTCGTACGTTTATGAATGAGCCGTCGCCGCATGTAGTAGCGACAAGCGTGCCTTGTGAAAGGGTTTTTTCGAAAGCTGGCTACATTATTTCAGAAAGACGAACTCGGCTTAGCACCAAAAGAGCGAGAGAGTTAATCTTTCTGAACGCTAATTCTTCTAATTACTTATAAATATTAAGCATATATAATGCGCGTTTCTGTTATCAGTTATCACATTGATGAAACTTTGTTACTTAACGTTTCACAGTACATTTCAATACTATCACGAAAATCACAAGTAGCAGTTATTATCACGCGTGATAAAATACCAGTAACGTGATCGTCGCGTGATTTAAAATTAAGAATCACGCCCATCACTAAACAATACATTGGGTCCTTATCTATGTAATTGCTGTTTTTTCACACTGGCCACTTATATAACTTGAATTTGAGTTGGAATTTCAAATTCAAATAAATTTTAATCCATGTTATTCTTTTTTTAGGAATCAGCTGTTTATTCATCTTTGCTCAAATATTTTAGTTTGTGCAACCATGTTAAAGCTGAAAATTTGCATTATTTTTAAATATGAGATCCTGTGCATGTGTTTTCTATTACAGCTTCTTGCAGTCTGGCTATACAGTTACCGTAAATGTGTACTGTTAATAACTGCAGACAATGATGGAGAAGCTTGTGATTAATCTACATCTAAATCGGCACAGGCTTAGTAAAGTGCGCAACAGTTTCCTTCACCAAAGCCTGTGTTATTATAACAAGGTCCCAACACATATCAGAAGTCTTGGAGAGAACCAATTTAAAAAAGTCTTATTTAATGGCCTAGTCAAGAATCCTGTATATGACTTAAGAGATTTGGATAATGCTGAATTCTTATTCCAAGAGCATCCTAATGTAAAATAACGGAAAATTCATGATAATTAACTTTGCCAAAGAGCGTAATTTTTATTTTTATTTTTATCGACGACGGCTATATTGCTAGATTTGACAATTAATTTAAATTTAGATATTTTTAATATACCCTTATCTATTTTCATGACCATCATATTATTGCATTGATAATTATGACTACAGACATTGAGCTCTTTTTTTGATCAGCAATTTTGATTATTAGATTATTTTCTATTTATCAATGGTTTTCAAACCAATTATAATTTACTAAAATTAATTTATATTGCCACAACTATATCATGATAGTTAATATTCTTTAATTAATTACGTTATTTAAAATTTTAGAGGCAAAGACAAGTGTAGGAAAGCCTACCTACTGGAGCAGAACTAAATTGTAATTGTAATTACCGAGCCTGTTCAATTGCTCATTGCCACTGCTTCTGCATGACATCGTATAACCACAGATTTCACTGCAGTCGCAAAGTTGCAGGAGTTGCGGCTGGAGACTCTCGGTCACCCACCGTACTTGCCAGACCTCGCTCCATTAGAAATTCTTTTTAACAGAATTTAGATAACTTTTTAGAAGGAAAAAAACAACTTTGAAGAGTCGGCGAAAAACTCCTTCAAAGCATTCATTGGTTCCTGTCCATGAGAGTTTTACAGCAGATGATGTAATCAACTGCCATTAAAATGACAAATTTCCATAGATAACCCCTCTTATCGCGGGGTAAAAATTCAGCCGTCACTTCTGCGTGTGATAATTTATATTGGATTTCATATCCAATATTGGATCGCTCACATTCCGCCGCGGGTAGGCCTGCATCCAATGATGGACGGGTCACATCAGTCGGAATAATAGGGGCCAATATTTCTATTAATTAAATATATATTTTTCATACAAAGTTTTCAGCCTTAAATTTCCTTTATAGATCAGCAACTTCATAAGTAAAGGACCCAATAGAATGTCAGTGTCATTAAAGAAGTATATAAAATATGTACATGAAAGTAGTATCACAATAAAGAAACGACATTGTCGGTCACCGACGTAAAGAAAAGAAGTAATAAGCAAAGGGGGCACCAGTGGCTAACACGTCAGATAATTTTGTTGCAAAAATAGTACCATGTTCCTATATATACCAGAAAAATCTAAAAGGAATTCTAGCTAATTGCATTTTGCGGTTGCAAGTGGAGGCGGTTGAGTTTTGTGGAAATCTGTTGAAATAGTCACTCGGTCGTAGCCCATCCGATTACTGAAATGAAATTGTCTATCTGAAAGTTTTAGCACCCGACGTTTAGGCGATGTTAACCCCTCGAGCCGCGAGATTTCGCAAGCGCATGTCTTTGAAAGATACGATACCTATATAACTCACATAGAGGGCATTCAAAAACGGTTCCTCAGGTACTTGCAATTCAGAATTAAATCATACATTCCTAGCTATTCAACGCGTTGTAAGAAATTTCATATTCTCCCACTATCCAAAAGAAGGAGCATAGCGGACCTGTCCTATCTTCTAAACATTGCAAATGGAAAGGTTGACTGTCCCGAGTTGCTTGGACGTTTGGGCTTACGTACCCCTGGTGCGCGTCTCAGGCATCCCGACCTGCTTTACGTGCCCACTGCAAAAACGAATTATAAGAATAATTCTTATGTCATACGAGCGAGTAGATGTTTTAATGTATTGGCGCAAGAAGTTGATATTGACCTATTCAACACCTCTTCTCGAAATTTGAAAATTATACTTAACAATATGTTCTTTTCTTCTTAGAAATATTAGCATCTATCTAGTTATATTTGTTTGTTTATTCACTTGTTGTATGTTTTTATTATGTGTGAAAACTTTTAATTGGCCTTCAGCACTTATTCTCAATATGTACCTATATATGTTAAACTAGCTGTAAGTTTTCCTAAGTAATTAAAATAAAATAAAAAAATAAGACTATGTATAATTATGGAAATTTTAGATTTATTATGGCGGCCGACCAAAATATTAATTTCTCCCGTTGTTGCACTTTAGAATTGTTGCATATTAGAACTTTAGAATACTAACTTTAGAGTCCGATCGGTTCCAACGAGGCGCAACTGTGCTTTTACGTTTGAGTCCGATCGGTCCCTCTGAGGCTCGAGGGGTTAAGCCTTTTGCAACGCATGACGTGTAACACTCGTTAAGCAACAAAAAGATCAAGATCATATTAGATATAACAAGAAATAACGCTTTAACGACATAAGAAATAACGATTGCAATCGCTAAAAGAGACAACTCTACTCTCTATCTGATAAGGAAGGCTTTCCAACCTTTGTCAATTGAGGTGTATTTGTAAAGATCTACAAGAGATACGTGAGACCAATTCTTGAGTATGGCTATCAGCTCTAGAACCCCTACTTATGTAAAGATGTAGATGTCCTGGAAAAGGTGCAGTGAAAGGCAAACAAAATGCCATTGGGCCTGGAGATAGGAATTAGGAAGATCGTTTGGAATTACTTGGACTGACTATCAAACGAAGGAGACAAAGAGGGGACGCGATTGAGACATATAACATTCTCACAAATTAATACAATGTATCTGAGCTACTGAATAACTACAAATACAGCGTCAGCACAAATCTTCGAGGTCACAACGAAAAAACTCAACAGTGCAAAATTTAAATCTAATCCTCTTAAAAACGTTCTGCAAATTAGAATGGTGGACATGTGGAATAAACTACCATTTGAAGTGATTAGTGCAAGTTTTGTCAATCAATGCAAAAACAGACTCGATTCGTACCTAAAGTCTTGTTAATATTGTTTATGACTAGCTATACAAGATCTGATCTGGACGTATCAGCCAAGATGCCTGTCCAGAATAAACGATAATAATAACAGCAGCAGTATGCCACCTACCCGCAGAACGCTGACAGCACTTCAGTCTATTTATATTTGTCGGGTATAGTTATTTCGTCATCTTTGCAAATTCTGAACTGAATAAAAGTAATTGCATCCCATAGCCAGATAGTCGTTTCAATAATGCTGGAATACACATCAACATAAATATGTATTTTATTGCGACAAAAATATGCAGTTTTGCTGCCGTGGTCTATAAAATAATTTACATAGTTTGGATTGTGCTTTCCGATGATATAGTCTGCACCAAACACTGGCGAGTTTCATCGTTGAAAATGCAGGTGACGGCTACGCCGGCTATAGCGCAGTGGTACGGATGACCAGGATATCTTATTCTGACGTACGAAGATCTTGGGTCTTCCTGGAGAACGGAGACTATCTCGGATTTGACAGCATCACTCTGAAAGTTACACATTAAATATCAATTCTTGAAGCGGTCGAGGTATTGCAGGCTCAACAGATACCTGCACATTCTGACCACTGTGGATGAGGCAACTTGTCGGGGCCACTGAATAGAGGACACAGCGGAGCATGTCGTCACATTCATGTTTTACAAGTCCACATCATCATTAGTGCTACAATTCATTGTGAGTCTCGGCTTCGTCAAAAATCTTCCCCCATTCCACCCTATTCTGGGCTTTAGTTTCGCAGTTGTTCGAGAGCATTTAGGTCTTTAACCGCAGAATAAATCTATTGTAGTTTTAGTCGTAAGTACTTTTATATATATTTTTAATATTTACTTATTTTTGATAATCAATTAAACATGAAAAATAAAGAAATCCAATATTATTCAAGAAAATATGACCACGTTTGTATAAATATAAATGGAGTTCATTGCACTACACTTAAATTTCCCATCCATGACTTCAATACAGTGATTTGATTGTCATTCGTGACACGTATGAAACAGCCAGCAAAGTGAACGGGGGTCTGGTGGAGTGAGCAGTGAGCTGGGGGGGGGGGGGGGGGTGGAGAGAACTGGGGAGTGAGCAAAGAATGGCGAAACGTCAAAAGAGTTAGGTTAAGTTTTTCGTGTCTAAAACATTTCAAGTGATTGTTGTGAGTTAATAGCTTTAATGTTGTTTTATAATGTGTTTTTACACACTTTGTGGTTGTTGTAAATAAAAGACGATATTGCGTTGCTCTGAAAAGAGAGTTTTATTATATTTACATTGTTTCCGTTTTTACAGTACATGTTTTTATAATACTCACCTGAAAAGAGAAACAACATTAAAGCTATTAACTCACAACAATCACTTGAAATGTTTTAGACACAAAAAACTTAACCTAACTCTTTTGACGTTTCGCCAGACTACTCACTTGCTGGCTGTTTCATACGTGTCACGAATGCCAATTAAATCACTGTATTGAAGTCATGGAGTGGGAAATTTAAATGTAGTGCTATGAACTCCATTTATATAAATACGACTACAATCATCACATCTTATAAATAGTTCGGGCTTTCAGGCAATTTGCACTTAGTTACTTTTGCCAGAAGTAAACATAGTCTATGGACATAGACAAAATAAGATATTTTCACACGACTGCCCAACAAAAAAGGTGTGTAATGTGTTCAGGGTTCATCTATGTATGTTTTCCGTTTCTTTATTCCACCATAACTTTTAAACGCTTGAAGTGTGTGGTATTATTAAAATTGGTTTGTCATCCCGAGTGTCATAGGGTACCTTAACAGTCCAAATATCAAGTAAGTAGTTGTATAAATATCTAAATGTCAATAAATTAACATAAATATATCATGTTTGGTGTCAAATGCAAGATCTGATGGAGTAAATTCTTGAAATATACATGTATTTATATGGATAAATGCATAAACCACAAAAAAAATATTGAAGAAACTAATAAAAATAATTATAAATACAATACTTCACTTTCTGTAGTGGCAGTTGTGTTTTTTATTCTTTTTAATATTTATAACTTTTATAACTTGTGTTCAAGTAGATGGAGATGATTTTCAGGACTCGAGCATTTTGTCTCGTACAGAATAGTATGTTTATGACCTTTGCTCGTAATTAGGCCGTTTAATCAAAAGTTTTCCCTTGGTCACATATCCATTACACCGATGAGATATCCGAGATAAAAAGATGCCGTATCTTTCCATTGTTAAATTTACTACATACCCTTCCAGACATTAACTGTGTAAGTGTCTCCAAGCAATCCGCTGTAAAATTAACCTTCACTTTTGGCACTGAAGGATTTGCTAGCCAGGTTGCTACTCGTACAGTATTACCTGGTGAAAAAAAATAGTATTATGAAATTCAAGACTGCCGCAGTTGTTTGACATTATAAATAAGATAAAAACGAAATTACTGTGTGAAGTTATGAAGAAGATTAGATTGCATGAAGAAAATTTATTTCACCTATGAAGTAGGAAAGGATGGCTCTCTGGGTTTTTTGGATGTCAAAGTAATATTAGCAGTAATGTAGAATAATATTGTGAAGGTCCTGCGATATCGATAAAAAAAACATTACAGGTTGCACTATCTTTTTGGATTCTAGTTGAAAAATTAAATAACATATTTAATTCTTATGAATATTTTGACAAAACCAACATTTAAAAATCAATAAGCATACATGGGCAATGGCAGTTGTTATTCAATATAAGAAACAAAAGTTTGGTAATTTATTTTCAAGCGGTTTATGAACTAAAAATATTCCACTACATTTGATAGTGTTGCCGCTCCATATGAATAAATTCCCGAATACTTGAGCCATACTTACACCCGAATCTATAGTCGAGCGCTTGAGCATTGCTAATGCAAAAGCATCGACTGTATTCAATAGACCATCGACTTACCCAAGCAATGCTTAAGAGGTTAGGATTATCTTCGTTTCGCCTGGCGGTACATGTAAAAGTACTGGCCGCAGAATGTGGAATACTTCTCTTTCGTAAAATGCTCCTACATAAATTACTAAGCTTTTATATTTTGTGTAAAAATGCTTTTGCTGTATTCTCCCTCTTGTTGGAGTTGCTTCTTTCAAAATATTGGCTTAATTCCGCATTTTATCTCATTACCCGCCATTAAAACAAACACTGCCACCCGCCATTTTGTTTTTGTTTGACATTTTGCAATCCCTCAGCCGGATATCCGTGTGTTAAAATGTCATTGAAATGTCCGCAAATATTTCCAATCCAATCCAAAACAAATCAAATACAAGAATCAAAGGCGGAAGGTCGTTAAAACACCACAGAAGATAAGAAAAACCAAAAAACACTCCGTATACGCGTTATCGTGAACCGAGTATCTTGTTTGACGTTTTCAAGCAATGCTCAAGCTTCACTATTGCTATACTCGGCTCGAGCCGATGCTTAAACATTGTCAAATCGACTATAGAATGAAAACAGGTACTCAGGCATTACTCAAGCAAGCATCAATGCTTAAGCATCGACTATAGATTCGGGTGTTAGCGGTGTTATCTGATATTTCTCGTCTATTGAACCCATTCAATACTTAAGTATCGCACAGTACTCAAGTTTTACTTGGCTGATCGTTATTCAAGTAATAAACCGATACTCGACTATAAATTTGGGTGTCAAACAAGTAGTAAACAAACCTGGCGGTAATAATGAATCGATATTAGGCGCTGGCGTTGGCGGTGACCTCCTTTCTTGTCCATCTGGCATACCTCTTTCTGAAGAGCTAATTCTGTGAAAAAATAAATTCTGATAATTAAAGTTCTTCTAACCCATCTGACCATAGATAGGATGTCCGTTCACAACATATTTAACATTTGGTCGGCAAAAATACATTATTCATACGTAATACGAGGTATGTAAGAAAAGTAATAGCAAAGGCTCTAAAGGCAAAAAACATTCAACTACAAAACCTTTCTCAATAATCGAGAAAGCTACAGATTGGATTCTGGAGGTTGATTCGGTCTCTAAGCAGTATAAATTCCCTGAAAGTCTCGGATGCACAGCCCTCCGTCCAGATATAACTCTTTACTCTCTATCTCGGAAGGTGGCTCTTATTGTAGAATTAACTGTTCCATGGGAATCAAATATCCCAAAAGACCACGAGTACAAATTAAATAAATACCATGATCTTGCAAATGCCGTAACCCGGAACGGCTTCACTGTTCACCTTCACGCGGTGGAAGTTGGCGCTCGTGGCCTGCCAGCTAAATCTCTATTTCACCTCTTTAAAGATCTTGGCCTTTCCAGAAAAATAATCAACTCTTTCTTAGAAAAATTATCTAAAACTGCGATTTGCGCATCTCAAATTCTATGGCTTCGAAGGGGGAGTGAATGGGTGGTAAGGTGAACGCTCACATGTGGCAAGACAGCTGTCCTAAACCTACCACAGCCGGTTCGTAAGTCCGGAATCCACTGCTCACCCCCCAGAAGTGTTAAAAATAGTATAATGATGGGCCCGACTCCGGTCGGTGAATTCCATGGCAGCTCCGTTTGTATTTATTTATATACTGACAACACTGCGACCGATCTGGCGACGCTGTGTTGTTTTACTTTTTTAGGTGGGTGTGTTCACTTTTTTAGGTGTACTTTTTTAGGCGTGATGACTATTTTATTTTTCTCTTTTGATGACACATCTACAGACCAAGAGCTTTTGTAGATACCTTAACCAATTTTTTACAACTAGCCGTTCTCTCAATTTGGCCATTACAGGAAAAAAGCATGTTTCCAATTAATATATAGATTTTTAATTTTTCTCTTTTGATGACACATCTAGAGACCAAGAGTTTTTTTAGACACCTCAACCAAATTTTTACACCTAGCCCTTCTCTCAATTTTTCCATTACAGGAAAAAACATGTTTCAAATTAATATGATATTACAAACAATATTAATCGATAGGATTAAAAACTATCATTAAAAATAAGCAAATCTAAAGAAATAACTCGTATTTATCCTACCTATTATAAGGTGGTAGATGAACACTTACTTGTGGCAAGACTGCTCTCCTAAACCTACCACAGCCGGTCGTTAGTCCGGAATCCACCGCTCACCCCCCAGAAGTGTATCACTACTATTATGATGGGCCTGACTTCGGTCGGTGAATTTCATGGCAGCTCCGTTAGTATTTTATTATTTAAAATAAATAATTGTAAAATAGTAAATTGGAAAGAAATAGTAAATCATATACGCCGAATACATTGAGGAGTGTCAATTGCTGTGGGCAAACCTGCCACCTTCGGGAGTTATAGCGACATGCCATTCTGTCTCCCATGAAGTGAATGCAAAGACTTTGAGGACAAACACATTTCACTGTCGAACTACGCCAACAGCCCAAAAGAGTCCAATGCCTGGGAAGTGAACCTAGCGGGCTGACACCTCGCGCCCTCACTACCAGATTTGGCCGGATCTCTCCATCATTCAGTCCGGTCAAAGATTCCAGGTTGCTTGCGTACTCTATCTGACATTTACGGTAATTCAGATCGATTTGTCGCGGATCCGAGGCCCCTTTGCCCGTGAAGCTCACTCAAGATGGAGTGGCCAACAGATCGTTTCTAAAGGTCCCCATTCATAGGCACTCCATTTGGCAACGCTCCATTCCATCGCTCCAAATTAGCGCATTATCTTGTCATGAATGTAAAAATCCGTGTGTGGCATCGCTCCGAATGTTGGATTTCCAATCATTCCGAAATCCAGCGCGGCGCAGCTCCAATGGTCACAGTCCAATTCATCGTGAATGCAAACTCGTACTCTGCTCGTGAGTGTCGAAACCGGAATCCATTTTGAGCTCAGTCGGCCGGATGCTGTGGTGATAGTTTTACAATAAAATACAAACGGAGCTGCCATGGAATTCACCGACCAAAAATCGGGCCCATCATATATAATTATTATACTTCTGGGAGGTGAACGGTGGATTCCGGACTAACGATCGGCTGTGGTAGGTTTAAGACAGCTGTCTTGCCATATGTGAGCGTTCACCTTACCACCCATTCACTCCCCCTTCGAAGCCATAGAATTTGGGATGCAGAAATTGCGGTTTTAAATAATTTTTCTAGAAAGGAGTTGAGATTATTTTCCTGGAGAGACCAAAATCTTTAGAAAGGTGAAACAAAGATTTAGCTGGCAGGCCACGAGCGCCTACTTCCACAGCGTGAAGGTGAACAGTGAAGCCTTTCCGGGTGACGGCATTTGCGAGATCATGGTATTTATTTAATTTGTACTCGTGGTCTTTTGGGATATTTGATTCCCATGGAACAGTTAATTCTACGATAAGGACCATCTTCCGAGATAGAGAGTAAAGAGTTATATCTGGACGCAGGGCTGTGCATCCGAGACTTTCAGGGAATTTATACTGCTTAGAGACCGAATCGACCTCCATAATGCAATCTGAAGCTTTCTCGATTATTGAGAAAGGTTTTGCAGTGAGATGTTTTTTGCCTTTAGAGCCAACCCGCACAAACTGTATTGAGGGTTTAGAGGATACTGTGGAACCCTTGTTGGCACGAGCCACTGAGAGGCTAAGTACCTCGTGAATAACAGCAAGGACTTTGTCGTGGCGATAAGTGTACTGTCCTTGATCCAAGGTCACCTTGCAGCCAGCTAGAATATGTCTAGCTGTGCAAGGGGTGTTGCTACAAAGAGGACATGAACTATCCTCGGCATAGCTCCAACGAGCGAGGTTACTGGGGTCTGGAAGTGTATGCTGAAAGGCATTTAAATAAAATTTCAGCATCTCTGGCGTCCAGTCATACAACATTACTTTCCAGTGCATTGGAGGAGGAATGCAAAAGTCTCCAATTGTTGTCCAATCATTCTGGCATTGAAGGCCAATAACGTAATTGGCGTCGCTCTGCCGTATTTATATTATTATTATTATTATATTATACACTAGCAGCTTAAGGCTGATGTGTGTATATCACATGCACTTGTTTTTAAACTTGGGACTGTTTTGCACTAAGAAAAATGTCCAGTTTGTTTTTAAAGCTATTAACAAAGATAGCACTGATCACTTCCTTTGGCAACGCATTCCAAGCACCACTACACGATTTGTTAAAAAATATTTCCTGGGGTTTAAGGCTGCAATTGTCTTATTTAGCTTCAACTTTGTATTAACCCCTCAGGCCCCGATTGGCCGATATCGGCCACAAAACGATTCAGCGTGACTGCCCCGTTTTAATTTTATTTTAATTTATTTGTTTTATTTTATTATCTTTCATTATGCTAATGTGTTTCATTTTAATTATGGGTACAGTGGTTTTGGCAGTAATTAATGTTTTGGTGAGACAGTGTCGTAATTCAATTTTTTTACTAATTTTTACTAAATTTTTTTGGGACAGCAACTGGTCAATCGGCTGAGGAGCCGAGGCCTGAAGGGTTAATAGTATTTTTTTGTCAAAATAAAACCAGGTTCTTGTCAAATACGAAAATGACTGCATTGGCGGCGGCCTTGGGACAAAGGCCTATCAGAAACATTAAAAGCCAAAGCCGCTTTTCATAAAATAATTATTATATTCTAGCTCAATCGAGTTTTTATTATTCATTTATATACAAACGCGCTACGAATGGGGCTTATTTTTAGCCGTGGGATGCCACAGCTAAGAGCCTAAAAAAATAAGAATATCTTAAGACTTACTCATCGTTCATAAGTGGTACAGTTGTAGAATCCTGTAGCATTTCTGTATCGGCACCATCGACAGAATCGTTTGGATCAGCGGTGAAACTTGCTGATGTATTTGCGCCAACGCCTTGCATTCGAGTATCTGTTAAATTAAAAAAAAATACAGATCGAAAGTGAGTTTCACTCACGTACTGAGGATTCCATACCATAGTAAGAAAGTAATTTTTGCTATGAAACATTTTCGCCACGGATGCAGATTATTGATTTACTGATTACGATTCCGATTCCTATTATTTCCTATCCGATTTCTATTTCTCCTCGAAGAGGGACTACCCTCGAAGGGCCGCCGTGAACTCTGCCTAGGGCTGTAACCTATATCATAGACAGTTGGGATCGGAGGTTCTGGGCGGTTTGCGCACCATGCTCCGTAAGTCAATTGACTGTGCACTCCGGGGAATAACCGGGGAAGTCTGGAAACGTATGTTCCCTGAGCAGCGGGGATAGTATGCGTATATATATATAGCGTATGGCGTGCAGAGCGACATAAATATTTTTTATTTTCAATCAAAAAATAGAAATTTAATTGAAAACAGAATAATACATAGCAATTGAAACATGTTAGAACAATACAAAAAAGATTTGAGAAGTTAAGGTAAACATTTTCAATTTAAAATGCTGATATTGAGTGACCTTATCCAGCTTTGTGCGCGAGGTGGGTGTGGGCGTAGCTGCCGTTGTTGGAGTGTTTGGGGCCATCAGTCCATCCGGCACAATGGGCGGGATGAACTGAACGGCAGCGCCGCACTCTTCAACCCCATTTGTGGAGCATTCCGGCGCATCTGCCGCGGCCTGTGCGGATGCGGTTAAGGGTCAACCCGCGCAGGTCCAATCCAGGCGGGCAGGTGTGCACGGATGAGATGAGGTCATGCTCTTCCACCCCGCAGTTGGTCCATTCTGTCTGCCAAGCGGCTCCAGGATCGAACCTGTCGGCGAGGAGTGATTCGGCTGATTCCCACGGAGGGTTTCGGGAGCTCAGGCGTTTTTTGCGACTGGGAAAGTACGAGTCGGAGTGGAGTGGTAAATGCGGGTTTTGATCACACTTTGTCCACTCTCTGCACAGAGCGGTCTGGCGTCGAATATGTGGGGGTTCGATATTGCACAGCGGGGGTAGTGGTCGATCTGACGTCATCTATCCTATCTGTTGGCTACTCGATCCCGTGTTAGCTTAAGGGGTAAAGGGCGCCTCGGTCCGTAATCAATTCGACTTTGAATTACCGTGCAAGCGATCACTAATCTATGATCAGACTGGAAGATGGAAATATCTGGTAGTAAAGGCCCGCTGGATCCTCTCCCCAGTGTCTTGAGTTACGGCGTTGGACTCATATGGGCTGATAGCATAGTTTGACTGTAGATTGTGTTGTCACTAAGTCTTTACGTTCACTCCATGGGAGACAGAATGACACAATGTTGTTATAACTCCCTGGGGTGATAGGTTCGCCTATTTTAATTGACACACCCACAATGTGGCTGTGTTATCTAATAATATTAATTCAGTACTCACCTTCAATATTAGTAAATTGCTCGATTTCTTCAATTTCCACAGGCGAATGGAGTACTACACGAGAAATATCAAGATCCAGAGCTGTACTTGATCCAGTTGCACTTCTATCGCTATTTGAATGTCCATTCTGTGGTGGGTCTACCCTTGAAGAGGCGTCAGGACTGCCGACCCTGTCGTCAGTCAACGATTGAGTCGGATTAGGTGACGCTGGAAGGTCGTGTTCTGGAATGTAAGGCTTCAAATCGAGGACCGGAGTACCGTTGACCATGTCCACACCGGAGAAATGTATGCAGTTCTCTAAAAAAAAAAACAAGTCAATAGGGATGTGTCCGCAAAACTTTTTGTAAAAGGCGCTAGTGGCGATTGGCCCAAGGTGTGAAGTCCGCGATGCACCTTGCGAGCGAGCAACTACTCAAAGCGCCGATAGTTGACCGTTGCAGTGCCGCCAGATGACTAGCACAATTTCCAGTCATACTACTTCCATAATACTATCATTGATTATATAGCCTACTAGATGACCCGGTGAACTTCGTACCACCTAAAATTGATTTGATTGTAACTCTTCATAAGCGTTTATTGATCCTAATCAACCTTCCAAATCCAATTCATTGAAATCTATAATATGGCCGAATCATGTACGGTTTGAGTTTCGTTTGGTGATTAAATGAAAGCCGTTTGTAATTAAAATAAATTCAATGTATTTAATTTACATGATGAAATATAAATGCTTTTTCGACTATTCCGACTTTTTCGGCTTTTCGACTTTTTCGTCTTTTCCGACATATTTGCATTTTTCGACTTTTTGGACTTTTTCGTCCTTTTTTACTTTATTGATTTTTCGACTTTTTCGACTTTTCCGACTTTTTCGACTATTCCGCTTTATTCGATTTTTTCAACGTTTTTGACTTTTTCGATTTTTTGGACTTTTTTGACTTTTTTAACTTTTTCGTATTTTTTTACTTTTTTGACTTTATCGACTTTTCTACTTTTTGAAATTTTACACAATCGCACGGAATGAATAACAGTTATGGATGGCACAGCTGTCAAACAATACGATCGCCGCGATAGCCATCTAGAAAGTGGCCAATGTGCCCAAAATGACCAATTTCGATTTTTTCGATTTTCAGTTGTTTCTTTGAGTTTTTCCTAAATATATTTTTTTGTAAACCACCCCTGAATCAAGGCAAACAAAACAAAAAAATAATAATACAAATCGGTCGAGTCATTTTCGAGATCTTGCGAGACTAACGCACGGCGATTCATTTTTATATATAAGAAGATTAGATTGCTTAATGCAGTGTTGATTCGGCAGTTAGGATTTTACTATGAATGCAAGGTGTTTTAAAAACTGATAAATATTCTCTTAAGGTGCACTTAAAAAGGCGCTCTAAACTCGCATAAACAAACAAAATTTTAAATCATAGTTCTTATTATTTTAATAATATTTACAGAAGGATGTCAATTATTAATTTCGTAAAAAGGTTTTAATAAGTAAAGGTTACACACTATAATGTTTAGACTAATACATATTAGGACCTTGCATTGAAATAAATAAATACAAACGGAGCTGCCATGGAATTCACCGACCGGAGTCGGGCCCATCATAATACTAAGAAATACCGTAAGAATACCGTACTTGGATTTCCTAAGAAATACCGTAACTTATATTTCTAGTAATTTATCAAATTGCAAAATACTTCATGTCAAAGCGTCATCATTAGACTTCAATTATCAGTCTGTGTCATTTCGTTGAAGTGTCAACAACGGTAATTTTGTTAGCTTCGAAGATGTCGAAATTTGAGCCGAGAAAACGTTGTTTGCGGGAAGAAATGCTTTTCTGCTTTCATCTTAAGAAAACTGCTGCAGAATGGCATAGGTTGCTGCTGGAGGCTTACGGGGAATTTACTCCGACAGAAAGGACTATTGAGACTTGGTTTATCCGATTCAAAAGTGGTGATTTCGACGTGCAAGACAAAGAGCGCCCAGGCCAGGAGCAAAAATTTGAAGAAGCCGAATTGGAGTCCATACTCCATGAAGATTCGAGTCTGACGCTGGAAAAGATAAGTGAAGTGCTTAATGTTCCTCCCTCAACCGTTTCGAGACGTTTAAAATCTATGGGAGTCATTCAAAAGGAAGAGCACTGGGTTCCTCACGAGTTGAAGCCGAGAGACATCAAAAGACGTTTCATGACTTGTGAAATGCTCCTTCGCCGTCAAAAAAGAAAAGGTTTTCTCCGCCGAGTTATCACCGGCGACGAAAAGTGGATCTTTTACGAGAACCCCGAATGCAAAAAATATCGCTCATACCCCGGTGAATCACTTCCATCGACCTCAACAGCCCCGCCGAAGAAAGACATCCACGGATCCAAGGTAATGCTTTGCATTTGCTGGGGCCAGCAGGGTGTCATCTATTACGAGCTGCTGAAACCAGGAGAAACCATCACTGGCGATCGTTATCGAGCTTAGCTCAAGAATTCGAGCGATGCGATGCTGTGAAGATAAAACGGCCGGAATACGCTAAAAGGCACGACAAGGTAATTTTCCAGTATGACCATGCTTGACCACACGTTGCGATGCAAGTCAAGAACTTCCTGGAAACGCTTCGCTGGGACATCCTACTTCACCCGCCGTACTCCCCAAATATTGCGCCATCCGACTACTATTTGTTCCGGTCAATGGCCCATGGCCTTTCCGAGCAGCGCTTTCTAGTCTTTCGAGGATATTGAAAAATGGCTGGATTCGTGGATAGCCTCCAAGGACGAAGACTTCTTCCGCCGGGGAATCTGTCTCTTGCCAGAAAGATGGGGGAACGTCATAGCTAGCGATGGACAATACATTGAATGAAATGCACTTCCCAATTTGCTTCGAAATAAATGTTCAACATCACAAAAAAATCGAAGTTTTCAATTCAAAGACCTAATAGATCTCTGAATATTATTTCTGTGATGTAATCAGCCTGTATAAAAATGCAATAGATAGCACTAATAATTGAATATTATTATTATCATAGGTTAAATAATAGGTTATTATAAACAATCAGTCCTTTATAAAAACCATTCAATGAGCCCGATTGCGTTTCTTCTTGAACTAAAATAGGAACTTGGTTTAACCGAACAAGACAGAGCAATACGTTAGAACGAAATATGAAATGAACTGTCGTCGATTTTCCCGCACCACAACTACCTGTCGAACTTATAGGCGCACGAATAATAATAAATACAAACGGAGCTGCCATGGAATTCACCGACCGGAGTCGGGCCCATCATAATACTATTTTTTTTACACTTCTGGGGGGTGAGCAGTGGATTCCGGACTTACGAACCGGCTGTGGTAGGTTTAGGACAGCTGTCTTGCCACATGTGAGCGTTCACCTTGCCACCCATTCACTCCCCCTTCGAAGCCATAGAATTTGAGATGCGCAAATCGCAGTTTTAGATAATTTTTCTAAGAAAGAGTTGATTATTTTTCTGGAAAGGCCAAGATCTTTAAAGAGGTGAAATAGAGATTTAGCTGGCAGGCCACGAGCGCCAACTTCCACCGCGTGAAGGTGAACAGTGAAGCCGTTCCGGGTTACGGCATTTGCAAGATCATGGTATTTATTTAATTTGTACTCGTGGTCTTTTGGGATATTTGATTCCCATGGAACAGTTAATTCTACGATAAGAGCCACCTTCCGAGATAGAGAGTAAAGAGTTATATCTGGACGGAGGGCTGTGCATCCGAGACTTTCAGGGAATTTATACTGCTTAGAGACCGAATCAACCTCCAGAATCCAATCTGTAGCTTTCTCGATTATTGAGAAAGGTTTTGTAGTTAAATGTTTTTTGCCTTTAGAGCCATCCCGCACAAACTGTATTGGGGGTTTGGAGGATACTGTCAAACCCTTGTTGGCACGAGCCACTGAGAGACTAATTACCTCGCGAATAACAGCGAGAACTTTGTCATGGCGGTAAGTGTACCGTCCTTGATCTAAGGCCACCTTGCAGCCAGCTAGAATGTGCCTAGCTGTGCAAGGGGTATTGCTACAGAGGGGACAAGAACTATCCTCGGCAAAGCTCCAACGAGCGAGGTTACTGGGGTCTGGAAGTGTATGCTGAAAGGCATTCAAATAAAATTTCAGCATCTCTGGCGTCCAGTCATAGAGCATTACCTTCCAGTGCATTGGAGGCGGAATGCAAAAGTCACCAATTGTTGTCCAATCATTCTGGCATTGAAGGCCAATAGCATGAGCCATACTCTTGCTGTCGTAATCTCCCCGCAAAAGAGACTTCTTCAAGTCCACGTCGCTCGTGGTTGTACTGCCATACCCCAGACCAGTGCCATTCTGGCTGATTCCAGTAAGGAACCTTTTGTGGAAGTCTACGCGGGCTTGTAGTTCATTTGAATCACTACAGCCACTTATTACGTGCTTCGATATTGCCGGATCTTTGGAATTGCACAGAATCGAATTTTTGGTTATTCTGGAGTTGGCGTAGAGCAGAGAGGGCAGTTTAAGCGCTAGCCCAAAATTTTGTTTGGACCTGAAGAGAGTCGAGGGGTCAGCTGGTTTGGCTAAGGACAGCCAGGATTTTAAACTAGCTGTCACCAGTGCATCTAGACGGGACAGTTGGGTTTTGGTAAAATCGTAAATAAGAAAGGGCCATGACAAATGTGACGTTAGATAATTGTCATAGATCCAGGCCTTACGAGGGCCAGAAATTAGCAAGGCATCTATTTTCGCCAGGCAACTTTTGAAATGCTCTATAACATGATCGCCCGAGACGTCTTTTCCCTGATGGGTGATTTTTCTGCCGAGGAATTTGAAATGATTGTTTGGGTCTATAAGGGAGATATTAGAGCCCTTATAGACCAATTTGGGGTCATAGGATGTAAATTTTGTGCCCATGCGGGCGAGTCCAAGGCAAAAACATTTGGAGGGCTTCACTTTTATACAGCCTGACCAGTCGCAGAAAAGCTCCACTTTCTGTAATAGCAGGGAAAGCTGCTTGGGGCTTCTGGTAATGAAAGTTAGGTCGTCGGCAAAAGCGAGGCACGACGAGGTGTATTGGCCGTCTGTTTTAAAACGGTAGCCCCACTTCCTGTCAAACTGGCTCAGGCTTTCCAGAAGTATATTAAAAACTATATTAAAAATCGTCGGGGAGAGGCAACAGCCCTGAAATAGTCCAATTGAATATGGTATAGAGCGGGTAGTCCATTCTTGCGTTTTAACATGGAAAGTCAGACAGTTGTAGTAGGAGGCTACAATGTCACGCACGACTGGTGGGAAGTTGTACCAGCGGAGTGCAAAGTGGAGGAGACTGTGTCGGACTGACCCAAAGGCATTCTCTAGGTCGAGCCAGCATACATTGATTTGGCGTTCGTGCTGTCTCGCATCCTTGATGGCAGCAGCCAGGAGAGAGTTGTGCTCGAGGCAGCCCGAGACGCCGCGCATGAAGCCTTTTTGAACTGATACTCCAAGGTACTCATTCCGGTGCATGAATTCGCTCATCCTCGTGTGGACTATGCTAAAAAAGATTTTGGCCACAGTGTCTGTGAGAGCAATGGGCCGAGCGTCCTTTGGTCCGGTGCAAACTGGGACCTTCGGAATTAAGATGACTGTCGCTCGGCCAAAATTCTGTGGGACTACACCGCTATTCCATATATTTCGGAAGATGGATCCTAAATATTGCAGAAGGCAGGGGCATTTTTTGTATACTAAATAGGGAATACCATCGGGACCCGGAGTAGAGCCCGACGGCTTCCTCTTTACTTGATTAAGAATCTCATCTAGTGATGGAGGTTGAGAAGCAAAAGCTACCGTAGGCAGGGGCGGAGGTGTAATGCCCGGCGGAGGGCTGTAATTATGGAGCCGCATTGGGTCCTCATACGTGGTCGAAAAGTATTCCGTGGCCATATCTTCCGGGATTTGGATTTTTCCCTTGGCGGCAGACAAAACCGTTTTGCTGTAGTTAAAACGGTTTTTGTCGAACCGGGCTTCCTCTTTGGATTTGAGAAATGCTGCCTTGCGCTTGTCGTTTTGCGTTGCTACGCTCTGTATGAGTTTTAGTATAGAGCGGTACGCGCGCGAGAAGTTGTGGCAGAGGGCTTTATCCCCGGCTTTCTTGGCTTCACGTAACTGGCGACGAAGTAGCCGCTTTTGCCTACGGAGCTTTGCCTTAAATGCGTTTTCTCTGTGAACCGGGTCGACATGGGTAGATTTTGGGTAAACACCCGAGAAGTATTCATGGACCGCCACCTGGAAGGATGACAGCTGGACGCTGGCAGGGGCATTACGGTTCACAGAGTGGTCAAGAATAGAAGTTAAATTATTATTTATTTTATTTATTTATTTATTTATTTATTTCCATAATTCAAGATACAAATTACAAAGAAAATCCTTATTCTAACAAAAAAAAACAGTTTATAATAAGTGTATATATTATACCTAGCTTAGAAAGGAAATTCATCTTTTGACATGACGGTTTACCACCTCACTAGGTATGAACCTGTGTTGAGGTGGTACTAACATCGATGAATTCTTTTGAGACGAGAGGGCAAGTCTTATCTAATACTTGAGTATAATTTAAAATTTAAAGTTAAATTTAAAAACATCAATAAAATTATAAACTAAATTAAAATTTATGACAATCTACTAAGTTATATGGAATAATAATATTTTTTTATATATATTTGATATAAACACATATAAATATGTATACCATATATAGATATATATTAATATAATATATCCAGTCCGTCTGTTATCCGTCTGTTATTATGAAATTCCCAGTCCTCTTTCGCAAGTGAAGGGAATTTTAGAGGAGGGAAGGATACGATTTGCGCGGGTAGAGGAGACCGATCGGGTGACAAACTGCGGGCAGATGTGGAGTCAAGGGACATGTGAGGTTCAACTCTGTCCGTGACTCCTTGCGACGGTTTAAGACACTGACGTGCAGCGTCGCTATCATCGTGCCCAGCAATGTGTTTATTTAACCATGCTAATCGTTTATATTGTTTCCCGCAGATAAGGCAAGCAAGGTCCGGTGTCGTTTTAGCCGTGTCGTTGTTTGGGGTTTCTACTGGGGTAGCGGGAATTCTCCCCCCCTGATAGGCCGCTTGGGGGCATATTTCCTTTTTTTTCTTTTTTGCTTTATAAATAATCGGGTCTGGCTTGCAAGGCCATCGACCCGATGCGTTCTTTCACGCCGTCCACCGTCTCTCCGGCTGTCACAACTCTTTCGTTGTTGTCATCCTGATGATCAGGGGGTTTACAATAAATACAAACGGAGCTGCCATGGAATTCACCGACCGGAGTCGGGCCCATCATAATACTATTTTTTTTACACTTCTGGGGGGTGAGCAGTGGATTCCGGACTTACGAACCGGCTGTGGTAGGTTTAGGACAGCTGTCTTGCCACATGTGAGCGTTCACCTTGCCACCCATTCACTCCCCCTTCGAAGCCATAGAATTTGAGATGCGCAAATCGCAGTTTTAGATAATTTTTCTAAGAAAGAGTTGATTATTTTTCTGGAAAGGCCAAGATCTTTAAAGAGGTGAAATAGAGATTTAGCTGGCAGGCCACGAGCGCCAACTTCCACCGCGTGAAGGTGAACAGTGAAGCCGTTCCGGGTTACGGCATTTGCAAGATCATGGTATTTATTTAATTTGTACTCGTGGTCTTTTGGGATATTTGATTCCCATGGAACAGTTAATTCTACGATAAGAGCCACCTTCCGAGATAGAGAGTAAAGAGTTATATCTGGACGGAGGGCTGTGCATCCGAGACTTTCAGGGAATTTATACTGCTTAGAGACCGAATCAACCTCCAGAATCCAATCTGTAGCTTTCTCGATTATTGAGAAAGGTTTTGTAGTTAAATGTTTTTTGCCTTTAGAGCCATCCCGCACAAACTGTATTGGGGGTTTGGAGGATACTGTCAAACCCTTGTTGGCACGAGCCACTGAGAGACTAATTACCTCCCGAATAACAGCGAGAACTTTGTCATGGCGGTAAGTGTACCGTCCTTGATCTAAGGCCACCTTGCAGCCAGCTAGAATGTGCCTAGCTGTGCAAGGGGTATTGCTACAGAGGGGACAAGAACTATCCTCGGCAAAGCTCCAACGAGCGAGGTTACTGGGGTCTGGAAGTGTATGCTGAAAGGCATTCAAATAAAATTTCAGCATCTCTGGCGTCCAGTCATAGAGCATTACCTTCCAGTGCATTGGAGGCGGAATGCAAAAGTCACCAATTGTTGTCCAATCATTCTGGCATTGAAGGCCAATAGCATGAGCCATACTCTTGCTGTCGTAATCTCCCCGCAAAAGAGACTTCTTCAAGTCCACGTCGCTCGTGGTTGTACTGCCATACCCCAGACCAGTGCCATTCTGGCTGATTCCAGTAAGGAACCTTTTGTGGAAGTCTACGCGGGCTTGTAGTTCATTTGAATCACTACAGCCACTTATTACGTGCTTCGATATTGCCGGATCTTTGGAATTGCACAGAATCGAATTTTTGGTTATTCTGGAGTTGGCGTAGAGCAGAGAGGGCAGTTTAAGCGCTAGCCCAAAATTTTGTTTGGACCTGAAGAGAGTCGAGGGGTCAGCTGGTTTGGCTGACCAAGTTGACCAGTTTGAACACATTTCGTGCCGCGGTAGAATTAGCTGTTTGATCTTCGGTGGGTAGTTTTAATGCGGAAAAGTGTCAATCGGTCATTTCAAATTCTGCTCTGACGTACTGCAATGTCTCGTTCCCATGAACTAATTTCCGATTTTAGTTCATGAGAAACGCAATCTAGCTCATTATCAATATTATTATGGCAAGTTTCCCCGGACAATGCTACCAGTACCACCTGCATGTCACCAGCACAGAAGGGTTGCCAAAACGTACTATGGCATTGAGCAATGGATTATCCTATATAATCAATGATTATCCTATATAATAATGTAATAAAGATTCTATTCATTTATACATTCAAGAAAAATCAACCTACCTTCTACCCTCTCGATCCGAACCAGCGACAAACCGACTGGGCATGGCCTGTGTGGCGATCGCGTTGCGAAAACACCAAATTTTTGGGTCTTCGGCGCACTTCCGTCTGCTGAAGAATTATTAGCACGAGGCGGGGAAACTTTGGCGTGTGTCAAGCGACTGCTGCCCGTGGAGTGAAAGTGGAAGATGATCCTGAAAATAAGTAGTATCTTACCAGGGTATAAATTAAGGGAGCAGCGAGGGGTGTCAATTGATAAAGGCAAATCCGCCACCCCAACTTGGGTTGTCGACTACAGCGGGCGAGCCTGTCACCTCAGGAAGTTTTAACGATTAGTCGTTTTATCTCCCTGGAGTGAGCGCAGAAGACTTGAGGACAAAATAGTCCACCATCTAGCTACGCCACAAGCCCGTAAAAGGCCAACGCCTTAACCGCGAGATAGCCAGGAGTGTTACCCGGCGGGCTTACACTCACGCCCTTACTTCCAATTGTGACCAGATTACTCCAGTCTCTCGATTGGTTACGAGTTTGAGGTTGCTTGCGCGGTCCTCTCCCTTACGAAGCGGTGAAATGGTGTTTACCGAATCTATCGCGGACCACAGCGTCCTTTGCCCGGCTGTTCACCCAGGATCAGATGGCCGATGGTCGTTTCAAGAGCAGTCGCCTTAAGGTCCGCAACCACCCCCGCTCTATAGGAAACAGTACAGCTTCCAGACTCCCCCAACTGTTGGACTCAGTGGTCGACTCATGGAACAACCTGCCTGACAAGTGGTGAGAAGAGGAACAACTAGAGATGTCAACTAGGAAGTTTTAACGATATTGGATCGTTCTGTCTCCCTTGAGGTGAGCGTAGAAGACTTGGGACGAAATAGTCCACTGTCTAGTTAGGCCACTCGCCCGTCAGAGGCCAACACCTTACGGCGAGACACTTGGAAAGGTCACAGCAGGCAGCCTCGCCCCCTGACTATCAGTTTAGAAGGATATCTCCATCTGGAACTAACCATCAGGGCACTTCCTACCTCCTGACCGGTTTTGGGATCGAGGTCGCTTGCGGGGTCCTCTCCCTTACATAGCGGTGATATGGTGTCTGCCGAATCTATCGCGGACCACGGCATCCTTAGACCCCGGCTCTTCACCCGGGATCAGGTGGCCGAATGGTCGTTTCGAGAGCTGTTGCCGTAAGGTTAACAACTATCCCCGCTCTATATGAAACATTACTGTTCCCAGACTCCTCCGGCTGTTAGTCAGAATGCACAATCGATTGTCTGACGCCGCACAGTGCGCAAAACGTCCAGGAGCGCCCGAAGGTTGACTCCTAGGGAAGACTGGCCCGCAGGCCAGAGTCCTACCCTGGTTTGCACTTCTGCCTAGAGGCTGCCGGATAGGTGTTGACCCGTGCGTTTGACCGACCCTATACAACTGGGTCTTAGTGGCCAAACTGCAACGAGGCCCATTAGCTCCCAACAGTGATTGTTTTTAAAAACTGATTGGACGAGTTCACAAAACCTTATAGGCAAAATTAGCTTACCACATATGGGAATATTCTTCCAATCCGGAAAGTGCATGTTCAGGGTTCGTTAATACATGATTATCGAGACGCACGCATCCCCGCGACTGCGACACTGATGGCTGTCGCGGAACGCAGCGCTTCGTTTGGAAATCGGACTCAATCACTCCGATCGGCTGGAATGTTACTTTTTCGAGCATCGCCGTAACTTTTGGCGCGGGAGCATCGGGTGCCACGCTTCCACTATTGCGGAACTCGCCGAGAACAGATATCATCGCATCGCAATCTTTCTTGTAGTCGTGCTTCATCGATACCATCTGTTGGCTGAATAAAAAGAAACTTTATATAATAAACAAATACAGCTGAGCTGCCATGGAATTCACTGACTGGAGTCTAGCCCATCTCAGAATTGGAGGGAAAATTCTAAGTTGGATATTAGACTTCTCGACCTCCCGACCTTACAAGTGAAAGTAGGTAACAAAAAATCCGAATATTTCACTGTATCCAGCGGAATACCCCAAGGGTCAGTGTTGGGTCCAGTTTCGTTCACCTTGTATATTTATCATAAAGAAGCTCATCCTGCAGAAGCTCAGCTTCCTCTCTCTCAATAATTCGCCAACGCACATCGAAAATGAAATTCGCCTCAAATACGATGCCCTAGTGGGGGCCGACTTTCGGGTGATATTCTGCTGGATCTCTAGTCATTCGGGAATTAGGGGCAATGAGACGATGGACGACCTGGCGAATTCGGCTCAAACTTTCGCCTCCGAAGTCGATTGCCATCTGCCTGTCTCCAACTTTTTCCCCTTGATAAATAATAAACTTTTTAAAAATTGGTCTTAGCGGCGCACTTCTTCTAACACAAAGGGCAAGAGCTTCTCATTTATCTAGAGCGAAATCCCTTCGAAGCCGTGGTACCACCACCAACCATTTAGTCGGAAAGAGATATCGATAATCTGCCGCATGAGGGTCGGACACTGCTCTACCCCATCGCACCTCCACCGTATTAATGTCCTTGCGTCTCCGCAGTGCGATTTTTGATATGGGGATTGCATGCTGGACCACCTATTCTTTAACTGGCCTATCCTCAATAATTATCCGAGTATTGTCGCAGACCTTATACAGTATAAAATCGAACTATGTGTTCTCCGCTTGTTATCCCTCAACTCTCCAAAAATATCGGGTGAGTGCAAAAGTTCATGCGGAGTTTGCGAGTAAAAGTAACACAGTTATTGAGCAAACAAAGTTCTTTATCCAATCAATGATATATTCATCGTTTCCTATAATATATCCATCGTTTTCAATAATCTGTTTCCAACATTCCGGCAGCATACGGATGCCCCGATCATAAAAACTACGTGGTTTAGATTCGAAGAACGAAGACACAACGTTTTTTAAGGCATCCAAAGAGTCAAGTTTTTTTCCATTTAAATGATTTTGCAATGACCGGAACAAGTGATAATCAGATGGTGCGATGAATAAGGACATCCCATTTCAGGCTGTTCAGTTTGCGCAGCGTCTGTCTCGAAACTTGTGGTCTGGCATTGTCGTGATGAAAGACTACGCTAATGCTACTTTTAATGCTAAATCTGTTAGGAAATAGCCTCAGACATGCAATATTTCAAAACAAAAAAAAACAAATTTACATACAAAAAAATAAATAGTGTTTAAAAGAAAATAACTTAGCCTACTATCATATAGGTATTTATGAATTGTTATAAAAAAAACAGAATTATTGCAGTATAGGAACCAGTCCCAAAGATCGAAAAATAAAGAAATACTACTAGATTCGATCATTGTGATGCTAAATGTGAAAGAAAAAAAGCTTCAAATGTGCAAAATTTCAAGACGTTTTTAAACTAAGTTTTTAAAATTGTTTTTTAAAAAGAAACTAAGATTGTTTTTTTAAAAGAATTATTTAAAAAAAAAAGCTAACTTATCCTACCGAAATGTATGGTTTTGACGCTTCTTTGAATGCCTATATCTCGCTTATTTATTGAGACCGGATAAATATTGTTTAAAATCAGGTCCGGTGACGTTTAAAAATCAACAATCTAGGAGAGTTTCCTATATAGCAAACCAACAACCTACCACCATATACTTAGGTGTTTACGAATTGGTTTATAAAAAAACTAACTTAACCTGCCGAAATACCTGTGATTGACGCTACTTACGCCTATATGTCGCTTATTTATAGAGATAAAGCAAAAATATTTACAGATTCCGAATCACATAGTAGAGCAACATTAAAGCATTTTCATTGTAGAAGAGTTTGCCAAACTGTATAAATACCTTAAAATTAAATTTCATAAACAAGTTATACACAATTTTAATGATGAAAAGGTAAAAAAAACATTTTACTAACCGTAAGTTTTTAATTTCACTCCTGGCGACCGACAACTGATTTTGCAACTGTAGCACATTATCGATCGACATTTTAATTAGTTAAAATCGCAAAAATACACAATTCGCTAAATAATTCACTATTTTTTCAATATCTATTTTTTCAAAAAATCATAACCTAAAAATCCATTTGACATAAAGCCGCGACTCTGTAGGGTTGAGCGATTCGCTAATTTGCACTGACAGCTGCGACCGCTACTTTTAGAACGCTGCTACTTTTCAAATTAATTCTAATTTGAAAATAATTGGCATCGCACAATTTGTAATAAATTTTCTATGTGTGTTTTTTATGTGATAATTTAACCGAATTTCGTATTTAGTGTTGCTTTTGTCGGGATTATTACGTTAAAGTAACACCAGCCAGGATGCGGGAGTAAGTACATTTTACTAACATTAGATGTCTTTTTCTTCAAATTTTCTTAATTTGTTGCAAAAATTTTCATTATTTTAACCGAAAATTTATAAAAAAGTGTACTATGTAACAAATATAACACTGGTATCACTCCAAAACAGACTGTAGTCTAGTGGAGCTGATAAAATCCATCAAATCTGTACTTTCTTTGCTTCGCAAACAATGTATTTGCTCTTTTCGACACTGTATTATTTATGTCAACATTGCAAATTTTTATTTTGGATTTAAATAAATAAATAAAATAAAAAATAATTAATCTTTGTTGTGTTCATATTCAATTCAACACAATGGGTTGATCATGCTCATCATCATCATATCATATCATGGTCGAAATGTCATGCTGAAATCATCGAATGATATACTCATTAGGTTTCTCTTCCTTATACTCGTCCTTATACCCAGCTTATACCTATTTATATTCTTCCTTATACTCAAAGTACTCAAGGATTATCGAGTAATCTGCTAAATTTGTTCGCTGATTACTTGAGAGATAGGCAGCAGTATGTGAAACTTGGAGTTTTTGATTCTAAGGTGTACCGTACCACACCTGCTTTGGCGTGTCAGGGGTCAAACCTTGGGCCTTTGCTGTTCAATCTCCTTATCAACGATCTGAGTACAGTAATCGTGTCGGCACAATGTTTAATCTTTGTCGTCTATACACATTGTACATGTCCACTTTACATGTCTACTTGTACATGTCCACTTTTAAATGTTCAAGAGCCACAGAAATTGCTGAATGTCATATCTAGAAGACAGATGGCATAACAAATAGAGAGAACAAAAATGACCACTTTGGGTGCTACAGGATCCTGTTCAGTTGGGCCACTATGACCCGCCTCGTTTATGGGTCGGCTTAACTTACGGGTTAACACCCTTTTGGTAGCCTCCTCGTAGAAGTTCAAGCCTGGGTAGGAATCTTGTTCCCTCTGCTATTGAGCATGCAGGTAGGTCAGTTTCTCCCGGGCGATGTTCTTCAGGTGCATCTGGGTGGTTTGCGCACCGTGCGGCATCAGCCAATCAAATGCGCACTTGGGGAGTCTGGAAACTTCATACGGTTTCCTGTGAAATGGGGGTGGTTCCTTTTTACTAATTATTATTATTATTATTATTATGCATCTAATGTCAGCTGCTCTTGAAATCGGCTACCCGATCCCGCGTGAACAGACGAGCAAAGGATGGCATGGCCCTCTAAAATTCTAACTGAATTACCGCTTACATCAGTAAAGAGTTTCAAGGCGATAGGTGAGGGCAGCAAACCCCGCCCACCGCCCGGGCAGTTATAACGACGAGGGTCGTCTTGTCTGCCCGGGATGTCGTGCTACGACAACCCTGCGCGTACCAGAAGGGTAAAACGCGCAGGGGGTGAAATAGGGTAAACCACCCCCCCCCCCCCGTACCGCCCCGAGAACCCATTTATTTAAAAAATAAAAGGTTTTACAAAAAAAATAAAAAATTTACAAAATATTACAAAATTTAACGAGAAAAGAAACAACAATATCGTAAATTTAGGAGCCGGTAAGCGGGGTAGAGGACGCTCCAGAACAATGAACGTGAAGGCGCACTGTCCGTGGGCAGGTCTCGGAGCAGCCACGGGGGGGAGGAATCCCTGGATCCTGCAAAGAACGAAACGCCCCTCGGGGCGGTAAAGAGACGGTCACAAAGACGGGCACTTCGGGCTGGAAGTAGCCGCCGAATCACGCCACCAAGGAAGAGGGTACCCCCTGGGGGGTATCCCGAAGCCTCATGCTTTCCCAAGAAGCCACCCAGTGCCCCACAAACTCGCCAAACGACTGGAAGCAGCTCCTACAACTGACCAAATCCGGGTACCAAATCGGAGAACGCCCAACGCACGCGCTTACATCAGGTAGATGACCGCGTAATCGACCTTGAACCCATAACCAGTCGGGAGGCCGGAGAAATCGGTCAAATCTGGCAGTCAGGGGCGAGGCGGCCAGCTGGGTGCTTCTCAGTGTCGCGCGAAAGGCGTTGGTCTCTGACGGGCGAGTTAGCGTAGATAGACAGTGAAGTGTGTTCTCCCTAAGTCATTACGCTCACTCCAGGTTGAATGAACAATTACATAACGCTATAACCTTTTGGGGTGACTGTTTGACCGTTGTAGATGTCACCTCGAAAGTGTACATGTCCACTGGAATTGTTGTGGCCTGCGAGCTTTTCACGCTATATTCGGGCCATTCGATCCTGGAGCCAGAATAAAAATCTCTAACTCAATATATCTAAATGTTCAGTGATGACATACACTAGACCAACAGCACCTCTGACATATGATTACTAAATCTCTGGTGATGTGCTAGCTAGAGTTGAGAAGGTAAATGATCTACGAGTTCTCTTTGGTTTTCAGCTTAGTCCAAGTCCACTTTTAAGTTACTAGGTTTCGATATTTGTAATCTAAAACATTTTGACAATGTCCGGGCTATGCATACATTATATAACTCAATTGTGAGAAGCAGATTGGAAACTAATTCAGTTTCCAATTCCAAAGATACACCCACTTGGGTGGTCACTACCTCCAACCTGAGGAGGTAAAACAATCTGGCGCCAAAAGCCTGTTGCGGTTCTTAAATGACACGAGGCTTAGCGCAGAACTATAGCAGGTGGCGAACACAATAGATCAGCAACGGTCGCAGTGTTACAAGGCTCATATAGACCTTAGAAAAGCCCCACACAACAAATAATAATACCTATTTATGTGTTTTCAAATTTCAGACTTTGCGGTAAATGCTCTTGCGGACAACGCCGTCGGCGCTCCAAGAAGGAGGTTTGTTTCTGTCTATTTGATTTATGGCTCCGTACTATAAGACATAATATGAACTGAACCCTATTTAATTTATTTAATTAATTTCATATTATATAATTCAACTATGATTAGGTGTACTAAGAATAGGTAATAGTAAAAACACATATTTTTATTTATTTATTTATTTATTTAAATCCAAAATATAAATTTACAATGTGGACATAAATAATACAGCGTAGAAAAGAGCAAATACTTAATCATTGTTAGAAGTCGCATGGAAACGAATGCACCTATTTGGAATCCACATGAAGATACTTATACCCTCATGCTGGAAAAGGTACAGAAGTGTTTTTTGAGATTTCTGTACTTCAAGCAGTACGGATATTATCCATTTTTGTATCCGACTGCATTTATCACAGGCATGGTTGGCTATAATTCTCTCTGTCTCAGAAGAGAAATGCTGACCATGTCCTATGTTTTCAATCTAATTCGTGGTAAAACTGATAACCCTAGCTTACTAGCAAAGGTGGATCTATTCATACCAAATAATTATCTCCGTACTCGATCGCACCATCTTTTCGCGGAGCCGTTCTCGCGCACTAACCTTACGAGGTGGAACTTGTTGGCGCGTGCTTTGCGGCGCTTAAATGAAATTCACTCGATGGCACCAGATTTCGATATTTTTACCGCCAACCCTCACTTGTTTAAATTGCAAGCTATTAATTATTTATTTTTACATGATAGCTAGTATTATACGTATCATTCTATTTGTATAGTTATGGTAATATCTTTATTAATTTTACTTTTCAATGCATTGGTTTTACTGTTATGTTGATTAGTAATAACTGAATAAACAAAAATAAATAAAATAAATAAAATAAAAAAATAAAAAATTGTTTGCGAATCAAAGAAAGTACAGATTTGATGGATTTTATCAGCTCCACTAGACTACAGTCTGTTCTGGAGTGATACCACTCTTATATTTGTTACATAGTACACATTTTTAAAACTTTTGGTTAAAATAATAAAAATATTTAGCTACAGAATTAAGAAAATTTGAAGAAAAGACATCTAATGTTAGTTAGTAAAGCGGTAATAATAAAAGAATAAAAGGATAATTACCTGCATATACACATTTATATAAAAATACACTCATACATATAAAAATATATATATACACATACACACACACATACATATATAGAAAACGTATCTACCTATAAATAAAAAATAAAAATAAAATACAAACGGAGCTGCCATGGAATTCATCGACCGGAGTCGGGCCCATCATAATACTATTTTTTTTTACACTTCTGGGGGGTGAGCAGTGGATTCCGGACTTACGAACCGGCTGTAGTAGGTTTAGGACAGCTGTCTTGCCACATGTGAGCGTTCACCTTACCACCCATTCACTCCCCCTTCGAAGCCATAGAATTTGAGATGCAGAAATCGCGGTTTTAGATAATTTTTCTAGAAAGGAGTTGATTATTTTCCTGGAGAGACCGAGATCTTTAAAAAGGTGAAACAAAGATTTAGCTGGCAGGCCACGAGCGCCTACTTCCACCGCGTGAAGGTGAACAGTGAAGCCGTTCCGGGTGACGGCATTTGCGAGGTCATGGTATTTATTTAATTTGTACTCGTGGTCTTTTGGGATATTTGATTCCCATGGAACAGATACTAATATATACTTTATATATATACGTATATAAAAATATATAAATAAAGAAAAATAAATAATTTCAAAAACTATGCTTTAATAATTTAAGATACAATTTCCATGAGCTGCCTTTCGCATTCGCCTCTACTTTTTGCACGTACCCATTTTGTGACCTCAGCTTTGAAAGCGGTACTGGTTCTCAACTTCTGCCCGTCGGTGAGTGTCGCAAGGAATGCATCATACATCCGGGGGGCGAGAAACAAATAATGTCTCTGGGCAAACCTTGTGTTCGTCCGAATTTGCTTCTGGGATTGCTTTTTTCTTGTGTCGTGTTTGTGATCTCGGCTGGAATGCCGATCTGTGTCGTGGTGAAAATATGTGACAATTGATTTTATGTAAAGCTGTCTGATATCAAGTATCCGGAAGTCATTGAAAAGTAAACAGTAAAAACAAGCTCTTATTAAAATGCTCTGTCCCGAGCCAACCTTGCGTGCAGCAGCCATGAATGAATCATAATTGAATACGTATACAAAATTTCGTTTCTGTGCTGTTGGCCGTTGAGATGTCCCCTCTTCGGAAGCCAACCCTGGGTACAGCAGCCCTGTTGCGATGAATTTTAGAACGGGCTATCGTAATTGAATGCGTATACAAATGCGCTGTTGACCGTTGAGGAATCACCTCATTGGAAGCCAACCCTGGGTGCAGCCACCGCGTCATGTTGAAATTTAAAACGGGCTATGCTGTTGACTGTGAAAGATTAGCTAAATCAAATTTAGGGAGTTAATGGGCCCTTGCTGAGTTGGCCACGAAGACCCATTCTGTTCAGGGTTGGTCACACTCACGGGTCAACACCTATCCGACGGCCTCCACGCATGAAGTGCAAGCCTGGGTAGGACTCTGGCCTTATGGTCAGTTTCCCCTGGGATTCTGGCGCTCCTGGACGGTCTGCGCACCGTGCGGCGTAAGCCAATCGACTGTGCACCCGACTAATAGTCGGGGGAGTCTGGAAGCAGTACTGTTTCCTATAGAGTGGGGGTGGTTGCGGACCTTACGGCGACTACTCTTGAAATGACCATCGGCCATCGGATCCTGGGTGAAGAGCCGGGCAAAGGACGCTGTGGTCCGTGATAGATTTGGTAAACGCCGTTTCACCGCTTCGTAAGGGAGAGGATCGCGCAAGCGACCTCGAACTCGTAGCCAATCGAGAGACCGGAGTAATCTGGTCACAATTGGAAGTAAGGGCGTGAGTGTCGGCCCGCCAGGTAACATTCCTAGCTATCTCGCGGTTAAGGCGTTGGCCTCTTACGGGCTTGTGGCGTAGCTAGACGGTGGACTGTTTCGTCCCTAAGTTTTCTACGTTCACTTCCATGGAGATAGAACGACTAATCGTTAAAACTTCCTGAGGTGACGGGCTCGCCCGCTGTAGTCGACAACCCAAGTTATAAAATCAGGTCATGCTCACCACAAAAATCCATTGTCATCGAAACTGAACCAACGTGTAAAATTTTAACTTCATAGGAAAAGAGGAAGTGGTTCTAATTCAGCTTGCAAGATTTGACCTAAACAAACATACATACATACTAACTAATATACATTGCAAGGTAAATAAATGGTTGTAAAAAATAATGACATTTAGGTTAAAATAAAGCGACAAATTGGTTCATCCCAATCAATTATACGGGGCCCCCGGGCCACGGGGGCCCCCAACCTGACCCGACCTGACCTGGCGACCTGAGTAGTATGTTCGAAATATTACAACCGGAGAAACTCCTGTCTTCTTCAAACGAAGAGATATTAAACGCTTCCGTAAAACTGTCGGCTAAATACAGTAAAGACATCTCAGTTATTCTTTATGACTAATTAAAGGCTCTAAAAACATGCTTAAAATCTGAAATTCAAAAAATTCATTCCATTAAGGAACTCATTGAATTATTGCTGATAAAATTCAATAGTCTTGCATCCAGTTTTCCGGAGGTAATAACAGCATGCTTTTTATTCTTGACCCTTCCAGTTACAACTGCAACTGCTGAAAGAAGTTTTTCAAAATTAAAACTGATTAAAAATTACCTAAGAACTTCGATGGGACATGGACGCCTGTCAGACCTGTCACTATTGTCCATAGAGGCAGAAACTTTAGACAAACTAAAGTCATCATCAGCTACCTATAAATGATTTCATAAATCAGTTTGCCGAAAAAAAGGCAAGGAGAGTGTATATTTAATGTGAATTGTTTGTAAAAATTTTGGAAAAAGTGACAGATAGATAATTATGATGAATAAATATTTCTTTTAATTTTATGTAAACATTTTTTTTCTTTTGTGAGAAATCTTTACCCTTCCTAAGGGTCCCCAAACAAATTTTTATACGAGGCCCCGCCAAGGCACGCTACGCCACTGATAATAATCAGTGCTTTTTGATCACCGTATAGAACCTTATAGCGTGATACATTTTTTAGTGTTATATACAACCAACGAGGCCAGAATCTTTCGCTCCAAGAAGGGTGTACGAACCAGCATGCATACCCCTCGATTCCAACACCACATACAAGTTGTCTTACAGGAAGAACTGCGGGGATATGAGACCGATGTCTACCAAACCAATACAACAGTTCCATGCGCCACACGCACCAATGTCCGGGGATACCACACATAAGGTATTAACTTCTTATTCTTCTATGGCCTTCAATGCCAGAATGATTGGACAACAATTGGGTACTTTTGCATTCCTCCTCCAATGCACTGGAAGGTAATGTTGTATGACTGGACGCCAGAGATGCCGAAATTTTATTTAAATGCCTTTCAGCATACACTTCCAGACCCCAGTAACCTCGCTCAATGGAGCTATGCCGAGGATAGTTCATGACCCCTTTATAGCACCCCTTGCACGAGACATATTCTAGCTGGCTGCAAGGTGGCCTTAGATCAAGGACGGTATACTTATCGCCACGACAAAGTCCTTGCTGTTATTCGCGAGGTACTTAGCCTCTCAGTAGCTTGTGCCAACTAGGGTTTGACATTACCCTCCAAACCCTAAATACAGTTTTTGCGGGATGGCTTTAAAGACAAAAAACTTTCACTACAAAACCTTACTCAATAATCGAGAAAGCTTAAGTTTGGATTCTGGAGGTCGATTCGGTCTCTAAGCAGTATAAATTCCCTGAAAGTCTCGGATGCACAGCCCTCCGTCCAGATATAACTCCAGCAATTAAACAGAATGCACAATCGATTGGCTTCGCCGACCGATGCGCAGACCGTCCAGTGGCGCCGGGATGCAATCCCGCCGGGAGAAACCGGTCCACCAGTTCTGAGGCCTGAGACACGGGAGTCTTACCCGGGGTAGCCTTTCACTCGAGGAGGCTTCTGAATAAGAGCTGAATCGTGAGTTGAGCCGATCCGAGAACAAAATGGATCTCGTGGCCCAAGCTGCACAAAATCGTTCGCCACCAAAGTACAACTTGCGGTGTCAACTACAACGGGCAACTGTCACCACAGGACGTTTTAACGATTTTCTCGTTCTGTCGCCCTGCAGTGAACGTAGAAGACTTTGGACAGAACGGGTTTGCGGTGTCAACTACAACGGGCAACCCGTCACCACAGGACGTTTTAACGATTTTCTCGTTCTGTCGCCCTGCAGTGAACGTAGAAGACTTTGGACAGAACATATCCAACGTTCAGCTACGTCACAACCCGCAAGAGACCAACGCCTTTACCGCGAGATAGCCAGTAATGTTACCTGGCGGGCCGACACTCGCGCCCTTGCTTCCAATTGTGACCAGATTTCTCCGGTCTCTCGATTGGTTCCGAGTTCGAGGTCGCTTGCGCGGTCCTCTCCCTTACGAAGCGGTGAAACGGTGTACACCGAATCTATCGCGGACCAAGGCGTCCTTTGCCCGACTCTGAACCGGGATCGGATGGCCAATGGTCATTTCAAGAGCAGTCGCCGTAAGGTAGGCAACCACCCCCGCTCTATAGGAAACAATACAGTTCCCAGACTCCCCCGACTGTTAGTCGGAGAGCACAATCGATTGGCTTGCGCCGCTCGGTGCGCAGACCGTCCAGGAGCGCCAGAGGTTTGATTCCCAGGGGAGACTGGTTGACCCAGTGTCCTACCCAGGTTCGCACCCCATGAGTGTGACCGACCCTGAACACATGGGTCATCGTGGCCACCTCATCATGGGCCCGTTAGCTACTTAGGCAGAAGTACAGATTGAAGTCGGTCTGTATCTACAGATTGGTCGGTCTGTGTGTCTGACTGTCTGTCTGTGTATGTATATTCCTCCACGATAGCGCTCAAACACTCAATTCGACTGAGCTGAAATTTGGCATGCAGGTATCATTTGGTAATGACAAGAGTTGAAAAACTTGTAGTTGAAATCGTTCCACCAGGGGGTGAACTAGTCATTTTAAAATATTGGACTTAGAGACTTGAAATTTAGTACACAGGTGCCTTATAGGGCCTAAACCATATTGTGCCAAAAGTGCCCATTCGATTTTTACATTGTGGCATCAAACTCGTCACTTTATGGTTAATTTAAACTATGTTATATCCTTCATGTAGTATGTATTCGATTTGTTCTCCCATTATTATAATTAAAGTCACAATTGACAACACTGTATGGCTGGTCCGCGTTGCGCGGCGGCCGGGCGGCGGCGGCGCGCCTCGCCAGCAGTGATAAATCGTTTCCTGAGCGGAGCACGCGCTGCCTTGCCGCCCGCTCCGCATTTTACGTAATCTGTTAAGAAATATATATCACGTCGTATCCAAAGTACTGAATTTCATTGTTCGTCTGGCACATCTACCTATAACATTATTGTAGAATTAGTGGGAAGGGGTGCTTAACTCCCCCCCCCCCCCCCCTCATCCTACCCTACTTCGGATCTTGGTTGGGAGTCCGCAAGACATTATCAGCCTCCAAAAGATCCGCAGAGAAAACGTTTGGGAACTCCTGGCGTAGACTACTCTCACATTTAATTACTTTCTATTTTTTACTACAGATGTCATACTTGGCAAGCCCAGGTGGCAGAAGAGACCCTTTCATCCCCTGTGATCACGACTTGTCTGGAAAAGGACCAATTCAGGATATCACCACCCAAAAGCATGACTACGTGCCAAAGCCATCCATACCAGTCAAGAATTACAAACCTTCTAGGGGATACAAGTGTCCTGGAGTGCCTATGGCTGGTACGTTGAGATTTTTTAATTTCTTCTATTTTTTCAGGTTTTTTAAAATATGCCCTGGCTTGTGCCAACAAGGGTTCTATAGTATCCTCCAAACCCCCAATACAGTTTGTGCGGGATGGCTCTAAAGGCAAAAAACATCTCACTGCAAAACCTTTCTCAATTATCGAGAAAGCTTCAGATTGGATTATGGAGGTCGATTCGGTCTCTAAGCAGTATAAATTCCCTGAAAGTCTCGGATGCACAGCCCTGCGTCCAGATATAACTCTTTACTCTCTATCTCGGAAGATGGTCCTTATCGTAGAATTAACTGTTCCATGGGAATCAAATATCCCAAAAGACCACGAGTACAAATTAACCCCTCAAGCCCCGGTTGGCCGATATCGGCCACAACACGATTCAGTGTGACGGCCCCGTTTTAATTTTATTTCAATTTAATTTGGTTTATTTTATTTTGTTCTATTATGTTAATATGTTTTATTTTAATTATGGGTACAGTGGTTTGGCAGTAATTAATGTTTTAGTGAGACAGTGTCATAATTCAATTTTTTTACTAATTTTTACTAAAATTTTTTGGGACATCAACTTGTCAATCGGCTGAGGGGCCGAGGCCTGAAGGGTTAAATAAATACCATGACTTCGCAAATGCCGTCACCCGGAACGGCTTCACTGTTCACCTTCACGCGGTGGAAGTAGGCGCTCGTGGCCTGCGAGCTAAATCTTTGTTTCACCTTTTTAAAGATCTTGGTCTCTCCAGGAAAATAATCAACTCCTTCCTAGAAAAATTATCTAAAACCGCGATTTCTGCATCTCAAATTCTATGGCTTCGAAGGGGGAATGAATGGGTGGTAAGGTGAACTCTGACATGTGGCAATACAGCTGTCCTAAACCTACCACAGCCGCTCGTTAGTCCGGAATCCACCGTTCACCTCCCAGAAGTGTAATAATTATATATAATGGGTCCGATTTTTGGTTGGTGAATTCCATGGCAGCTTCGTTTGTATTTTATTTACCAGAACATTATGCTCCATTGCGGGCTCTTATGTTTCTAAAATTGATTTATAACCCTTAGAGTAAATGGTATTTTCAAGGATGCATCTGTCTCTTTTGCAGGATTTTCGGCGACATCGACTTAAAGTACTATAACTACGAAACTACTACACCAATCATAAAAAGAACAACTGCACAATGATTGCATTGAAATTTCGAATATAGAATATTGAAATATCATTTTGTAAAACAATTAGATAATTATGAATAAATATGAGAACGTCAAAGAAGTGAAAAAAACGCGCGACCAGATTTGGTCGACTCGTACTCAACGGATAATTGTTTCGCGACCAGATTTGGTTGACTCATACTCAACGGGATAAAGTCTCGATATAAAGTTTGCTTATAAAGTCTTGGTATAAAGTCTCGGTAGTGAATGGTTTCGTGCAGCTTGGGCCGTAAGATTTAATGTATTCTCGAGTCGGCTCAACTTATGATTCAGCTCCTATTCAGTAGCCTCCTCTTGTGAGGGCCTACCCCGGGAAGGACTCTCGCATCTCAGGCCAAACGACTGATGGATCAGTTTCCCCTGGGGGATTGCCCTCCGACACTACTGGACGCTTTGCGCACCCAATCGGTGTGGTGTCAGCCAATCGGTTGTGCACTCTACTTACTGAAGGAGTCTGGAGGCTATGGAAATATACTGTCTCCTAAGCAGCGGGGGTGGATTTGATCCATTGGCATGCCACTCTTGAAACGGCCTATTTTTGTTTTAATTTGTTGTGTGGGGCTTTTCTAAGGTCTTTATGAGTCTTGTAACACTGCGACCATTGCTGATTTATTGTGTTCGCCACCTACTATAGTTCTGCGCTAAGCCTCGTGTCATTTAAGAACCGCAACAGGCTTTTGGCGCCAGATTGTTTTACCTCCTCAGGTTGGAGGTAATGACCACCCAAGTGGATGTATCTTTTACGCATCAGCGGGCCACACTCGCACATGAGGTGCAGAGGAGTTTCCTCTGCCCCTTGGCAGAACCTGCACATTTTTGTGTCTTGGAGCTTGAGGTTGTACATGTGTTTGTTGAGGCCACAATGCCCCGTGAGCACCCTCACCAGTATACGTAGATTGTTCCTATTTAGCGATAAGGCCTCACGGGCCTTCTTAGGGTCGTAGGCCTTAATTAGCGCTTTGGATTGATTCAACCCTGGCGAGTTGTTCCAGTGGTTGACGGATTGTTGTAAACATATTTGTTTGAGAATTAGGTTTGCAAGGGTTTTTGGCACGCCACAGCAAGGTTCAGGGCCGTTATAACGTTCCCTTTGCTCCTGTCTTATATCGATATCCTACCAAAACTGTTAGCCAGGGGGCGAGGTGGCCTGCAGGGTTACCTTCCTAGTGCCTCGCTGTAAGGCGTTGGACTCTGGCAGGTTCGTGGCTTTGCTGGACGGTAGATTTGTATCGTTCCAAAGTCTTCTACGCTCACCTCACGGGAGATCGCTAACATTAAAACTTCCTGAGGTGATGGGTGTGCCCGTTGTAGTTGACTACCAAGTTAGTATGAAGTTTCGGTATAAAGATATATAAAATCGTGTTATAAAGTCTTGGTATAAAGTTGGTAACGATTTTATAAAGTCTGCAACAAGCAAGGCAATATTCAGGAAGCGTCTGAAAACTTTGTCATAGATAAGGTTTTCTGCCTTAGATCAAGGACGGTACACTTACCGCCATGACAAAGTTCTCGCTGTTATTCGCGAGGTAATTAGTCTCTCAGTGGCTCGTGCCAACAAGGGTTTGACAGTATCCTCCAAACCCCCAATACAGTTTGTGCGGGATGGCTCTAAAGGCAAAAAACATTTAACTACAAAACCTTTCTCAATAATCGAGAAAGCTACAGATTGGATTCTGGAGGTTGATTCGGTCTCTAAGCAGTATAAATTCCCTGAAAGTCTCGGATGCACAGCCCTCCGTCCAGATATAACTCTTTACTCTCTATCTCGGAAGGTGGCTCTTATCGTAGAATTAACTGTTCCATGGGAATCAAATATCCCAAAAGACCACGAGTACAAATTAAATAAATACCATGATCTCGCAAATGCCGTAACCCGGAACGGCTTCACTGTTCACCTTCACGCGGTGGAAGTTGGCGCTCGTGGCCTGCCAGCTAAATCTCTATTTCACCTCTTTAAAGATCTTGGCCTTTCCAGAAAAATAATCAACTCTTTCTTAGAAAAATTATCTAAAACTGCGATTTGCGCATCTCAAATTCTATGGCTTCGAAGGGGAGTGAATGGGTGGCAAGGTGAACGCTCACATGTGGCAAGACAGCTGTCCTAAACCTACCACAGCCGGTTCGTAAGTCCGGAATCCACTGCTCACCCCCCAGAAGTGTAAAAAAATAGTATTATGATGGGCCCGACTCCGGTTGGTGAATTCCATGGCAGCTCCGTTTGTATTTATTATTATTGTTACAATATCATGTGCTTCTTTTTATGTTTTTTTAATGTATGATTAATATGAAATAAACTATGAACTTATTTCCATAGACACTGGGCCTGATTGCGTTTCTTTGTGAACTAAAACTAAAATTAGTTCAAGCGAACGAGACAGAGCAATACGTTAAAGGGGAATATGAAACGAATGATCATCGATAAACACTACCCGTCGGATTTATACTCGTCCGAATAAATTCGAGCATATTTCGTGCGGTGTAAGATTTGACCTTGGCGGGCAGTTTTAATGTGAAAAAGTGGCAACTCATCTCAAATTCCGCTCTAGCGTATTGCCCTGTTTCGTTTACACGGACTAATTTACGATTTTAGTTCATGAAGAAACGCAATTGAGCCCACTTTATGCTTATATTTAATAGTGGAGTGCTGATAAACGTGTTGGACCCCCCCCCCCCCCTGAGACGATTAAAAGACAATTTCCAGACTGAAGTATGTCTGTGAGTCTGTGTGTCTGTGTGTATTCACCCACAATATTTCGGGATGTAGGCATCATTTGGTCATTGTAAGAGTTGAAAAGATTGTGGTTGAAATAGGTTCACCTTTTTACTTGTTATGATTATGATACTTATTCACAATATACTAAACATTTTTTTTACGCAATAGACCCATTTATGATCATTTTTGTATATAGAATCTTAAGAACAATTTGACTTATCACGTACTCTTTGTGGGGTTTTTTTTTTTTTACTGAATGTTCGTGATACGGTTTGTTGCATTCGGGCGATAATATAGCGAACGCATCACATACGTTCGTATGGGTAGGGCGGTTGAACTTGCGGGTGGCCATTGTCTATGTCACTGCGCACCACTACCTATAAACCGCTACTGCGGTTCGTGTCTTTGCTTAGATGCCGATGTGCGCTTATAAGCCTATTTTACAGGATTTCCGCTAGGTGGCGTTAAGGTACTACGCATATGTTTCAATTTTGCTCAGAATAAAATGACATTTTATTTATGGTTATAAATTCCAATGTTGTGTTCTAAGATTAGGTACGCATCTTTCAAGATTCCTATGACAGTTACGATTTCTTTTTTCTAGATACGACCACTAACCGCCTTTCGTATCAGCCCTTGGAAAAGATCGATCAAATGAAATCATTTGCTCCGATCCATCATTATGTTCAACCCTGCCAGCCCATGAATTTACAGACGGTTCACAAGGCAAGCTACCAACCCGTAGACACTAAACCTATAGAGACTCCTCCGTGGGCTATCAAGACGCGTTACGGAGCTCCCACGGTGCCTTTCAACGGTGACACGACATACAAATTAAGGTAAATTTTAAATCACTAAAAACGGATTTTACCGCATGAAGTTTGTACCAAATATTGCTATTTTTTGTATTTTGCACATTATCTGAATGGGTTTTCGCAATGAACAATATTATTTCCATCACAGCACAGCATAGCAGTTTCCTTGACAAAAGCATCTGTTTTTATATTAATCCTTCGAGTAGCGGCATAATTTCATGGCAGACTGCGGCAATTTATTGGAATTTCTTGCAATATCGCCGCGCTCGACAAAAAGTACTATAACTATGGAACTACTATTGAAATTTCGTATATATCGTATCGCATTGAAATTTCGTATATAGAATATTGAAATCTCATTTTTAAAACAATTAGATAATTATGAATAAATATGAGAAAGTCAAAAAAGTGAAAAAAAACTCGGCATTTCTAACTTGTACTTGTCTTACGGAAAAATACGGAACCCTATTTAGAAATTGTAAATGCTATCGAGATCTTTATTAGATTCTCTATCAAAGGTAATATTTTATTTTGTTTATTTACATACAAAAATATTTAGACGCCACTGCGTAGGTTATAACGGTGGTGGGTGGCCGGGCTCGGCGCCGCTGAGTTCCCGCCGATGTTCCCGCCGCCGAACGCCGAACGCAAGGACGTAAGACAGGATACAGTGAGTGTTATGTGCAAGACGGATTTTCAAAGTTCGGGCGCTCCGAGCCCGGCCCCTCAGCACCGTTATAACCTACGCAGTGACGGCAGCAGTATGCAGCCTACCCGCAAAACAACGGATTGACAGCTCTTCAGTCTACCCTAGACAACGGCGGCTGCAACGTCACCGAAACGTCGGGTGCTACAAATTTCACGCGGTAAATTCGTTTTCTATCCTATTTATAATTATAATAAGTAAACTGAATTGTATCGAATTCTTATATTTTCGGTTTTATTAATTTGATTATTATATTTTTCTTTCAGTTACTTTGATAACCCAGGTGATAACAGAAGAGCACCAATCAGACCTCTCCAAGCATGGAACCCCGTTTCGATACCTTTTGACGATAACACCGTTTATAAGAGCAGGTATTCTTTGCAGTTCCACTTTTACACTTCTTTTTTGTTAGGCAGTCAAGTAAAAAGCAACACTTCACCGAGGAAAGCTCCTGCACCGCAAGCCGTTGACTCCGCAAGAGGGTACGGCTATTTTTATTTTTTTTTTTATTTATTTACTTTAAGAGGCCTATTACAAAATAGCGTAGGTATTCTTTTAAAATGACTTTAAAAAATGAACGCATTTTTTTTTGGATGTAACTATAAAAGATAGGATAAATAAATAAAAAAATTAATAAATAACTATTCAACCCTGGGAGAAAACCGCGGCACTGAGCGCTCTTCTCTTGCGCAAGCAAATATATACACAATTTCTAATTGTTTTTTGCAGTGTTTTCTCCTTTCTAATGACAATAATTTATATTATGTCGTATTGCTAAAAGAGTGAACTTTAATATAGTATAAGTATTATATAAGAATCTTATTTTATTTCTGAGAAAATTAGAATGATACAGGAAGTTTTTTTTTAAATTTTGTGTAATTGTAAGTAATGTATACCTTGGATATGTGGTCAAAAAACGAAAAAATAAGGCCGCTATGGTCAACAAGAATACATGACGGACATAAAAAAAAATAGTATACGGTTTTCGTTGTAGTGATATTACTGTATTAAGGAGCTCAAAGTTTGCCTTCCGAGCGTTTTACGAATAACGACTTTCGGAAAATGGGCTGAATAAGTAAATAATATTCGTTATATCTAAAATTAAAGGCCGCTATGGTCAACATCAAGAAATGGTCCAGGTAATTCAGTAATTAAAGTTTGTAGAAATCTCTTCATTTCTTGGAATTAGAACGCCAAAAATCCACTTTTCTTGCCTTTCTGGAAAAAATATGTGATAGGGCTCTTAAACATAACATGCGAAATTCATAAAATGGTCATACCAAGTAATGGTGCGAAGTAAACGACGACCCACATTCACATGACCATGTGCAGCGCATGCCCAACTAGGCCGAGTATAGCCTGTATCTGGGCATACGATTTATTTTCAGACTTGGGTGGAGAAGCATAACTGACGTAGGACACATACACTTATACACACACATATACATATACACACACACGCATACACATATATGTTGCATTATGTTTATTATCTTATATCACATTTATGCAGGTATATTATTTCTGAGAAATGATTTGCAGAAGATCATTATCTGTCCTTGAACGACCTATATCGTCAAGAAGCCATTTTTATTTTTTTTATTGAATAAAAAGGTACTTTCAATTTTTTTATGTCGTCATCAAGACAGTCGAATATTTTGGGTGCGATAAAGTTTAATTGCCTTTGGGCAAATGATGAATTAACTCTGGGAACGGCATAATTCAAGCCTGCAGATGCTTTTGTAGTTCTGTATTGCTGGCTTCGTGGTCGTTTATCTAGGGTTCGATGGAAAAACATGAGTGACTGTTTCACAAACAGCTGGCGTATATCTAATACCTTACTTTCTTGGAACATCATGTTAGAATCATATCGTGGGGGTCTTCTATTGATTACCCTCAACAAAAGCTTTTGGGTTTTCACTAGAGGATCCAAGACAGATTTTGCACATGTTCCCCACGCTATTATTCCGCTATTATTCCGTGCACCCATAAACCCTGACATAGGGCCATGTACTTGCGTGGCAGACCTGACTTGCGTGGCAGAGCAACGGGCAAGAATACTACAATCTCCAGCATCTGTCTCGGAGGCCTGTAGCAACCCAAACAGGCTGCTAACCTTCTGGGACAGCCTGGGTTGGCTGGAGTAACATAAATAGAAACATGAGCCACGCACAACGGCCCAATCAAGAGGCCAAGTGCGGGAAAAAGCCCAGACTAACTAACTAACTAGGGCCATGTAAACCATTTTTAGAAAATTATTCGAAAGGACGTTGCGTAATTCTCTAAATACGAAAACAAGCTTCCTAGACCTCGAGGACAGTTGTACTAATTGGTTATCCCAGCTCAATTTTGAGTTTAACCCTTCAGGCCTCGGCCCCTCAGCCGATTGACAAGTTGATGTCCCAAAAATTTTAATAAAAATTAGTTAAAAAATTGAATTATGACACTGTCTCACCAAAACATTAATTACTGCCAAACCACTGTACCCATAATTAAAATAAAACATGTTAACACAATAAAACATAATAAAATAAAACAAATTAAATTAAAATAAAATTAAAACGGGCCCGTCACACTGAATCGTGTTGTGGCCGATATCGGCCAATCGAGGCCTGAGGGGTTAATAAGACACCCAGATATTTAACTTCGGTTTTTTCTTGAATATGGTAACAAGCGCAGGTTGGTTGCCTATTACAGTGGTAAGAGTGCATTATTAATGACGGAGGAGGTGTGATGACTACCGGACGTAATGAAATTATTATTACAAGCTTTGATTTAACTTTTAATGTTGGTTCGTTTGTTTAGGTCGAATCTTGAAAGCTGAATTACAACCACTTCCTCTTATCCTATGAAGTTAAATTTTACATTTGGTTCAGTTCCGGTGACACCAGGGACTACATAATGATCCTAACAATACTGTCAACTTCTAAATCGGTTTAAGCATTTAGATGTTATGATGAAATAAAGAAACGGATAAACATACATACATGAAACCTGAAAATATTACACTCCTTTTTTACACGAATGCTCAACAAAAAAAAGTGTAGTGTGTTCAGGTTTCATCTAAATATGTTTTCCGTTTATTTATTCCACCATAACTTCTGAACCAGAGGTACCCAAACTTTCTTGACTCGTAGACCCCTTGCTGTTTTCCGTAGACCCCTGCCTGAAGTTTCCTGAACTTACTAACATTGTAAAAAAAAAAATTATGTACAATTATTATTTTTTTATTCCTAAGCGTCCACGACCTTGAAGTACGAATCATTTGGGAAAGCCGCACATAAGTGCACATGTAGCACTATATCGCTTGCTCATTCATGTGGCGCGTTTATCCTACTCGCTCGCACGGATACCCATTGAAGTGCAATGTTTTCACATATCTCATTCGCACCTTCCCTCGTTAGTCATGTGCGCTGGCCTCTTTTATCGACTAGTGATGCAATTTGAGTTGAGTGTTGATTTCATTCCGTGATACTTGTGACGCGCGCGTTTGTTTAGCAGTTATTATAATTTTGAAATACTATGCTGTATACAAAATCTGTTTAAGGAGTGATACGACATTAACGGATCGTCTGAATGCTTATGGTGACCAGCCTTTACATCTCGTGCACCCCGATTTTCGTTTCTCGCTGACATGGACCCCCTGCGAATCGAAATCGACCCCTGGGGGTCCATATAGACCACTTTGGGAATCACTGTTCTAAATGCTCGAACCGATTTAGAAGTACATAGTCTTGTTAGAATCGTTATGTTATCCCGAGTGTCAACTATTTATTCAACAGTCGAAATATTAAGTAAATAGTTATCTAAATGTCATAAATATTTAATGTCTGATTGAGTTAATTCCGAAAATATGTATGTTTCTATATGGATAAATACATAAACCACAAATAATTCATTCATTTTTATGGTAAGCATGACCTGATTCTACACCCAGGATTGGTTTCCATAAGGGGACTTCCTCGTGGTCAACAGTACAGATACAAAATTTTGTATACTCAATTAATTATGATAGCCTGTTCTATTTATTTTTCAAATCACTTTAATAAAAGCTTGTTTTTAAAAATATTTTTTACTATTTATCTTATTTCATTATTTTTTTATGTGCAGTTATTTGCCTGCTTGCGCTAAAAGACCACCACTTGCGATGCCAATGACTAATCTCGAACGATCAAAGGCGGCAATGGATACTGACACTGTAAACAAGGTTAGCGATGACGATAGTAATTTATTTTTATTTTATTTATTACTTTCCGGCCCACCAACCGACAAGGAGGGAAAGTATTGTAAACGCGCAAAAAAAAATCGAGATGAAGGCTGAAATATCTATTTTGAGCCCCCCCTGAGATGGTTAGGGGCCATCCACATATTATTTAATCACGTTTATGGGATTTTCGACCTCCATACTCCCCCCTGTCAACAAATGTAATCAGCAGTCTGACCGCCCCTCCTCCCCCCCCCCCCCCAAGATTACATAATCAACCGTATTTGCGGAAAATGTGAAGTATCCTGAACCCAGCGTTTGAAGACAGTAAGTGGAAAAAATAAATAAAATACAAACGGAGCTGCCATGGAATTCACCGACCAAAAATCGGGCCCATCATATATAATTATTACACTTCTGGGAGGTGAAGGGTGGATTCCGGACTAAAGACCGGCGGTGGTAGGTTTAGGACAGCTGTCTTGCCACTTACCACCCATTCACTCCCCCTTCGAAGCCATAGAATTTGAGATGCAGAAATCGCAGTTTTAGATAATTTTTCTAGAAAGGAGTTGATTATTTTCCTGGAGAGACCATCAGATCTTTAAAAAGGTGAAACAAAGATTTAGCTGGCAGGCCACGAGCGCCTACTTCCACCGCGTGAAGGTGAACAGTGAAGCCGTTCCGGGTACCGGCATTTGCGAGGTCATGGTATTTATTTAATTTGTACTCGTGGTCTTTTGGGATATTTGATTCCCATGGAACAGTTAATTCTATAAGGACCATCTTCCGAGATAGAGAGTAAAGAGTTATATCTGGACGCAGGGCTGTGCATCCGAGACTTTCAGGGAATTTATACTGCTTAGAGACCGATTCGACCTCCATAATCCATTTAGAATGGTTATAAAAACGTAATTTATTAATTCAAAGTACATGATTACAAAATCTCAAACTCTTTGGTTTATTTTACAGATCCCAATCTTCAGACCGCAGTGGCTGTAAATCTTTACAAATCTTTACAAATTTAAGAGAAAAAAACAACTATTTTAGACCGCAGTGAAAGAGAAAAAAATTATTCTCCTATGACCCAGCTGCACAGGGCCCATTAGCTCCCAATATATATATACACAATCGTATATACACGTCATCTTGCGGTGTCGACTACAACGGGCGAGCCCGTCACCACAGGACGTTTTAACGATTAGTCGTTCTGTCGCCCTGCAGTGAACGTAGAAGACTTTGGACAGTACAATTCTACGTCCAGCTACGTCACAACCCGTGAGAGTCCAACGCCTTACCGCGAGTGAGCCAGGAATAAACCCGGCGGGCTCGAGATACTCGCGCCCTCACTTCCAATTGTGACCAGATTTCTCCGGTCTCTCGATTGGTTCCGAGTTCGAGGTCGCTTGCGCGGTCCTCTCCCTTACGAAGCGGTGAAACGGAGTGCACCGAATCTGTCGCGGACCAAGGCGTCCTTTGCCCGACTCTGAACCGGGATCGGATGGCCAATGGTCATTTCAAGAGCAGTCGCCGTAAGGTAGACAACTACCCCCGCTCTATAGGAAACAATACAGTTCCCAGACTCCTCCGATTGTTAGTCGGAGAGCACAATCGATTGGCTTGCGCCGCTCGGTGCGCAGACCGTCCAGGAGTGCCAGAGGATTGATTCCCAGGGGAGACTGGTTGACCCAGTGTCCTACCCAGGCTCGCACCCCATGCGTGGAGGCCATCGGATGGGTGTTGACCCGTGAGTGTGACCGACCCTGAAACAGAATAGGTCTTCGTGGCCAACTCAGCAAGGGCCCATTAGCTCCCAGTCATATAGACGTCAGTTATGCTTCTCCACTGAAGTCAGACAATAGTCGTATGTGCAGAAACAGGCTATATTCATCCTATTTGGGTATGCGCTGAGCATGGCCATATGAATGTGGGGCTTCGTTTACTTCGAACCAATACCTAGTATGACCATTTTATATATTTCCATTGTTTGTATGAAATAAAAAAATTAAAACAAGTAAACATATTAAAAGGAATAAAAAACACGACCGCCATTACAAAAAGTGAACTACTGTATTTATATCAAGGTAGAGAGGACGAGTAAAGTATTGAACTTAACAACAAAATAAGACTGATTTCATTAAATATCTTCTTTATATTTGATACATTGATGCAATGCATCTTTCATTATCTTAATGACATTTGATTGAAACTTCAAATAATTATATAAAATTTAACGCCCTCTATACTCATTTGTATGTACTCTTTCGAACTATCTTTTTACATTAGTACCATTTCTGGTCGCTTGATGTAATTTAGTGTTTATTAGTGTAAACAAAATTGATGAGAGCGATTTGACCCCCTTCCCATGTATTGAGCGATTTTTGCCCATAATCAACCATTATCCTGAAGGTCTAAGCTATTCAAAAATATATATTTCATTAAGGTACCCGATTTTCCATTAGCTTCTGGTATCATTTGTAGTAGGTACTTTACTTGTAATTACTTGTAATAATTTTTATTACTTTTTTTTCAATCAAATAATTGTGATTTATATATTCATCCATAGAGATACATATATATTCGGAATGTACAAATCATTTGGCACTAAACACGATATATTTTTGTTAATTTAACCCGTTGAGTATGAGTCAACCAAATCTGGTCGCGAAACAATTATCCGTTGAGTACGAGTCGACCAAATCTGGTCGCGCGTTTTTTTTCACTTCTTTGATGTTCTCATATTTATTCATAATTATCTAATTGTTTTACAAAATTATATTTCAATATTCTATATTCGAAATTTCAATGCAATCATTGTGCATTTGTTCTTTTTATGATTGGTGTAGTAGTTTCGTAGTTATAGTACTTTAAGTCGATGTCGCCGAAAATCCTGCAAAAGAGACAGATGCATCCATGAAAATACCCATTTACTCCAAGGGTTAATTTTATTTAGAGATTTGGACATTTAGACAACTATTTACTTGATATTTGGATAGTTAAGGTATTCTATGATACTTGGAATGACATAAAGATTCTAACAATGCCACATTCTTCTAAATCGGTTTGATCGTTTAGAAGTTATGGTGGAATAAAGAAACGGAAAACATACATACATGAACTTGAACACATTACACTACTTTTTTGTTGGGCAGTCACGCAATTACTTTTAGATATTTTCACAGGAAATGATCAAAAACAGACAGACTTTTATTTAACAAAAAATATTACCGAGAGATTTGATGAGGAATAATCATCATTATATTTTTCAGCTTTCTTACCAACCGAATCCATATGGCAAACGCACACCAATGGTTCCGTGCGATCACGATTTAGGAAACTATGGACCAATGCAGGACATCACCACTCAGAAGCATGACTATGTGCCCAAACCTATGTGGCCGACCAGAAGCTACAAACCAATTGGGACAGCTCCCAAATGTGATGTACCGTTTGAAGGTAAAACTAAAATTTCTTTGATTACGAGAGCCTAGACAAAAAATACAAAACACAAGATTTCGAACAAATTATTTTAATTGCCCATCCCACCAAATAAAAAGGAGGGAAACTTATTTATTTATTTATAACGTACAAGAAAAAAATACAAGGACATGCATACTGTTGTACATGAGGAATAATTAAAAACAAACATTATTATAGCGAAAAACATTGCTCTATGCATATAAATATGCTAGCATATCCGAATGAGGCGAAATCGCACAACCAACTAGACCTAGAAGGTCTGTCTCTGGCTGTGCTGTGTTATGCCAACTGTATGTTTGTAACTCGCGAACTGACGAAGGTGATCAATTTTCAAATATTTCTAAATCTAACAAATGCGTTGTTTACACAAATTAAAGTAAAATTTAAAGTAGAGAAAAAATATGTATGCAATTAAGGACTAAAATAAAGTAAACTTTACATTATATTCAATAAATTTAGGTGGAAAATAAGTAATAATATATAGTAATATATGAATAAACACTACATTCTTAAATATATATATATATATATATATATATATATATATATATATATATATATATATATATATATATATATATATATATATATATATATATATATATATATATATATATATATATATATATATATATATATATATATATATATATATATATATATATATATATATATATATATATATATATATATATATATATATATATATATATATATATATATATATATATATATATATATATATATATATATATATATATGTATATATATATATATATATATATCCGGGTATATATATATATATATATATATATATATATATATATATATATATATATATATATATATATATATATATATATTGAAATATTTGATAGTTTTGTGTATATATTCTTTTTAGAATTGATCAATAAGATGATTATAAAGTAAATAATTATAAAAGCCACTTACATCGTGACGAAGGATTCCCTTGATCGGATTCGGGAATGCTTTAGGTTATGTAAGTGGCTTTTATAATTATTTACTTTATAATCATCTTATTGATCAATTCTAAAAAGAATATATATATATATATATATATATATATATATATATATATATATATATATATATATATATATATATATATATATATATATATATATATATATATATATATATATATATGTATAAGAAAATGATATGTAATATTGCACAGTTTTACAAATACAGTAGAGCGTCGATTATCCGAATGTTGGTCAACCGAACGACCGCTTAACCGAACTGCTGCGGCCGCAGACTCTTGCTTAAAAACAGAATTCGATTGCCATGAATGTGATGAAAAGACGTTCAAGAATGGATGAGGGTTGATGATGCAGATCCTGGGTACCAAATCATGCAGGACAGCGATATTGTAGACCCCGGGACTGATAATGCTGATGCCGCCACACCTCATCGACTAGTGAATCAGAAAATAAAGATGAAAATATATCTACACCTTCTAAAGCATTTACATGTCTAGCTACTGTCTTGCGATGGTTTGAAGCTCAAAATGAAAGCGACCAGTATCAGATATCTGTACTGAAAAAAGTGCAGGAATTAGCTGCTCATAAGCGGGTAAGCTTGCTTCGACAGACCAAAATGAAGGACTTTTTTAAACGTTAATTAGTTCTACTTCATGTACGTATGTATTACATACACACATATCTATTTTGTTCACGGGATTACTACTCACTATTGTAATAAATAAAAAAAGTTAAAACAGATTACATAGATAATACATATTATTATGTCCATATATGGTTTTATTAACCCGACAAATGACAGGCGTCCTTTTGGGGATGCAAGTTTTAATACACTGGAATGACAGGCGTCCACTTGGTCCAGTGATGACGACACAATGGAGGCCGTTTGCGAGGCCGTTTGCGTTTTGTAATTTGTCGCCATTATTATCTTAATTGATTTACGAGATAAGGTTATAATGTTTTATATGTCAAATTTCAATGCGATCATTTTACATCCGTATAGTGGTTTACAAGTTATGGTCGTTTTTATCAAGGTCGTCGATTTTGCGCGCGAAAACGTCGCGCGCGAATGGGACAGCTGAATTTTTACTCCGCGAGGAGAGGAGTTAATACAGTTTTTTATACAGTTCGATTATCCGAATAAATCGGTTTTCCGAACACCCTTGTCCCCCAATTAGTTCGGATAATCGACTCTCTACTGTACATATTTTTTAATATTCACCCTACAGTATTAATAAGATCTTTAGTTTTTGAATGCCCAATATCTAGAGGCCAGTTTTTTACTTTACCTTTAAAAGTTACATAATTTTTCACGTTTTTCGTGGTTTCACATAGTGAGTTGTAAACTTTCGGGGCGATAAAAAATATTGTCTTCGGGCAAATGTGCTTTTTACCTTTGGAATTGTGAAAAATTCCTTTTCAGCATTTCTCGTTAAGTACATTTGTAAAGTACAAAGTATTGTGAACGCGCATTTTTTTTTGAGATTAAGACAGAAAAATCTACTTTGGGCCCCCCTGAGACGATTACCAGATGAAAGTCTGTCTGTGTGTCTGCGTTTTGTTGCTTTCTACTCTTTATTGTGAAATTTCACAATGAGCTGGTTTATTATCATACGACAATCTCTTACAACCAACCCTACTATGAACTGTTTATATGTATATGTATGCGTGTGACATGTGTGAGTGTATGTGTCTTGTTATTTCATTCGATCGACCTAACCACTATGACATCGGGCCGTGTGTGTGTGTATATACGTATATAAAAGTTTAATTAATTTATCTACACCTTGAAATATTTCTTATTTGTGAAATTTTAGTTCATTATTTGGAGTATGTTTATTCATTCAAAGTTTTACTTCAAATTATTAAATTTATATACATATTAAAAGAAGTATTATATTAAATAACTAGCTGACCCGTGCCCACTTCGTTGGGCGGTAAAACTTTTTACCTGTGATGAAATTATGAGTGTGGTTCGGTTAGTACTGAGTGCTATGATTTATTTCCTGACTGCCAACAGAAGGGTTAAGCTGGGCATTGACGGTCAGTTTTTCGCGTCAGTTGAACTGGCGTGCATCCAAAATTTGATCGTGAATGTCGAATCGTCACTCCAGAGTTTTAACTGACGACGCGCCACGAATATTTTCCGTGGCTACCATAATCCAACTGGCGCGTCGCGCCAAACTGACCGTGAGTGCGCAATCGGCAATCCAACGCGTCAGTTCGCTCTCAGCGCTCGCGGACCGCGGTGACAGCGCGTGCTGCGTTTTTGTTTTTGTCATGGCGGTGTCGTCGTCGTTATCATGGCGGTGTCGGACTTGTTATAATGATAGATTTCATCAAAAAATATAGAAATTCAGAATGATTATGGAAAATAACCGACAAAAATTAAAAACGTAAACAGAATCGACAAAAAGCTGTAGAAGATTTTATTTAGATAAAATATTCCAATTTTATTTAGATATTATTTATAAAATTGAATGAGATATTATAGAAGTCAGATTTCATTCCCGATGCTAAGAAACGAAGAGTGGCAGTGAATCTCTCATGAGGGTTTATAGCTTGTCTCATATTAGTATCTTGTTTAACAATGTGTCGCGGTTTTGATAAATCGTGTAAAGGATTAGATATATTTTATGATTCCATTAATTTAATAAAAGACTCGATCATACCTAGCCTATCTCCTACTTCTTAAGATTTCACTAACTGCCATCCTAATGTACTGTATTATATGATTACTATATTATAACAGACTATTGTATTATATCATATTATGTATAATAAATATTACTATCCAATTATTGAGACTTCTATTTTGCTCTATCCAAATAACCTTATTAACAACTTATTTAATTATTAATTTTCTTACCCTTATATTATTATTAGCTTTATTATAATTTTTTCTACTATCAACGTGTTCATGTTATTTATGTTAATTTGTAATGCAAGCATTGCAAACTGTTCATAGGATAGTAAATTTGTTTGGTTTGTATATGTATTTAAAATACTAGTATTATATATTTACTATCTGTAAGTTTGCTATAAAATAAAATAAAACAAACAGTAGCCGTAGTAACAAGGAATGTTTCTTTTTCGGAATCGGAAACCATTTTTATTCGTGGATGTCCGCAAAAAGACACGTCCTTCATGCGGCCGGGCCGGTCGAAAACTGAAGAGCCGGAGTGACGCCAGTCAATGGGCAAATCTAGTTAGCATAAAACCATTTGGAGTGGCGCCACAGTTTTACGTCTAGACTGACGCGAAAAACTGACCGTCAATTCCCAGCTTTATATTTTTACTGCATTTGTATACATGGATTTGCATGCCAATTTGACTATAATACCGTTACTCGTGAGTGTCTTATTTGTGATCGTATTATCTCTCTAACTATTTATGCAGTAAAAGGGAAAAGTCTTTTGTTTTAAACACTTGAGACGATAAATTTACTTATTCTAATAAGAATTCATAATTGTTGATAATATGACCAATAAACATGACCTAACGATTTAAATTATTTTTTAAATATAAAATACTACTTTTTGTGACTTAAATATAAAAGTTAGACATATGCTGTCGCTGACTTTTTTGTAGGCATTATCAAGCTCTACAACTTTTCTCTAGAACTTAATCATATATCTCTCATCGTTAAGGCAGCGTTAGTTAGAAACGTTTTTGTTCGACCGCTTTTTCTCCGACTTACTTTGCAAATCCGACTGCCACGAAAAAGTCTTTTCATTTTTTGGATTAATATATGGCCTATGACACTCACAAATAACGTGGCTTTCTATTGGTAAAAGAATTTTCAAAATCGGTTCAGTAGATCCAGAGATTACTTCCTACAACCTCACAAACTTTACCTCTTTATAATATTAGTATAGATGGTAATTTATTAAAATAATTGTTTAAATAATTATTTAAATATATAAATGTTTAAAATAATAATTGTTTAAATAATTGTTAAAATATTGCTGGTACAACTCTACGATAGCGCCGAAATGCATAATCCGATTGAGTTCAAATTTGGCATGCAAGCATCATTTGGTCATGGCAAGAGGCAAGAGTTGAAAAGGTTGTGGTTGAAATCGGTCCACCAGGGATAATGTGTGCACTAGTCATATTTCAATCTCGAAATATTGGACTTATAGACTTGAAATTTTGTACGCAGATGCCTTGTTAGGGCGAAATAACATTGAATTTTCGATTGAAGATACTGATACTGATAATAACCCGCGTATATATACCAAAACATCATGTATACGAGAAAAAATATCGAGACTACCTCAACTAACTCAAATATTCATTCGCATAATACGCGAAATAAAGAGGACTTGCGTCATTTTAAGGTGCGTCTGAGTAAGGTTCGGAATAGCTTTCTCTGCCAATCTTACTTATTCTACAACAAACTTCCATTACACATCAGGGGCCTTGGGGAGGTTCACTTTAAGAAAAAGGTACAGGGTATTTTGACTAAAAACCCCATTTATAGCATTGAGGATTTCGACAATATTTCGCAGCTCTATTGACCTACTTGACTATTATTATTCCTTATTCTTTCTATTATTGACTATTTTAAAATTGCGTTTTTTTTTCGTCTTCTAACTATTTATTGACTATAATTATTATTACTGATTTCTTTGTATTTGTGTTTTTTTCTTTAAAACATCTTCCCGTATGATAATTTGTGAAATTATCCAATATTTGTTTGATTATTTAGTACTTAGGTATATAGAAGATTAGATAGAAAATTTTACGAAATTACTTAAGAATTTTGATTGAAAATATTGGAAAATGTTGTTTCCTCTACATATATACTTAACCTAGAAAATCTGCGCTTGGATGTTCAACGTTCATACCTTGCAATACCGACGTTCATATCTGATACCTTAATAGGTATTTATATTATACTTGTTATTTTTATTACTTTTGACATAACCAAGTGTAGGAACTCCTATCAACTGGTTTAAAATAAAAATAAAATAAATAAAATAAAAATCGTTCCCTGCAAGTCAAATATCCTAAGAGACCGCGAATTGATGGGCCCGAGTCTGCCCGGTGAATTCCACTGACAAATCCATTTGTATTTTATGTTTTTCCTATTAACCCTTCGAGTGGCGGCATAATTTCATGGCGGACCGCAGCAATTTATTGGTATTTCTTGCAATATCGCCGCGCTCCACAAAAAGTACTATACCTATGGAATTACTATAGCAATCATAAAAAGAATAACTTTGCAATGATCGCATTGAAATTTCATATATAGAATATTGAAATCTCATTTTGTAAAACAATTGGATATTTATGAATAAACATGAAAAATTCGAAAAACTGAAAAAATCTCGGCATTTCTAACTTGTACTTGTCTTACGGAAAAATACGAAACCATATTTAGAAATTCTAGATACTATTGTGATCTTTATTTGATTATCTATCAAAGGTAATATTTCGTTTTGGCTTATTTACATACAAAAATATTTAGATAATAGGCCCGATTGCCTTTCTTTATGAACTAAAACTAAAATTAGTCCAAGCGAACGAGACAGAGCAATACGTTAGAGCGGAATATGAAACGAACGATCGTCGATAAATTCTACCTGCCGAACTTATACTCATCCGAATAAATTCGAGCATATTTCGTGCGGTGTAAGATTTGACCTTGGCGGGCAGTTTTAATGCGAAAAAGTGACAACCGGTCATCTCACACTCCGCTCTAGCGTGTTGCCCTGTCTCGTTCACACGGACTAATTTCCGATTTTAGTTCACGAAGAAACGCAATCAAGCCCATTAACCATTAACAAAAAAAATATATATGTTTGACAATGGAATTTTACCAGAAATATCCGCAAAATGACGCGCAAAATTATTCTAGCGGCCGTCTATGTATCTATGTAATAATGAGATATTTGGTATGGATTTTAGGATGCATTCGAATTAGAAAATAATATTACTGTGCGCTCCGGGAGCAAGCCGCCAATATTGGTCGTTACGTAGTCAACGATGTTCTGATGTGCAACCAAATTTGGTCGTTATGTAGCCGAAGGTTTAAAAAACTTATGATTTTGTGATTTATTCCAGATTCGACTACGAGTAAACTGTCTTATGGCGCGCCACCGTCATTCAATCAAATGAAGTCATTCAAGCCACATAGTGAATTTGTCAAACCGTGTCGTAAGTAGAAAAGTCATCATTTGCTTCAAATGCTTCTTCTTCTTGTTGTGCCGTTCCAGACTATTTTTTAAAATTATTATTTAAAAATACAATTTTTTCTATTATTATTAAATGAATGACATCTATATATATAAAACAAAGTCGGGTTTGTTCAAACACTTATAACTCGAGAACGGCTAGACCGATTTTCATGGTTTTTGATTTGCTGTATTTGTCTCCGTCCCGAATAGCAGAATAACTATTAAAAACATTGGAAAATTAACAAAAAAATAAAATTAAAAAAAAAACATTTTCCCATACATAATGTTTCCGAAAAAATAAAATAATAGACAATTTTCCGAAAAAATAAAAGAAAAGAAAAATCATTTTCCCATACATTTTATTTTTTCGATTTTTTTTTCCCATACATATTTGTTTTATATATCTTATCTATATATATCTTAATATATATAATTTACGTGTCACGTTGTTTGTCCGCGATGGACTCCTAAACTACTTAACCGATTTGAATCAAATTTGCACACCGTGTGCAGTTTGATCCAACTTGAAAAATAGGATAGCGAACATCTTAATTTATAGTCGCAATATGATTTTATTGCAAATTATTTGTCTATTATTTGACATTCAAAATTATCTGTTAGCTCCAAACGATGTTAACAGATGGCGATATCTGTTTACTGGATTGAGTAAGTAATCAATAGGTGGCGCTGCTATGTTAAACCTACAAACGTGTCATATCTTATATATATAAATTACGTGCCACGTTGTTTGTCCGCGATGGACTCCTAAACTAGTTAACCGATTTGTATCAAATTTTCACAGTTTGGTCCAACTTGAAAGATAGGATAGCTTGCATCTTAAATTATAGTCGCAATATTATTTTATTTATTTGACATTCACAATTATCTGTTAGCTCCAAACGATGTTAACAGATGGCGATATCTGTTGACTGGATTGAGTAAGTAATCAATAGATGGCGCTGCTATGTTAAACCTACAAACGTGTTATATAATCTTGGACGCACCAGGTGGAACCGGTAAGACATTTTTAATATCTTTGATTCTTGCCAAAATACGGTCGCAACAGAAAATCGCATTGGTAGTTGCATCGTCATACAGACCTTACCGGTTATACCTTGCTCTACTTTCGCGGAAGAGATTAATGCATGTTTGAAACAATCATTCTCATGGCGAAGTGTTGAAACACTTCGATTGACCATAATCAGATATTTTCCTAGATATTGGGAACGGTAAAATAGAACTGCAACCAAATACGCAATGCATTAAACTGCCAGACAGTTTGTGCACTGTTTTTCAGGAAAAAAAATTATTTATTCAGTGTTTTTTTTTCGGATACTTGACTCATAACTGGCTCAGTCATCGGGCGATTTTGGCAGCTAAAAATGTTGATGTTGACGAAATTAACTTCCAGATACAACAGTTGTTATCAGATACAGCTGTTGTTGATGAAAATGAAAGTGTAAATTTTCCAATTGAAATTTTATTTTCACTAGATATACCTGGAATGCCACCACATAATCTTCGATAAAGATTGATTCCACTATTATTCTCCTACGTAATTTGAATCCACCTCAATTATGCAACGGTACGCGTTTGGTCATCATTTTAACTGGGAAGTTTAACAAAAAAGTGATCCTGTTGAAACGTATTCCAATAATACCGTCAGATTCTACCATACTCTTCAGAAGGCTACAGTTTCCAATTCGTTTAGCTTTCCAATTCGTCTATAAATAAGTCTCAAGGCCAAACAATGTCCATTTGTGGTTTAGATTTGGAAAATCCATGTTTTTCTCATGGGCAAATATATGTTGCATATTCACGTGTAGGGAAACCGTCATATCTATTTGTGTTAGCTAAAGACAGGTTAACCAAAAATATTGTGCACCGATTAGTGCTAAATTAAATTGAAATTAAAAGTATTTATAATTCAAAATAATAAATATTATTGTTAAAGATTTAAGACTATCTGCCCTACCTACCTCATTCATAAGTTTAAGTGTCACATGTTATTTAGTAACAACTTTGTAATATACTCATTTGTTACAAACGTGAATAACAATAATAATAAATTTTAAAATTAATTCTTTTCTATTGATTTTTGCTTAATATTACTGTACGAAAATTTTAATCAATCGTGTTCAAAGTCCTTCCCTTTCCCCTTTCAAATCCCAATCCAGTGGATTTTTATACCAGCATTAACGTTTCCGTCTTCGTTCGTAAATAATAATTTCATTGTATTAAGGGGTTACGGCAGTAGAAAATCTGTCATGGAGGTCGCCATATTTTTTTACAAATGGCATCTATTTAAAAAAGCATGGTGGTCCCCATTAATGATGTTTTCCTACCGTTCCTCTTAAATAGTTTACTACAATGTAATATAACAAAAAAGCCACAGCAACGCGTGGCCGGGTCTGCTAGTATATATATATATATATATATATATATATATATATATATATATATATATATATATATATATATATATATATATATATATATATATATATATATATACATATACATATACATATACATATACATATACATATACATATACATATACATATACATATACATATACATATACATATACATATACATATACATATACATATACATATACATATACATATACATATATATAAATATATATATATATATATATATATATATATATATATATATATATATATATATATATATATATATATATATATATATATATATATATATATATATATATATATATATATATATATATATATATATATATATATATATATATATATATATATATATATATATATATATATAAGTGCAGCTCGCAATCTAAAACAAGTCGTTAATCGTACATCTAGGTACAGACGTAAGCCTAGTTAGATGTGTGTTGTGCCTCGGTTTGGGATTGGGATGAATCAATTTTTCGCTTTATTTCAAAAGTCATATTTTTTTCCTTTTTTAATCTTAGTTGAAATATAAGATATAAAATAAATGAATAAGTGCCAAAATTTCTAACGCTCTACAGTTTCTACACAGTTTCTACGCATAAACCGTCGCAAACTAATATTATTTTTATTTGGGATGCCCAACGAAAAATTTATTTAATTTCAGCTTTGTCGGAATTAATTCAAACCAAAACTTTAATTTGAATTGGCTATTAATTAAATTATGGCATTAATATTATCGTCACAATAATAATATGTATAACCATTGTAAGTTTCCATCTCGCACATGCAGTCTTCATTTGGTCATTGCAAGAGTTGAAAAGTTTGTGGTTAACATCAGTCCACCAGGGGTGCAATAGTCATATATCATCCTCGTAATATTTGACTTAAAAACTTGAAATTTGGTCCACATATGCTTTATTGGCCCAAAGTCACATTGTGACATTTCAGTTGGAGTATCTTATACATGAGCTGCTCTAATAATATTTAAATTCGGTAATATATTTTAATCAAACGTTAATGCCGAGCCGCCCGAGGCTAGCCGAGAAACGAATCCGAGCCGCCCGAGGCTAGCCGAGAAACGAATCGTGCCCCCGGAGACATTGCAATGTAACCCAAGGTCGAGAGAGGGCGCTCATCGATTTTATTTATGAAATTAATATTTATATAAAATCAGTCCTTGGCTGTTTGCCGGGAAAGTCTTTTGGTGACACAACTTATTAAAAAAAATGTTTATGCAAGTGGCCAGTTCTGCCGTCGTAAATGAAAACACAGTAACTTGAAAAAAGACGTTTTGAGAAAAACGCGGTCAAAGTTCAGTTGTTAAATATTTGTTTTCATGATCAAAGTAATCAATATAGTTATTTCTTTTAATCTTTAATGTTAAAAAATAGTTAGAACTTTAATTCTGCATAAAAATATATATTAATTTATAATTGTTTATTTAATTAAATTAGATATTGTGTTTTAAATTAGGAAAATAATTTGATAAATTTTATATTTATAAGCTATAACACCGTAACTGAGTGGTTACTGTGTTATAGGTAAATTTTACCCATTACTGTGTTCTAACCATGTAAAATAAACATAATTTTTTTAAATAAATAAAAAACTGCAGGCACCTTAAACACAGTAATTGAGATACTGTGATTAATTCGTCTATTAATAAATCAACTTTTAACAAAATTTTACCTAAAACCACAGTATCTGAAGAAGCCGTGTTGTAACGAAACAAAAATATTTCTTAAATGCTTATAAGTATTAAAAAAGATCACAGTAAAAAATAGGTTACTGTGTTTTTTATTTAAAATATTCAGATTTTTTTTAAAATACTGTTTTTTTATCTAAGGTATCTCGGTAATTATCCATCGACAGACAAACCGAAAAATTTGCCTTATAGTAGGTACTCCAACTCGTGATTTTAAAGAACCAAACTTGTATAAACACAGTAAATGAAGTTACTGTGTTTTCATTTACGACAGCAGAGTTGTGAATGCAGGGCCGGACTGGGACTTAAAATCGGCCCGGGCGTTTTGAAGTCGGTCGGCCCCTTAGTAAAAAAAAACGAAGTGCCTACATATGTATTTTGATATTATTTATTTTTATCATATTAAAGACAAATGTTTCTAATCTACCTAAGTATGTAAGTTAAGTTAGTGACTTCCGGAGAAGCTCACTGCTTTCAGCTACTTTGTCTATTATTTCGTCAGAGTCTAGATTCATTAAGAGATCTTTTTCTACCGCCGTCAACATGAACGAATTTAAATTTTGAGGAGACAAACTGCTCCTCATGCGATTTTTTATAATTTTTAAGTTAGAAAAACTCCTTTCAATTGCCACCTGGCTTAAGCAGACACTTAACGAAATTTTATGAAAAAGCCACCAGCGAAAATTTGCGGATTGAATTGGAAAATTTGACGTTGCATTGGGATAATCTTAAAAATTCAGAATTGGAAGATTATAAGATCATTGTAGAAAATAATGATAATAAAGGTTTCGTAGAAACGACGTTCGATAACCAAGATACAAGATAACCAATGACACTTTCAAAGCATGTGAGATACGTAGTGCATGTAAAAATTGTTCGATTTGCTGTTTCAAAATTTTACATAGATTTAATCTATTTAGCAGTGCCTATAAGTCTATTGCACTAGGCTATAAATTTCTCCTTACATTATCATTAACTCTTCGAGTTCACCAGATTTAAGACCATTTTTTTCTTATTTCGGGGAAACGCTTTGGATCGAGGTAAGAAAAATCAGCATATAATTTTTTATTTGCAAGAAATCGGCGATCCATGCTCGCAGTAACTGTATCAAAAATAATGTTATGAACTCCTACTTTATATGAAGTGCGTGAATCGCGGACACTTTCATCCTGTACCAACTCGCCTGGCATAGATTTCTTTTTTCTGTGTCTTTTCTCAGGGAAATTTGATTGAACTTCTATATCCATAGTCTTCAACTTTATCCAACTTTTCATTAGCCCATGAAACAAAATTATTTGTTATTGTTTCAACTGTGTCAAAGTCTCTGACTATTTTTTTCAGTTGTGAACTCGATTGTGAAACCATATTTTGATCTTTCAATATATCTAAACCGGCAGTTTGAAGGTATTTCGAGAGAGGTGTAGTTACTTCAAATATTCTTAAAAACGTTTTGACTGTAATTATCGTTTCATATTTGAGCATCGATTCTAAGGATGCTTTCGCTTTCACACGCACTTCTGGCTTAAAGTGCACATTTTGTTGTATTGTTGCCAATGTCATGATCAATGTTACTTACAAAGACGCGTCTGGGTTTGAAAATTACCCAAAAGTTTTCTTGAGGGCCGTATCTTTTAACCACCAACGTGTTTCACCAATAGTTGAGAGTCTTTTCGTGTTGCCGTCCTCTTTAGTTTTTTCCCAAACATCCATGCGTTGATACGATTCGCGAAGGAATACTGCAACGTCATTCAAAAAACTAAACAATAATGCACTTTCAATAACCGACTTAGTAGTATCTCCTAATACTAAATTCAGTACATGTGCGTAGCACCAAACGTGAATTTGACTTGGAGACTCTTTTGATAGCCATGAAGAAAATCCGTTGTATTGGTCTTGCATATTTGCTGCCCCATCCGTTGAATTACCGATGCATCTTTTTATATCTACATTTACAGACTTTAAAACTGCATCAATCAAGAAAAACATATCCTTTCCAGTTGACGATTCACTTTCTACGACAGCGAGAAGTCTTTCATGTGCACGAGCATCTGTCACGTAGCGTATTATAATTGAGCATTGGTCTTTGCACGTAATATCCTGAGTGGTATCTATTTGCAAAGAAAACATACCAGCTGCTCATACCTCCAGACAAATATTCTTACATATATTCTTACATAAGTTCACCGACTGCTAGGATAATTTTATTAACAGTTGTTTTTGACAAAAACGTTAATAATGATCATCTTCTTTACCCCCCTTTGGCAAACCATGCAGTGTTTTACTTTTGTCAATGCACTTTTTCAAGTGATTCTTCAGATGGATATCATATTTGCTGAGGAGAACCACGAGCTCAAAAAAGTTGCCGTGGTCTACAGTCATGTCCTCGAGACTATATGCTGCTTCCATTTGGTCACCTCTATAACTTAATCCGCGTTTCCCAATAAACTTCACAATGTCTATTATTTTCTGTAAAATTTCTCCTCTTTTCCGCAATTGTGCTCGATGTAAGGACATTTGATTGACAAAAATTAAACTTTGAACGTCTTTTTTACTGGACCTCAAAATGTAAGCTTCCGCACAAGCACGATGCATTTCAGTTTTTTCGTGTTCCTCTATTCTGATGTGAACATGTCTCTTATCTTGCTCTTAACCCCTCAAATGTGAGGCGTCCCTTAAGGGATGCCTTGGCAAAATGTATACAAAATGTATATAAATTTATATAAATATAAATATAAATGTAAATGTGCGCCGCTTTATAGTAATCCGCTCTATAGTAATGCTATAGCTCTATAGTAAACCCCGCTCTATGTAAATGTAAATGTAAATGTAAATATAAATTTATATACATTTTGCCGTAGGCAACCCGAGCTAATCGCCATTCATTTGAGGGGTTAAAAAAAGGTGTGAGCTGGTATCAAAATTTGCAGAAAATTCTAGGCAAACTGAACAGAACAAAGCACACTGTTCACTGCTGTAGGTCAGCCACTTGCGATTGGTTCGGTCTTTACGATTTACAGCTTTCTGTAACACAGGATCAATAATGTCTTGCAAGGGATGAAATTTGCAAAAAAATCCAGCTGATCGTTTTTAAGACGTGCAAAATAGTTAAATGAAGAATTTACATTTTCATCTAGTTCCCTATTGGCGTCATTTGCAGTATAATGAGGGGCATGCTCATGCTGTTCATATTGAAGTTCCACTTCAACTAGAGGTTCGAGTTGCTGCTTCTGACTGATTAACTCTTCAGTACATTCAGGAGGTGATTTGACAGTTGCTTCTTCAGTTACCACCACTGCATTAGAAGGAGATGGAATGAGTAAATATATTTGTCCACAAACACTCCTTCGGCTTTTTCGAAGCGATCGATGCGGTCTCGTTCGTGCGTGGATTTGCGTGCATACAGCTCGCCTCTCCCCGTCTCACTGGCATGCACTGGCTCCAGCCCCAGCCCGGCCCGCCGCGCCGCCCTGCGCTGCCTCGCCGTTCGCGCGTGCGCATGCATGGCAATATGGCGACGATAGGACCACGGCGCTTGCGGCGCGGCAACCCTATCGTCGACTCCGGCCCATCGGGCATTTGCCCGATCTGCCCGTACGGCCAGTCCGGGCCTGTGTGAATGTGACCTATGTATTTATTATGTATTGTTTCAGAACCCATGAATAAGAATACGACATACAATCTCTCTTATATACCCAACGAGGTGGAACCGCGCAAGGTGCCCATTTGGGCTCTGAAGCAATCCTACAAGAAGCCGACGAGCAGCTTTTCTGGAAACACTATATACCAACAATCGTACGTTCCACCCGGCGAAGACTGCACGGATTATGATGTCCCCGGAGACACTCAATGTAAGGCTTGGCAATTTCTTCTTCTTGACCTCTTTTCACAGGTCTTGGCAATCAGGTGAGCAAATATTTCTGTAGGCCGATGGGAGGGTTTTCTACAGACCTCACCCGCCTACATATGCATAGGCTGTTTATTTATTTATTTATTTAGTATAATTGATACGCAAACGATACTCTAATAATACATGGTTATCTCTAATATTTTTACATTGTTACTATAAATAAATACCAACGGAGCTGCCATGGAATTCACCGACCCGAGTCGGGCCCATCATAATACTAATTTTTTTTTTACACTTCTGGGGGGTGAGCAGTGGATTCCGGACTTACGAACCGGCTGTGGTAGGTTTAGGACAGCTGTCTTGCCACATGTGAGCGTTCACCTTACCACCCATTCACTCCCCCTTCGAAGCCATAGAATTTGAGATGCGCAAATCGCAGTTTTAGATAATTTTGCTAAGAAAGAGTTGATTATTTTTCTGGAAAGGCCAAGATCTTTAAAGAGGTGAAATAGAGATTTAGCTGGCAGGCCACGAGCGCCAACTTCCACCGCGTGAAGGTGAACAGTGAAGCCGTTCCGGGTTACGGCATTTGCAAGATCATGGTATTTATTTAATTTGTACTCGTGGTCTTTTGGGATATTTGATTCCCATGGAACAGTTAATTCTACAATAAGAGCCACCTTCCGAGATAGAGAGTAAAGAGTTATATCTGGACGGAGGGCTGTGCATCCGAGACTTTCAGGGAATTTATACTGCTTAGAGACCGAATCAACCTCCAGAATCCAATCTGTAGCTTTCTCGATTATTGAGAAAGGTTTTGTAGTTGAATGTTTTTTGCCTTTAGAGCCATCCCGCACAAACTGTATTGGGGGTTTGGAGGATACTGTCAAACCCTTGTTGGCACGAGCCACTGAGAGACTAATTACCTCGCGAATAACAGCGAGAACTTTGTCATGGCGGTAAGTGTACCGTCCTTGATCTAAGGCCACCTTGCAGCCAGCTAGAATGTGTCTAGCTGTGCAAGGGGTATTGCTACAGAGGGGACAAGAACTATCCTCGGCAAAGCTCCAACGAGCGAGGTTACTGGGGTCTGGAAGTGTATGCTGAAAGGCATTCAAATAAAATTTCAGCATCTCTGGCGTCCAGTCATAGAGCATTACCTTCCAGTGCATTGGAGGCGGAATGCAAAAGTCCCCAATTGTTGTCCAATCATTCTGGCATTGAAGGCCAATAGCATGAGCCATACTCTTGCTGTCGTAATCTCCCCGCAAAAGAGACTTCTTCAAGTCCACGTCGCTCGTGGTTGTACTGCCATACCCCAGACCAGTGCCATTCTGGCTGATTCCAGTAAGGAACTTTTTGTGGAAGTCTATGCGGGCTTGTAGATCATTTGAATCACTAGGGCCACTTATTACGTGCTTCGATATTGCCGGATCTTTGGAATTGCACAGAATCGAATTTTTGGTTATTCTGGAGTTGGCGTAGAGCAGAGAGGGCAGTTTAAGCGCTAGCCCAAAATTTTGTTTGGACCTGAAGAGAGTCGAGGGGTCACCTGGTTTGGCTAAGGACAGCCAGGATTTTAAACTAGCTGTCACCAGCGCATCTAGACGGGACATATTGAGATGTCAACCACAACGGGCGAACCCGTCACCGCAGGACGTTTTAACGATTCATCGTTCTATCGACCGTGCAGTGAGCGTAGAAGACTTTGGACATAACAAATCCGCCATCTAGCTACGCCACAACCCGTTAGAGTCCAACGCCTTACCGCGAGTAGACGGGACAGTTGGGTTTTGGTAAAATCGTAAATAAGAAAGGGCCATGACAAATGTGACGTTAGATAATTGTCATAGATCCAGGCCTTACGAGGGCCAGAAATTAGCAAGGCATCTATTTTCGCCAGGCAACTTTTGAAATGCTCTATAACATGATCGCCCGAGACGTCTTTTCCCTGATGGGTGATTTTTCTGCCGAGGAATTTGAAATGATTGTTTGGGTCTATAAGGGAGATATTAGAGCCCTTATAGACCAATTTGGGGTCATAGGATGTAAATTTTGTGCCCATGCGGGCGAGTCCAAGGCAAAAACACTTGGAGGGCAAAAACATTTTTGATAAAATCCCGCCGAAGCCGCACCTTTAGTAAGTTTCCAGGGTTCACATTTTGTATATACGACTAAATCTTGTAAAATATACTATAGGAAATTAATTCATGTAATACTAGGGATAAATAAAATAAAATAAATAAATAAAAACATTTAGCTAATAAAAAAAAATAAAAAAATAAAATAAACCATCCAGGATAGCCAGAAGAGTAACTCCTGGTGGAAACTGACCCGCAGGCCAGAGTCCTACCCGGGCTCGCACTTCATACGTGGAGGCCGCCGGATGGGGCGCCGGATACACGTGAGTTTATCCGACCCTGAACATATGGGTCTTAGTGGCCAACTGCAACAGGGCCTGTTAGCTCCCGAAATTACACTGAATTTTTGCCAGTCATTATTTTTGAGTAAACGATTGAATCATACAAGTTTAATGAGTTGCATTATCACTACCTGCGCTCATCGCTGACTACCCCTTTTAATCTTGTCAATCTCATTCCCGAAGGGACATCATGCTCAAAATCCTTGAGTAGTTCTTGGCCGGAAAGTTTTGGGGTGACGCAACCGATTTTTCTGTACGGCAATCTGGTCCCCGGCAAGTGGTCCCAGTCTTCATTAACTGATGTGCCCAGATACATCAAACTTCTGGCGCTCCTGGACGGTCTGCGCACCGAGCGGCGTAAGCCAATCGATTGTACACTCTTACTAACATCTTGCGGTGTCAACTACAACGGGCGAGCCCGTCACCACAGGACGTTTTAACGATTTTTCGTTCTGTCGCCCTGCAGTGAGCGTAGAAGACTTTGGACAATACACTCCAACATCTAGCTACGTCACAACCCGCAAGAAGCCAACGCCTTTACCGCGAGATAGCCAGTATGTTACCTGGCGGGCCGACCCTCGCGCCCTTGCTTCCAATTGTGACCAGATTTCTCCGGTCTCTCGATTGGTTCCGAGTTCGAGGTCGCTTGCGCGGTCCTCTCCCTTACGAAGCGGTGAAACGGTGTGCACCGAATCTATCGCGGACCAAGGCGTCCTTTGCCCGATTCTGAACCAGGATCGGATGGCCAATGGTCATTTCAAGAGCAGTCGCCGTAAGGTAGGCAACCACCCCCGCTCTATAGGAAACAATACAGTTTCCAGACTCCCCCGACTGTTAGTCGGAGAGCACAATCGATTGGCTTGCGCCGCTCGGTGCGCAGACCGTCCAGGAGCGCCAGAGGTTTGATTCCCAGGGGAGACTGGTTGACCCAGTGTCCTACCCAGGTTCGCACCCCATGCGTGGAGGCCATCGGATGGGTGTTGACCCGTGAGTGTGACCGACCCTGAACACATGGGTCTTCGTGGCCACCTCATCATGGGCCCGTTAGCTCCCTAAACAGTCGGGGGAGTCTGGAAGCAGTACTGTTTCCTATAGAGCGGGGGTGGTTGCGGACCTTACGGCGACTGCTCTTGAAACGACCATCAGCCATCCGATCCTGGGTGAACAGCCGGGCAAAGGACGCTGTGGTCCGCGATAGATTCGGTATACACCGTTTCACCGCTTCGTAAGGGAGAGGACCGCGCAAGTGACCTCGAACTCGTAACCAATCGAGAGACCAGAGTAATCTGGTCACAATTGGAAGTAAGGGCGTGAGTGTCGGCCAGCCAGGTAACATTCCTGGCTATCTCGCGGTTAAGGCGTTGGCCTCTTACGGGCTTGTGACGTAGCTAGATGGTGGACTGTTTTGTCCCCAAGTCTTCTAGGCTCACTCCAAGGAGATAGAACGACTAATCGTTAAAACTTCCTGAGGTGACGGGCTCGCCCGCTGTAGTCGACAACCCAAGTTGCCCAGATACATATGTAAATTTGCTTAGACGATAAAAGTGGTGTATAGTTACAATATTTTTTTTTTAATTATTGCTTACAGATTGCCAATGTGATGACGACGAAGCTTGCCTTGCCAGCTGCAACCGTTTGTATCCGACAGCCTGTTTATAAAATAATTTATATTTTTATATCTGTTTGTTGTTTATTATATAAATTTTGAAAACCCACTATGCATATTTAATTTCAATAAGACATAGACATACCACAAACGGGTTCGCGGTTACAATTGGCAGTCTGTTCTCCTTTCTTTTCTGGATTATGGAGATGTTGCGTATCTCAACCTCACAGAGGAGTTAGCTAGACCACTTTGCTATATTATGCCAATGTCTCATATCTGGACCTCACCGAAACCAACCTAGATAAGCTCGAGTGCCTATAAAATGTTTTCATAAGGTACATATCTAATCTGCGGAAGTATGACTATGTTTCAAAATACCGAGCAAAATTGCAATGGTTTCGGACACGGGACCGGAGAGATCTGCACATCCTTTCTTTATCCTTAAAAAAGATACAATTTACATGTCACAGTTCCCCACTAAGGCTAGTGCCTTTTCAGCAAATAACTAACGATATTATGTTCATATTTTACTTACATTATCTCGCTTTATTTACGCTAAATAGGTGGGTGTATTTACTTCCTAACCTCATATAAACTAACCTTTATTTTCCTATATTAACTAGCTTAATTTTCACTAATACAGATTACCCTAAATAAATGATTTACACTAGATTAATGTACTTTCTTCCTAACATAAACATTATTCACCTATATTAACTAGCTTCATTTCCACTAATAAATGATTACATTAAATAAATGATTTATATTACATTAATGCACTTCCTAACCTAACCTATATTTCTTATATTAACTGGCTTGTTTTATACGAATAAATAATTACACTAAATAAATAATTACAGTAAATTAATGATTTACACTAGATTAATGTACTTACTTCCTAACATATACAAACCTATAAGTATTTCCTATATTAACTAGCTTGATTTACACTAATAAATGAATGCACTAAATAAATGATTTACACTAGATTATTGTACCTACTTCCTAACCTAACCTAAACCAACCTTTATTTTTTTATGTTAACTAGCTTGATTTACACTAATAAATCATAACACTAAATATGAGTAAATGATTTATAATAGATTAATCTGCTTACTTCCTAAACTAACCTTTATTTTCGTATATTAACTAGCTTGATTTACACTAATAAATGGTTATCTATACTAATATTATAAAGAGGTAATGTTTGTAAGTTTGTATGTAGGGGGTAATCTCCAAAACTACATATCCGATTTCAAAAATTCTTTCACTAATGGAAAGCTAAATTATCGGGTAGTGCTATAGGCTATATTTTATTGTGATAAATATTAGTTTTCAATACGGAATCACGTTATTTTTAAATCGAGTCGAAGAAAATGTGCTGGTGATGTGTTTATCGGCGTGCGCCGACGAAACGGTTTGGTATATTTGAAAAATTTGTAAAACAAAAACATCGGCCTCAAAGACATCTATAAAAAAGTCCGCGACAGCGTATATCCTACTTTTATATTTAATCTACAATAACTGCTTTTATGACTCAAAAAAATAACTAGTTGAAGTTTGTTGAAGACATTAGCAGTAAAATATGAATTCTTATCAAAATAAATTAATCCATCATCATGGGTGTTAAATGGAGATAAAATTAGTCATGTACCGTAACTTTTTAGGTGAAATAGTTTTAGAGATATCATGAAATAAGTAATGCGGGCAAGCACCTCGAAATTCCTAGCGGGGGCTGCGCGGCGGCGACTAGCCCAACAAGGTCAGCGTTCAGCGGAAGGCGGCGGGTGGCGAAGAACAAAAAGTGAACAGGACGTCTTTTACTATATATCCAAAGGTAGCCTCTAAAAACGCAAATAAAGCCACCCTACTCAAATTAGCAACTCGATTCGAAACTTTACACGAAGCGAAGCCACGGGCAACAGCTAGTACTAAATAAAGAATTTACACTAGATTAATGTAATTACTTCCTAACCTAACCTTTATTTTCCCATATTAACTTGCTTGCTTTACAGTAATAGACAACTACACTAAATAAATAACTAGATTAACCCTTCAGGCCTCGGCCCCTCAGCCGATTGACAGTTGATGTCCCAAAAAATTTTAGTAAAAATGAGTAAAAAAATTGAATTATGACACTGTCTCACTAAAACATTATTTACTGCCAAACCACTGTACCCATAATTAAAATACATTAACATAATAAAACATAATAAAATAAAACAAATTAATTCAAATAAAATTAAAACGGGGCCGTCACGCTGAATCGTGTTGTGGCCGATATCGGCCAATTGGGGCTCTAGGGGTTAATATACTAACTTCCTAGCCTAACCTAACCTATATTAACTATCTTGGTCTACACTAAATATGTGTAGGTACTTTGTTTTATTAAACGATTATACTAATAAATTATTACACTAATAAATAAAATACAAACGGAGCTGCCATGGAATTCACCGACCAAAAAGCGGGCCCATCATATATAATTATTATACTTCTGGGAGGTGAAGGGTGGATTCCGGACTTACGACCGGCGGTGGTAGGTTTAGGACAGCTGTCTTGCCACATGTGAGCGTTCACCTTACCACCCATTCACTCCCCCTTCGAAGCCATAGAATTTGAGATGCAGAAATCGCGGTTTTAGATATTTTTTCTAGAAAGGAGTTGATTATTTTCCTGGAGAGACCAACATCTTTAAAAAGGTGAAACAAAGATTTAGCTGGCAGGCCACGAGCGCCTACTTCCACCGCGTGAAGGTGAACAGTGAAGCCGTTCCAGGTGACGGCATTTGCGAGGTCATGGTATTTATTTAATTTGTACTCGTGGTCTTCGGCATATTTGATTCCCATGGAATTCTACGATAAGGACCATCCTCCGAGATAGAGAGTAAAGAGTTATATCTGGACGCAGGGCTGTGCATCCGAGACTTTCAGGGAATTTATACTGCTTAGAGACCAAATCAACCTCCATAATCCAATCTGAAGCTTTCTCGATTATTGAGAAAGGTTTTGCAGTGAGATGTTTTTTGCCTTTAGAGCCAACCCGCACAAACTGTATTGGGGGTTTGGAGGATACTGTGGAACCCTTGTTGGCACGAGCCACTGAGAGGCTAAGTACCTCGCGAATAACAGCAAGGACTTTGTCGTGGCGGTAAGTGTACCGTCCTTGATCCAAGGTCACCTTGCAGCCAGCTAGAATATGTCTAGCTGTGCAAGGGGGGTTGCTACAAAGGGGACATGAACTATCCTCAGCATAGCTCCGAGCGAGGTTACTGGGGTCTGGAAGTGTATGCTGAAAGGCATTTTAATAAAATTTCAGCATCTATGGCGTCCAGTCATACAACATTACTTTCCAGTGCATTGGAGGAGGAATGCAAAAGTCTCCAATTGTTGTCCAATCATTCTGACATTGAAGGCCAATAGCGTGAGCCATACTATTGCTGTCGTAATCTCCCCGCAAGAGAGACTTCTTCAAGTCCACATCGCTCATGGTTGTACTGCCATACCCCAGACCAGTGCCATTCTGGCTGATTCCAGTAAGGAACTTTTTGTGGAAGTCAACGCGGGCTTGTAGATCATTTGACTCACTACGGCCACTTACTGCGTGCTTCGATATTGCCGGATCCTTGGAATTGCTTAGAATCGAATTTTTGGTTATTCTGGAGTTGGCGTAGAGCAGAGAGGGCAGTTTTAGAGCTAGCCCAAAATTGTGTTTGGACCTGAAGAGAGTCGAGGGGTCAGCTGGTTTGGCTAAGGACAACCAGGATTTTAAACTAGCTGTCACTAGTGCATCCAGACGAGACAGTTGGGTTTTGATGAAATCGTAAATAAGAAAGGGCCATGACAAATGTGAAGTTAGATAGTTGTCATAGATCCAAGCCTTACGAGGGCCAGAAATTGTATATCAGATTACCGGATGATTTCTATTTCCTGTGAAGTTTATGTTTTTCATCAATAAAACATTTTATTTTTATTCTTATTAATAAAAACGCAGGATACCGCAAGTTTATGTGAACCACTCTACATTCATATACAGTAAGCCTACTGGTACAGGCGAGGTCTAGTTATGATTGTTTGTAACTAAAATAAATGTTTAATGAAGAAGTTTGAATATGAATTATATGTGGCCTTTTTCCACGCATTTTGTTTTGCCGTCATTATTATTTTTAGATTTAATTAATTTCATTGTTCAAATGTTAAAAAGATTAGGTGATTATTCACTATCAGTTTCTTCGAAATCCATTACTATCGGTTTAAATTTCTTATCTGAATCTTATAAATTGATAAATATAATCCATTTGAGATAAATATGGAATTGTCTTCATAATAACATCGATTATATATGGTACTAGTGGAATGTTACCCAGCGATGCTCGGGTATCCGTTTTCTTTCCCCTCCCACTCCTCCTTCTCTCCCCCTCTCCTCCGCCCCCCAGTAGCCTATTTATTAATCGCCTTATTTAAAAAGCACTTTCTAATTTATAAAATTTACGTCGAAATCGGTTGAATGGTATAGAAGATGACCTGCTGCATCGCCATCTAGTGGCAAGTTACAACAACGTAGATAGCGCGAGAATATTATCCTTGCTCAAATACTTATGTCTATCAATTTTTACGGCGATTGTTGTGCGGTTTAATAGCCCGAAAACATTATGCCCTCTCAAATGTCTATGTATACCAATCGTCATAGCGATCGTTTGAGCGGTATAGAAGTTGAAGTGCCGCAGCGCCATCTCGTGGCAAATTACAATAAATTTCATAGCGCGAAAATATTATGCGAGCTCGGATGTCTATGAATACCATTTTTCATGGCGATTAGTTTAGCGGTATAGAAATTAATGTGCTGCAGTACTATCTGGTGGCGAGTTACGATAAAGCTAATATAGCGAAAATTTTGTGCATGCTCAAATGTCTATGTATACCAATTTTCATGGCGATCGGTTGAGCGGTATAGAAGTTGATGTGCTGCAGCGCCATCTAGTAGTAAGTTACAACAAAGCAGATATCATAAAAACCTTTTCCATGAAAAAATACATATACCTATGTGCCAACTATCATGGTGACCGGTTAAACGGTTTCGAAGTCTATTAAGCTCGGACAGACAGACAGACAGATATGCCAACATCTATTTTTATATATAGGATTAGATTGCTCAGCTCCATTATATGTTTTGGCGACCCTTTTAAAATGGCGAAATACACGTGGCGCTGATGGCATTGACGACCCACTAATAGCAATTTGAAATACAATATTATACAATACAATAATATGCAATACAATACTATACAATAAATATAATATTATATTATAATATAGCTGGTGGAATGGTACCCAGCGATGATCGGGTATCCGGTATTCTCGAGCGCGTTGTTCCGAGCGCAACGGTCTGAATATACATGACTAACAACTTGAGTTGTCGACTACAACGGGCGAGCCCGTCACCACAGGAAGTTTTAACGATTAGTCGCTCTATCGACCTGCAGTGAGCGTAGAAGACTTTGGACAAAACAATCCAGCGTCTAGCTACGCCACAACCCGTAAGAGACCAACGCCTTACCGCGAGATAGCCAGGAATGCTACCTGGCGGGCGACACTCGCGCCCTTACTACCAATTGTGTCCAGATTTCTCCGGACTCTCGATTGGTTCCAAGTTCGAGGTCGCTTGCGCGGTCCTCTCACTTACGAAGCGGTGAAACGGCGAATACCGAATCTATCGCGGACCATGGCGTCCTTTGCCCGCCTCTGAACCGGGATCGGATGGCTAATGGTCATTTCAAGAGCAGTCGCCGTAAGGTACGCAACCACCCCCGCTCTATAGGAAACAATACAGTTTCCAGACTTCCCCGACTGTTAGTCGGAGTGCACAATCGATTGGCTTGCGCCGCACGGTGCGCAGACCGTCCAGGAGCGCCAGAGGTTTGATTCCCAGGGGAAACTGACCAGGGCCAGAGTCCTACCCAGGTTCGCACCCCGTGCGTGGAGGCCGTCGGATGGGTGTTGACCCGTGAGTATGACCGACCCTGAACACATGGGTCTTCGTGGCCAACCCATCATGGGCCCGTTAGCTCCCATACATGACTAACAATGTAACAAGAGGGAATTCATGAAAAACGATATTGTTAGTATTTATTCACAAAATCAACAAAAAGTTGCGGCGCAGTTCTTTGCGCGCGAAAGCTGGCTTCCAAGCGGTTAACCACAAAATATACCAACATCCATTCTTATAGGTATATTTATAGACAGATATATATCAATGCTTCTATGGAAGTTTCCACCCACTGAGGTTAATCTCTTAGGCTAACCGCGCACTGCGGTGCGTTTTATTTCCGGAGGATTTTTTGTAATTTCGTAATGTTGTTATATATATAATAATTTTTTGTAATGTAATTTCTATACCCAGATCGGGTTTATGAAAATAAATTTTTCATTTTCATTTTCATTTTACAGAGGTGCCGCCAACTGCGATCAATAGAAAAAGAATCTGTTAAGAGGCCGTGTACGAAATCGATGTGGGCCGTGATACCTCTATAATCAATGGTATAATATAACTATAGGTAGGTAGGATTTTCGGAGCTAAAGAGATACGTCCACCCTTTGGAAGCGCTCGGCTGGGACTAGCTGACTTGAGGCGTGAATCATAATTCGTATCATAGGCGAGTATCATAACGCGAGAATTAGATTGTTTTAAAAGACTTTATTGCCAATTTTAATTAATGTTTTGCATTTTTTTTGAAGAAATGGATTGATATATAGAAATGGGCGTTAACGGGCCCTTGCTGAGTTGGCCACGAAGACCCATTCTGTTCAGGGTTATACCCATCCGGCGGCCTCCTCGCATGTGCGAGCCTGGGTAGGACTCTGGCCGTAGGGCTAGTTTCCCCTAGGAATCAAACTTCTGGCGCTCCTGGACGGTCTGCGCACCGTGCGGCGTAAGCCAATCGACTGTGCACTCTGACAACAGTCGGGGGAGTCTGGAAGCAGTACTGTTTCCTATAGAGCAGGGGTGGTTGCGGACCTTACGGCGACTGCTCTTGAAACGACCATCGGCTACCCGATCCTGGGTGAACAGCCGGGCAAAGGATGCCGTGGTCCGCGATAGATTCGATATACACCGTTTCACCGCTTCGTAAGGGAGAGGACCGCGCAAGCGACCTCGAACTCGTAACCAATCGAGAGACCGGAGTAATCTGGTCACAATTGGAAGTAAGGGCGTGAGTGTAAGCCCGCTGGGTAACACTCCTGGCTATCTCGCGGTTAAGGCGTTGGCCTCTTACGGGTTTCTGGTGGAGCTTGACGGTGGACTGTTTTGTCCAAGTCGTCTGCGCTCACTCCAGGGAAACTTCCTGAGGTGACGGGCTCGCCCGCTGAAGTCAACAACCCTAGTTGCTATATGCAGTAGCTGAAAACGCACCCCTTCTATCATAAATAATTTTTCAAATTTTTTGCCCATTTTTATGACAATTTTAAGTAGCATTTTTTAATTATTCTGACTTTTTCTGATTTCAATTTCTTGATTATTTTTATCGATTATTTTAATTTGTTGTTTTAGTAAATAAATCTTAAAAATGATTTTGATGCCCTAAAAGCAATAATGAAGTAACTGTATGTACGTGGTGATAAATTTAAATATTGTAAAAACGGACTAATAGACTGTAATTTAAATGTACCTAAATATTAAGTTTCTACAATCTGTTAAGATTTTTTTTGGAAATAAATTGAAAATTGAAAAAAAAAAATTGAAAAAAATATTTCTTTGAGAGAATGAGGAAAACTGAATGCGGACCACCCAATGCTTGGAAAAGCAAACCTCCACCAAGAAATGTGAGAACCCCAGCAAGAAATATAATTAGAACATTGCCTGGCATTAGAGGGCCTGCAAGAGCGCTAGGAAATGCTCCAGGAACTTAATTTTTTTACCATTGCATCCATTCAAGTAGTGAGAAATAAATAAAATGTAGCAAATACTATACAAAGGTCAAATTGATCTTATGCTCCCCTTATTGTTATAAAAATTATGTTTCCTATATAGGTGTTAAATAAGACGTAACTTCCTTTTGAAAAAAAACGAATTTTAAATTCTATGATTTTTGAAATAGAATTTCGGCTATATCTGAAGAAAAAAGTGAGAAAATACTATATTCGGACCAGCGAGTCATGATTTCCCATGTTTGGGAATCGAAATAATAAATACAAACGGAGCTGCCATGGAATTCACCGACCGGAGTCGGGCCCATCATAATACTATTTTTTTTACACTTCTGGGGGGTGAGCAGTGGATTCCGGACTTACGAACCGGCTGTGGTAGGTTTAGGACAGCTGTCTTGCCACATGTGAGCGTTCACCTTGCCACCCATTCACTCCCCCTTCGAAGCCATAGAATTTGAGATGCGCAAATCGCAGTTTTAGATAATTTTTCTAAGAAAGAGTTGATTATTTTTCTGGAAAGGCCAAGATCTTTAAAGAGGTGAAATAGAGATTTAGCTGGCAGGCCACGAGCGCCAACTTCCACCGCGTGAAGGTGAACAGTGAAGCCGTTCCGGGTTACGGCATTTGCAAGATCATGGTATTTATTTAATTTGTACTCGTGGTCTTTTGGGATATTTGATTCCCATGGAACAGTTAATTCTACGATAAGAGCCACCTTCCGAGATAGAGAGTAAAGAGTTATATCTGGACGGAGGGCTGTGCATCCGAGACTTTCAGGGAATTTATACTGCTTAGAGACCGAATCAACCTCCAGAATCCAATCTGTAGCTTTCTCGATTATTGAGAAAGGTTTTGTAGTTAAATGTTTTTTGCCTTTAGAGCCATCCCGCACAAATAGGACTCGAAAAAACCTCCGTATAGTCGGAGTAAATATTCTCGATATTCGAGTAATATTATTATCTCCTTCTTTCTTTGCACCCCATTTATCGAATTTTTAGTTTCATTTGGGCTAGGTAGCATCAGCCTTAGTTATTTTTTACTTTAAAGACTTTTACGCGCGCTTGCATTTTTTTTTACATCGGGACTCATAGGGAACAGGGCCTGTCAACTACTAGATTTAGTGGTTCTTAGCGGTTCCAAGTAGCTTGGGCTATGATGGGCGTTATATGTTAACTTGTTCGGGTCAGCTCGCGGGGCAGCCTCTCCGGGAGCCTCCCCGAAGAGGGACCAACCTGTTGATCCCGCTGTGCAGTGGATCCGGGGGCGAAAACACAGACAGAACTAGGACGCCGAGCCCCGTATCCGCGATAATTGTAGTGAGGAGTTGCCGCTCGCTTGAGGTAGAGGACCGCGCAAGCGACCTCGAACCCGGGACCAGACGGGTGGTGGGGGAATCCGACCAAATCTGGGAGCAAGGGGGTGAGACCACCCGCTGAGTGGCAATTCCAAGTGCCTCGTAGTAAGGAGTAGAACTCTTGCGGGATGAGGTGGAGTTTGGTATGTCGCTTGTCTTCGCTTCGTCCACAAAGTCTCTGTGTTTCACTCCGTGTTGATATAGCAATAAAGTTCATTGTAATGCTCCCGGGATCGTTGAAATGCCTCTCTCGAGTCCACAAGAAGTTTATTCTAAGTAGGGACTTCTTTTTTCACTACATTAAATTCATTTAATTTGTGTCTGATTACACACATCGAAGTCATCCAATTGCATTTTAGTGGACTTTCGTGGACGTTTCTTCCCAGGCGTTCTCCAAATTCCTTGGTTAACTCTTCCTTTCTTTTTTTATTCTACGAATTGTAGACAAGCTAACACCTGTAACAGTATAAATGCAATATTAGTCGGAACCTGGAATAATTTCGAGAGAACTATCCGTTACTTTCTACAACTCACCAGTCAGTGAATCTATTTTTTCAAGGTAAACTTTTTCTTTTTCCTCCTCATGGTATGGTAGTAGGTTGCGCAAGTTTTCTACGGCGTTGCAAATTTTAGTTTTACATCATTGTATCAAAAAAATCATGTGTCAACAATGAATAAAATGTGTATTTAAGATTCACATTTTATGCGATAACGTAACACTTCAAGATATAGGAGTGTGGGGACTTTTTTGGCTGGTGTTTTTAATTTTTTAAAAATCGGAAACGTCCTAAAACACCCTAAAACGCTGTATTTTTCAAATGTGATACAGAAAATCCAAGAAAATGACGGAAAATTAAAAAAACTTCCAAAATCTCGACTTATTGCACAAATTATCACGCGGATTAAAAAAAAATACGGCTTACACAATGACAAATTCGCGCCGCCGCGCCCCCCGAGCGCCCCACCTCGCCTCGCCCGGCATTTTCAATTCTGTCAATCGAATGCAATAACAAGACACACACTTACAGACATGTTACATGCACACATACATATAACACGTCATAGTAGGGTTGATTGTAAGAGATTGTCATATGACAATAAACCCGTCCATTGTGACATTTTCACAATAAAGAGTATAAACAAACAATAAACAAACCAATGTGAATATATACTTAGGGGTTTCATATAAAACGTGTTTTCAAGGAAAAAAAGTTATGCAAACAACATAAAATCCATAGAAAATTCGCTCGCGACATTCGACTTGCGACATTGAAATAAGGTGGAGCTGCATTATATAAAATTATTCTACCAGTCGTATAAATTACAAATTACACAATCGTATAAAGTCTTATTTATTAATAAAATGAAACGGATATCTTAACGTATTTCATATTTATATCAAGTGTACCTAATAATAATAATATGTAGGTACCTAATAATAATAATAATAATATTTTTTCATATAATTTTAGCTTCCGTAATTTAGAAACTCCACCCAAAATAAGAGCCGACAATGTTCATTTCTTTAGATTTACGTACATTATTTGGAAAACTATGGCTTGATTATGATAAAATAACTTTTGAAATGTCAAGACATTGTAGTCGGACTTACCAAGAGCGTTCTCGATCTGACTTAAATTCACGTTTTCTTCGAAATGTCGTTGTCGCAAATGCTCACTTTCCTCTTCAAATTTCCCAATCATGTTGTAGATCAAATTCTACCAGCGCTTTTTAGGGGCTTTGCCATTTTAGAGGATAAATAACTCGAAATCCGGATGTAATGATCAGGTTATGACGGTTATGACTTTTGACGTTTAATCACTGAGTGATTGTGAGTGATTACTGATCATAAACTGACAGCCGCTCTGTATTGCCAGGCTAAGAAATCTCTCCAAAACGCGGTGTCACCATCGCTGGTACGAGTACCATTGCCATATAACTACTAGACCCCGTGACCAGCTTGAGAATGAGTCAGCCGAATAGAAAGAGACAGCAGCCTATAGTACCCCCTCCATCCTTGTCTAGTCGTGCATTCACGGAGTCACGTACACCCTTGTGCAAATTAATCTGAACACTGGCAATTTTAGTCAAATAATGGTTTTATTCATGAAAATCATACAAAACTTTAACTTAGCTTATAAATTAGTATTTTATGTGGCCTCCTTTAGCTTTAAGTAGCAACTGTATACGCTTCGGCATTGATTCCACCAAGTTTTTACAGTTTTCACGAATTTTCGGATCTCTGTACCACACCTCAATTACAGCATTTACGAGCTTTTCTTTTGTAGTGCAGTCCATTTTTCTTAGCCGTGCTTTACAGATTGACCACAAGTTTTCGATTGGGTTTAAATCTGGAGAGTTTCCAGGCCAATCCAAACACATAATGCTGTTATCGGTAAAGAATTTCTTTACCAACTTGGAAGCATGGCAAGGAGCCAAGTCTTGTTGAAATATTTTAGTCTCTGTTGGAATTTTTTTTAGCTCATGTATCATTCTGTCCGTCAAAACTTCTATGTATTTTGCACTATTCATCATTCCTGTTACCGGAACTAATGCACCAGTGCCATAGAATGAAAAGCAACCCCAAAACATTTTCTTAACGGGATGTTTCACCGATTGTTGGATATGGGCTGGAGAAAGTGGTTCTCCGTCTGCCCTGCGAACGAATTGGTAACGCATACCCTGGACAAAAAAGTGACTCTCGTCAGAAAATAAAACGTTTTTCCAATCCTCAGAAGTCCAGAGCTTATATTTTTGTGCCCATGTCATCCTTTTTTTCTTCATGGTTTTTGTAAGAAGCTGTTTTTTTAAGGGTCTCCTAGCTTTTCGCCCACTTTCCAAGAGTCTTCGACGTACCGTAGATGCGTGCACGATCGTCCCAGAAGCTGCAAGCTCCTTTTGTAAGTCGTCACTAGTCTTGTGTGGGTTAATTTTACTGTTGCGAATCAAAATGGTGTCATCTTTCATTGTAGTTTTCCTTTTGCGGCCACATTTTCCGATTCGTTGTGGCAAAATTGAACCAGATTCCCTGTGATTCCGTATGATGGCGTTAGTTGATCCCAGTGATATGCCACATTCCTCAGATATTCGTCTTTGACTTAGCGATGTGTGCGCATCTAGAGCAATCACCTTGCTACGGATTTCCAACGAGATATCCATCGTCTTCGTAGGGATGAATTACATCCGAATATCTTCAAAAATCTTCAAAAAGTCCCCGACATACACAATGTGAGGAAAAAACACTAAAATCCACGCACAACAACAATATGACAAGCTCTTAGGGTCACATTAGAGGTTAGAATGACATTTCACAGTACAGAACAGTGTTGCCACATCAAAAAAACAGATTTTACTTGCCAGTATGAAATATTTTGAAGTGTTCAGATTAATTTGCACAAGGGTGTACATATATCGGGTCCCATCAAACTTGCAGAAGGCAAATTTGCAGACGGCAATCTTGCAGACGGCATTCTTGCAGGCGGCAGTTTTGCAGAAGGCAATCTTGCAGAAGGCAGTTTTGCAAATGTCAAAATGACCTAACCTAACCTAACAGAAAAACTTAAAACATTTTTTTTAATGTTTAGTTTGATGTATAAAAGTCATCTACTACAAGGATGCCGGTAATTAATGTCACTTCGATTTTAGGGAAAGAAAAACCTAACCTAACCTAACCTAACAGAAAAACTTAAAAACTGTACTGAAGGTTGCCGCCTGCAAGGTTGCTTACTGCAAGGTTGCCTCCTGCAAATCTGCCCTCAACAAATTTGGACCTGTCAAAAGTGACATTTGTGCAAAATTGCCGCATGCAAAACTGGCGCCCCCCCATAGATATCACTATGCCATCGAGGTTATATCAATATGGCAACGCTAAAGCCTGTGCAACGCTTCGACGCCATAAGTCTGCTATGCTATGGTAAACGCGCATGCGCAACTAGACAAGGATAGAGGGAGTCTAATATGCCCCTATCTCTTTCTATTCGTGAACGCATTCACTCACAGCCCGCCTTCGCACTCCCGTTCTCTACTTCTGTTACTGCGACGACTATAGTTGTTGCTGTAACCACTAATTGTTATTTATGGTTCATTTAATGATTTAAAATGAAACGATATCTTGGAAATGATTTATTACGAAATATTTAAAAAAACATATTTAATTTTGGATTATTGAACGTTATTTTTGAGTTTCTAAAGACAAAATGTTCTTAAGTGCTGCCAGCGCAGTGCCCGGAACAAAAACGCAGTGCGCGTACCGCAAAAATTCGGTGTTTTTTCCATTCGGCGTAAAAATCGTACCGCAGCGCAGTGCGCGCCTAGCTTTATTATTTATGGCTATGTATACTGTTGTTTTCTAGATATATCTAGATTATTTTTCGGGAAAGTCCCTAATTATAGACGCCCAAACGTTATTCTCGTCACATTCGACACGTCACACACAAGCTTACCGATCCTGTTCGGAGAGCTGTCAAACGCTACACATTCACCTTAAAACGCAATAAAAACAAATTATTAAAAAAAAATTAGAGTGCCTTCAAACATGTTTAATAGTTTACTACTTAATTATGCATAAAATACATATTTATTTACTTTAAAACAGTAAAACATTCTACAAATGGATGGTTTTCATTTAGTAAAATTAGCGTCGTGTCGTTCATTGTCAGCAATTTGCTAGTGTTGTGTTACACGGTTAATCGTAAATATTAAGTAACAGAATGATTATCTGTTAATATTTTTTTGTATTATTAGAAATGTATTTAAATAATCAAAAATCTATAAATTATCGAAAACAATGCTCATCATACCGTGTATAATATCTGTTACAATAACTGTTTGCGAAACAAGAAATATAACGATTTGTTGGATTTGATCAATTTGTTGGATTAATCGAAAGATGTGTTTCAGAGATACTCATTTGACGGTATGCACCCATCCCCCCCCCCCTCACCGTTTCACGCCGTGCGGGTGATTTTTCCAAAACCACCGAATACCCATCGTATTTTTGCTTCCAGGAATCAAATTGCACATTCAAAAAGTCAACCCTTTTTCTACCATGATGGAGGTTGCAATTAGCAACCCCCTGAAACACGCACTACCAAATTATGAGGGGACTAGGTCACCGGAATTTCAAATTCCCCCATTTTGACCCGTTTCGGAGATACGTGTTTGACGGTAGGAACTTGTAGCCTTCCCCCCACCCCCCTTTCACATGGCCAGAGGTGATTTTTCGAAAACCCTCGAAAAGCTATCCTCTCATTTGCATCGAGGTGTCCAACCAAAGAGCCAATTCTCTTTTATAGTACAACTACAGCTGTCGACTACAACGGGCGAACCCGTCACCTCAGAAAGTTTATCGATATTAGATCGTTCTGTCTCCCGTGAGGTTAGCGCAGAAGACTTGGGATGAAAAGAATCCACGGTCTAGTTAAGCCACATGGCAATAAGAAGTCAACACCTTACCTCGAGATAACCAGGTTAATCAAACAGCGGGCCGACAATCACGCCCTTACAACCAGATGCAACCAGATTACTACGGTCTCCCGACTGGTTACAGGTTCGAGGTCGCTTGTGCGGTCCTCTCCCTTACGAAGCGGTGATACGCTGTCTACCGAATCTATCGCGGACCACGGCATCCATTGTCCGGCTCTTTACCCGGTACCGGGTAGCCGATCGGTCGTTTCAAGAGCAGTTGCAGTAAGATAAACAACTACCCCTGCTCTATAGGATACAGTACTGTTTCCAGACTCCCCCGACTGTTAGTCAGAATGCACAATCGATTGGCTTACGCCGCACGGTGCGCAAACCGTCCAGGAGCGCCAGAAGATTGACTCCTGGGGGAAACTAGCCCTCAGGTCAGAGTCCTACCCGGGCTCGCACTTTATGCGTGGAGGCCGCCGGATGGGTGTTGACCCGTGAGTGTGATCGACCCTGAACGAATTAGTCTTCGTGGCCAACTCTAACAAGGCCAATTAGTTCTCCAGCACCTGGACCAGTACAGGCAGGGTATTACCCCCCCCCCCCCTCCGCTGTTTGCTTCAAACCGGTCGCCGCTCGGATGGATTTCAAAATTATCGTTCGCCACTTCCTCGAGCCCGTACTTCGATGTGTCCATAAAATCCAGTCCACTTCTATACCCCGTTAGGGTATGAAATTCGCCACCGCCTCAAATACATACTTCCTTATTTTACAAGGGGAGTAGATCACCTGCATTTTAATTCCTCTTTACCCGTTTCGGAGATACGCGTAGAGATACGGGCTGAAATTGAAAACCACCCATTTAATAATATTAAGAGATGGATTTCGAAAAATCGGGCGCCTACGTCGCGAAGAGAAAGCGACTGAGAAATCGCAGCCTTATAGCGTAGGCAGTTTCGGCTCGGCGATAATTATAAGTCAGTCAGTGAGTGAGTGAGTGAAGGGGCGAACACACTATCGGACGCGTCTGCTGCCGCGGCTTATGGGCAGTATGCACAGTCGTTTGGGACGTGGCTTGCCAGATCTCTATCGGACGTCCGAAGCCTCGAGGTCGCGTCCGCGACTGACGTCCGATAATGTGCACGGCTCGATAGAAATTCATTACACAGATAGCGACCATAAGGCGCGGCTAACGGACGTATCCGATAGTGTGTTTGCCCCTTCAGTCTGTCCGAGGCCTCCGATTTGTCATATGCCAGTAAAAGCGCCAATGACACAATCCATCCCATTATTTCCGGTAAAGACAAAACGAGACGGGGAGAATAGAATAAATATGTGAATACTGTGATCAATGTAATCGTGATCTACCGTAGTCATTGTGGGGAAAATCACGTTTTTATGTGTTTCATGTATAATTATAATGAATTACTTATTGTGAAGAAGCTAAACCGATTAAATTATTTGACCAAAATTACTTCAAAAACTACTAAGTTCTTGATTTTCGCATGAAAAATTTAAAAGAAAATTTATTATTGGACAAGTATCTGCTAATACGTACATATATAAAGTATTCTTCTAAATATTCGTTTTGACGCGAGATGCCGAGCCCAACCTGAGACAGAGATAATCGTAGCGATGGGACCGGTGCGATATTTTGAAGTGCTTGTACGATAATTGTGACATTTTAGGAGTCATCAAAATAATCAAAATAATAATTAAATAAAAATTCCAAGTAATAAAATAAGGTTTTAGAGTCACCAAATTACAATATTATCTAGGAACAAAAATAAAACAATTATAAAATCATGAGAAAATAACATTAACTTTAACTAATTACACAAACAGATAAGATTGTAGAAACACATAATTACATTATACAGGGTACAAATTAAACTAAGTGCTATTCAATAGAAATTATAATAATATTACTATTCCAACAATAAAATTATAATACATCATAATCTCATATCCATGCCTTCCAACTTGCTTGATCTTGTAACTATTATTATTAGTTTTATATATTTTAGAAAACCTGCAACAACGCAAACGAAAGTTCCCTTTTACTAGGAATTTAAATTGCAACTATTTTGTTATAAATATATGTTACAGAGTGAGTTTTAATCAATCGGCATCCTTCAAGGGGGTGAATCAATACGAGTAGCTAAGTAACTTTTATTTTAAAAAATAGGAAAAACCAAAAAAAAATGTTTTTATTTATTTTGTTTTTTATTTTTAATATTAAATTTTGAGGTATTTGACTGTTAAATAAAAGTTTAATAAGTGTTTGAGCGCGTTGCTCTCTCTATCGGTAGCTATAATATAGCTAATAAACAATATTGCCGATAATTTATCTACCGTTAGGTGGCGCATAGTGCTTTTATACCATTCGAAAAACAAACAAAAAAAACAAAGATTTTTTTCTCCCGATTTTTATCAAAATTTGCTTATTTGCTCGTATTGATTCACCCCCTTCTAGGATGCTGGTTAATTAAAACTCACCTGTATATTACCATATTCTAAATCACCCATATTTAATACTCCTTGGGATTACTATTATTGTACGGTTGTTATTAAATTAGGTGTATTTTTTCTAAATTGTTCAAAGTTCTACGTTCAAAGTTTATTTATTCCAAAAAAACCCGGCGAAGGTATAGAACTTACGATTAATAAATACATTTTTTATAATATTCATATTTTAAACATATCTGGCAAAAATAAAATTAAATCACGTTAAAAATCTGAAAGTCAATAAACTATACAAAATCAACCATTACATTGTCTAAATATTAAAAAGAGCATTAGGAAATATCAAAAATAGTAATTCCAAATCCAAAAAAAAAAAGTATAAATCTATAAATAAAAAAGAAAAAATAGTAGAAAGGCAAATCCATTGAATGATCTCGCAAATAAATAAATCAATAATAATAATAATAATCAAGGAGTCCAATTTGGAAAGAATCAAATAATTATTTATAATCAGAGTAAAAATATAAAAATAAAAGCAATAATTCCTAAATCAAGTTACATAATCAGTAAGTAAATTGTCTATAAAATGAAGTGTTCAGAATAGGATTAAAGTGAATAGGATTAAAGTAAAAAAATTTAAAATCCGTGCCATATTATATAGACATTTTTGCAATAAAAATTCCTTGGTAAGTTTTTCGAATAGTACATATGTTTGTATATTTTTTAATTCCTCTGGTAACCTGTATATAACCATAATATTATATAGTGTATCTATAAGGCACTACTTCTTTATATGGCATCGCAGTATATTTTGTTAAATCGTTATGTAATAGAATTGTTATCGTTCTTGTTAAATTATGTGTATTATTTTACTTTACCCGCCTACTAAACGACGAGGAGGTAAAGTATTGTGAACGCTCAAAAATTTGTTTCGTGTTGAAGACAGATAACATTTTCACCCCCTCTCACCCCGGGACGATTGATACTATTTTCAGACTGAAATCTGTGTGTCTATGTATCTATCAGTCAGTCTGCCTGTGTGTATTTCCCCACGATAGCCATCCGATTGAGCTGAAGTTTGGCATGCAGGCATCATTCGGTCAAGGCAACGGTTGAAAAGTTTGTGGTTGAAATCGCTCTAACAGGAAATTGCTCGCTAGTCACGATTCAATGTCGAAATAATGGACTTAGAGACTTGAAATTCGGTACAAAGATCTTGTTCGGCCGAAGTTACATTGTATCTGTGTGTCCACGATAGCGTTCAAACGCGTTGTCCGATTAAACTGAAATTGACTTTCAGGCATCCTTTGATCATAGCAAGAGTTGAAAGGATTGTGGTTGAAATCGATCCACCAGGGTGCGCGCTAGTCATACTTCAATCTCGAATATTGGACTTAGAGACTTAAAATTCGGTACGCAGATGCCTTCTAGGGCTGCAATCACATACAATGCCTTGTAGGGCTGCAAGCCATATTAAAGAAAATACTAAAAGTTTAAAAAATATAATTTTAATACCACGGAAAATACTACAAATATACCTACTACAAATTAGTGCACGGGGGGAGATTGTATTGGCCGGGGGAGGGGAGGGTTTGTCTACTTGTTGGGAAAGTCCTTGAGTGACCGATTTTTAAAAATATAGTACGTAATGTATAACAATTATAAAAACCGAATTGAAATACATCACCCTGAGGTATTTCGCTTATATGACCAAAGCAGTTGGACCATTGCGACCCATGTCCTAGGGTCGGCCCAACTCACAGGTCAGCATCCATCCGGTAGCCTCCACGTAGATGTGCGAGCCCGGGTAGGACTCTGTGACTGCGAGCCAGTTTCTCTGGGTCGTCCTTCGGGCGCTTCTGGACGGCTTGCGCACTGTGCGGCGTCAGCCAATCGACTATGCATTCCGACAGATAACCGGAGGAGTCTGGAAACTGCTTGGTTTCCTATAGAGCGGGGTGGTTGTTGTGAAACCTTACGGCAACCGCTCCTGAAACGACCAATCGGCCACCCGATCCCGTGTGAGAGCCGGGCAATGGACGCCGTGATCCGCGATAGATTCGGTTAATACCGAATCACCGTTAACATAAGAGAGAGGACCGCGCGAGCTAGCTCGAACCCGTAGGCCGTAACCAGTCAGGAGGTCGGAAAAATCCGGCCGAAGCTAATAGTAAGGGCGCGAGGTTTGCTCGCTGAGTGCACATTCCCGGTGTCTCGCGGTAAGGCGTTGGCTTTTTGTGTTTGTGGACTGTTTCGTCTTAAGTCTTATGAGTTCACCTTACGGAAGACATAACTATCTTTAACGTTAAATCTTCCTGAGGTGACGGCTGTAGTCGTTGTTCTCCCGTTGTAGTCGACATTTCCAAGTGAGGTATTTCGCTGATTTCTATACAGTTTTGCCAAGAATAATTAGTGCGTTTCGGCATAGTTCAGCACGGCTTAAATCTCGATATCTCTGTAGGTACGATTATAATTTCTTGCGAAAGTTCCGCACTATGGCCGTCAGTTTTTCATTCCGTCCGGGTCACTGACCATATAAATATCAGGCCGTCCGTCTGTCAGTCCACTTTCAGTCCAGTCCGCAGACTTATTAACACAGACTTATTAGAGAACTGGAGTCACAGTTCAGTAGCAAAGATAATATAATTTCAGTAGTGGTCACTGATTTATTAGGGGTAAGTGGTTCAGTATTTTACGGTATTGGTCTATCTGGATTTTATTCAGTATTTTATCTCAAAGCGCCATTTTGCGCAGTCATCTCAAAGCGCCATTTTGTTACCTTTATAGGTAAAATTCGTCAGGAAGCCTTCTAAGTTGCAGCTAAATTCATCGCGGGTATGTAAATTTGTATTTCGGAATATTATTTCTTTTGGTATTATTGCAGTATAGGTACCTCTTCTAGATTGTTGATTTTTTAACGTCACCAGACTATATTCACCACGCTGATTCCGAATCTGCAATAATATTTATTCGGTCTCAATAAATAAGCGAGATATAGGCATTCAAAAAAGCGCCAAACCCATACATTTCGGTAGTTTTTTTAAAAAAAATAATACATAAACACCTATTTGGCGGTAGGTTAGGTTAGGTTAGGTTAGGTCTTTTTAAAACAACCTTAAAAACTGAGGTAAAAAAAAATTTTTTTTTTTTTTGTATGTAAATTTGGTTTCGAAAATTTACGCGTCCGAAGCTTTTTTCTTTCACATTTAGCATTACAATGATCTAACCTAGTAGTATTTCTTTGTTTTTTCGATTTCTGAGAAAGGTACCTATACTGCAATAATTCCTTTCTTTTTTGCCAAAAAGAGATTGCGTCTCAGTTCTGTTTATTTATATGATCTGTGGAAATAACCACTGATCATGTAACTATAAATAACACCGGCCAATTTCAAAATCAAAGAATGATCCATATCAAACGATAGACTAGCTACCCACTGATCATATAGCTGCCTACAGTCGGTGGTCATTTTGGGATGTATATGCTATAGGTATGAGCATTGATTTTATAGTGTAATAGATAACGCCATCCCATACAAGAAAATGGCAGCATATTTCTCGCCGTCACTACGCAGATGGCGCTGGTAGTGCTGACGTCGAAAAGTATAGCAATTTATTTGGATATCTATATTAACATTGATAATTAAGTTTTAATTATAAAGGATCGATTGATTCTAAAAACCCAATAATTCAAGCAGTTTCAACGAAATTAGCATTCAATTATTAGCGCTATCTATTGCATTTCCTTCTACGCTACAAATCACATGTTCAAGAAAGAAAATAATAGATGGCGTGTTATTTTCGGCTGTAAAGATATTTGAGGGTTGAGCACGCTTTTTATTGAATAACCGGTTATTAGTAATAACTAATTTTCCGTCTTTATAACTCGACCTCAAATTACCGGTTATTCGAATTCCTGAACATTGGCCTATTTCGTATGTCATTAAAAATTTGCTTACTTAAAGATTAACTTGTTTTCAAACTCGTACTTTTTGTGTAATCGTAAGGAATGGATTATTGACAGAAAGGGTAACTTTGCTAAAAAATAAACTGTCATGCGGTTAGTGTTACGATATAATCATAGATTATTGGGTTTTACAGTGATATTGTATTATAAATAAATCGTTTATTCAACGACCGGTAAAACAGTTTCGCATAACGCGTTATTTTAGCAACTTGTTAAAAACGGAAGTCACAGTGCGGCGTAGTTTCATTATCACGTGATCCTCAGACCAATAATCAAGAACGGCGCATTTGCGTAAAAGGCTGTCCGTTTTTTATTGGTGTGAGTTTCTAAAGATGTTTAGTGTGCGTGACTAGGGATCACTGTTACAAATACTATCGATATGATTCTTGAATAAATTAGAATAAAAATGAAATTATTAGCAGATTAAAAAAAAAATAGTTTAAAAATAAGTCTTTTATTAAAAAAAAACTTATTTTTGTCACAACTAAACAATGTCAGATTCTCGTAATATTGATTGCAGTTACAAATACTATCGGTATGATTCTTGATTAAATTATATTAAAAATAAAAGTATTATCAATATAAGGTATAGTAAAAAATAAATTATATAAAAATAAGTTTTTATTAAACAAAAACTTTATTTTTATCACAACTAAACAATGTCAGATTCTCGTAATATTATACGCCAGTTACAAATACTATCGACATGATTCTTGATAAAATTAGATTTCAAAATAAAAGTAATAAATATAAAGTAAATTAAAAAATATAATTAAAAAAATGTTTTTTATTAAAAAAAATCTTTATTTTTGTCACATTTAAACAATGTCAGATTCTCGTAATATTATTTATTACTACAATAGTTTGGGTGCGCTAATGACCTTTAAATAGCACTAATTTATTATAAAAAATTCTGGCGCTCTTTTCTACTACAGCGTTCTTCATTTCAAAATGGATTCTTAGCTTGAGATAGTTTTCGCAGATCGATTTTATTAGAAGATATTTAAGATCTTCAAAAAAACTGAAACCGAGTTGATGTTCATTTACACAACAAAAAATATTTTGGTAATTTGATAAGTGCATACCATGCAATATCACGTCTCGTATCATTGTATGCACATCTCGGTTGTTAATTTTACTAATATGAGTATATACTAAAAATTTACGCAATTTTTTTTTACATAGTTTACAAATGAAATATACATCATCACTCGGCTAAATTAGGCCTCCTTTGTCTTTAGTCGATGTCAATGAACTTTTCTTGGGGCCATTTAACGCTGATAAACAGTCTTCACAGACTAGATACCTTTGTAAATGTTTTACAACAAACCCCGATATATGGTAAATAACTTCTTCGGCATGCGTTATTTTTTTTAAGTGTTCCAACGTTCTATATTTTGCAAGAGAATTATTAATCGTATCAACATACTGGGATTTTTGTGTAAAGTTTAGAATAGGTAGGTATATTCTCTAACGGAATTCAGTTTCCTTCAGCGGCTTTAAATTCGGCGTGGACGAGTAATTTTGTATAAGCTGCCCCAAACTGTTTTGCGGAAGGATTATTATTAAAGCCCCCCATTGATCTAACTGCACCAAAAAATAACTCTTAACACAAAGCTTATATGTACATATTAAACTCATTTTTGGAGGGTTTTGCTGAAGTAAATCGCTCTAAAGATTTTACAGTGATTGTAGACAAAGTGTGAATCCTAAAAACCCAATTTTTCTTTGCGAGTTGATAACTAAAATATTATCAGCAAATTTAAGATTTTTTATGTATTGAATACCGTTTTCTATGAGCTGGTATTTTTTCAAGGTTTCTGGGCAGAATTGCATGTTTATACCCGTAAGAGTTTAGATTTCTGGTATTTAACAGATCAAATAAATTATTGAACATGGCAATGAATTCAGAAGTTGCTTCACAGTTTGCAAATTCTTTCAGTTTAATCTTATTGCGACAAAACATTAGAGCATCTAACACCGACTGGCTCAATAACTGGGCAGCTAGCTTCACTTTCATTTTTTGCATTTCTTTCATAATTTCACATCACTAAAATAAGTGTAAACGTCCAAGGCTATGGATGTTCTCCTCAAAGAGTCATAATAACATAGGAAATAAAGAAACTTGACTCTTTTTACTGTTATTATGCATTCACAATGTACCTATGGGTCCCGTCGTTGCGCTAGTCTCTCTTGTGTTAGTATTTTTATGAGAAAGGTACCTATACTGCAATAATTCCTTATATGATCCGTGGAAATAACCACTGATCATGTAACTATAAATAACACCGGCCAATTTCAAAATCAAAGAATGATCCATATCAAACGATAGACTAGCTACCCACTGATCATATAGCTGCCTACAGTGGGTGGTCATTTTGGGATGTATATGCTATAGGTATGAGGTACCTTTTCATTAACCCTTAACCACCTGACGTCGTCTCAGAAACTCCAGCGATTTTATTTTTCAAATTATTCCGTTATTATAAACGTGACGAAATCGTGAGTCTTGTGTACTTTTTCCTTTCCCCCGCCAGTTTGTCCCGTGCCCTTGGCAGCTCTGGACGTGGGCGCGTTTGAAAATTACAGGTAATTATTTTTTGCGTGCGGTCCGTTAGACCGACGTCAGTTGGTTACGTAATTTTGTTAAATTATATTTTTGAAGGCTAACAATGAATCGCATGGATGAAAATATAGGTCGATGGTTAGAGGAAGTCGACACAGACTCGGAAAACTGGACTATACCAGAAATTTCGAATGAAGACTGCAGTGTTGTAGAAGATGGTCCAGTGGATCAGATCATTGAAGGCGAATGTCAGTCCGACTCAGAAGTGGAAGGCGATGGGCCTGACCTTCAACTCACTGAACGGGAAAATGACATCAGGTCGCCGATGGAATATGTATCTTCCGACGATGATGTCTTGTGACCCCAAAAAGAATCGCAAAACAGCCTATATATGTTTTCTATGTAAGAATCCAATTTGCAGTGAATGTAGTAAAAAAATGTGCATTGATTGTCGCCGTAAGTTGTGATTTTTCGTGCCTTGTGATTTTGCAAAAGTTGTAATTGTTTCATGTCAGAAACTATTTTATCTCATAGATAATTAATCGAACTTGTCGCAAATAAGTAAAAATAGTTATATTATAAAGATTTTTAAACTCAGATTTCCCAAATTCCTCGATTTTTACCTAAACTTGGTAAGTAAACATTTGTTAAGTGTTGATTTTTGATATTTTTAAGCATATACTTTTGCATTGTTTAAAGTTTAGATATGATTAAAAATATTATGAAAATAAGGATGTGACTTTAATTTATTCCAATATTTTAAGTTACTTTAACATAAAATGGAAAATACGCAGGCGGTCTCTAGGATCGACGTCAGGTGGTAATGTATCTGAAATATACGTCAGGTGGCTAAGGGTTAATAAAAAAAAATCGCTACTAGATTCAATAATTTTATTGCTAAAGATCCGATAGGAAATAGCGACGGCAATATTTCAAAACAAAATAAAAACGAATTTACACAAATAAATATATTAAAAGGAAAAAAAGACGGTATTATTGCAGTAGGTATAGGAACGTCTTCTAGATTGTTGATTTTTTAACGTCACCAGACTATATTCACCTCGCTGACTCCGGGTCTGCAATAATATTTATTCGGTCTCAATAAATAAGCGAGATATATATAGGCATTCAAAAAAGCGCCAAACTCGTACATTTTGGTGAGTCAAAAACTTGAGTTTAACCCCTCAAGCCCCGATTGGCCGATATCGGCCACAACTCGATCCAGCGTGACGGCCCCGTTTTAATTTTATTTTAATTTGCTTTGTTTTATTTTATTATGTTTTATTATGTTAATATGTTTCATTATAATTATGGGTACAGTGGTTTAGCAGTAATTGATGTTTTGGTGAGACAGTGTCGTAATTCAATTTTTTTACTAATTTTTACTAAAAAATTTTGGGACAGCAACTTGTCAATCGGCTGAGGGGCCGAGGCCTGAAGGGTTAAAACGTTTTTTTTTTGTATGTAAATTTGGTTCTGAAATTTTACGCGTCTGAAGCGTTTTTATTTCACATTTAGCATTACAATGATCTAATCTAGTAGTATTTCTTTATATTTTCGATTTCTGAGAAAGGTTCCTATATTGCAATAATTGGGAAAAATGCTCCGTTCCAATCGATCGGCGCGGTACTGTTTTTTCGATTCATAGCGGCCATTGCGAAAAGGCACTTCCTAGCTAAGGAGCTAATGGCGTTTATCATCGGCAGGTGTGTTCGCGGAGATGTCGCCGAAGTGGTTTGTGCCGCTGCTCGTGTTGGCGCTGGTGGCGCAGTCGTCGGGCGGGCTGCTGGCCATCGGCGTGTGCCAGGCCGGCTGCGCGGGCGTGGCCTGCGCCTGCTTCGCGGCGGCCGGCGCCACCATGGGCGTGGCCACGGCGGCCGTGATCGCCGCCACGCCCATGCTCGCCGCCTGCAATGCGGCCTATGGCACTTGCTACTCGGCCTGCTGGCTGGCCCTCCTAGCCCCGACGCCCTGAATACTATCCACGCCCAAAACTTTCCCTCTATATTCATTCATTATTCCTCTACTTCGCATCGATTCATTAAATTGTCTCTTCTCTTCTCACCCGTTCTATCCGACTGCGTTGTCTCTTCTCTTTCGCTTTTGTAAATAAAGATAATCGATTTTAATTATAAAACTTCTTTTTTATTTCCTCGGAGAGAATCGAAATGATGAAAAAATCGATGACCGTATCGGAATGCGACATCGAGGGATCGTCGCGACTACGACGGATCGCCGCCGCCGAGGAGCTCTAGACTCGACGGCGACCGGGACTGTAAATAGCCAACACCCTCGAGCGTCGACCTTCGTCGCGCGACAAAAGGTGCCGGCGGGTGACGCGATCGGCGGGTCGACGGTAACTCGCTTCTATAGTAAATTCGAAGAAATGAAACAAACTGTTCGAGCACAGTTTGTTTCATTTCTTACTAACATCTTAATCAAATATGACATTAACTTTTTACTAGATGTGTTACTACTAAATAAATAAATAAATAAATAAACAATTCTGAGCGAAGTAAATAGTACACTGCCGGCTACGCCGTACGGCGAATTCGCACAGATCGAGTGTAATAACCCGGCGCGCCGCTGCGGTGCCTTTTTTTTGCATAATCGACGCCTGCTCCAGGTGTCTCGCCGTCTCTCTCTGTCACGGCTGCTTCGGCTGCCGTACTCTTCTCGTCTCTTCTCTTCGACCTTCCTCACATCACCCGTTCATCTCTCCCATCTCGTTTGGATTATCGTTTATTTTTATATAATTACGGGTCTAAACCTGTAATTATACATAATTGAACGCGTTCAATTCTCACTAAAGAAGAACAGCCGAGAAACTTTTACACAAACGAATTTACACAAACGAATTTACAAAATTATTACATTTCTCATGGCCCTTTCTTATTTACGATTTCACCAAAACCCAACTGTCTCGTCTGGATGCACTGGTGACAGCTAGTCTAAAATCCTGGTTGTCCTTAGCCAAACCAGCTGACCCCTCGACTCTCTTCAGGTCCAAACACAATTTTGGGCTAGCTATAAAACTGCCCTCTCTGCTCTACGCCAACCCCAGAATAACCAAAAATTCGATTCTAAGCAATTCCAAGGATCCGGCAATACCGAAACGTAACAAGTGGCCGTAGTGAGTCAAATGATCTACAAGCCCGCGTAGACTTCCACAAAGAGTTCCTTGCTGGAATCAGCCAGAACGGCAATGGTCTGGGGTCGGGTATGGCAGTACAACCGTGAGCGATGTGGACTTGAAGAAGTCTCTCTTGCGGGGAGATTACGACAGAAATAGTATGGCTCACGCTATTGGCCTTCAATGCCAGAATGATTGGAAAACAATTGGAGACTTGCATTCCTCCTCCAATGCACTGGAAAGTAATGTTGTATGACTGGACGCCAGAGATGCTGAAATTTTATTTAAATGCCTTTCAGCATAAGCTTCCACACCCCAGTAACCTCGCTCGTTGGGGCTTTGCCGAGGATAGTTCATGCCCCCTTTGTAGCAATACCCCTTGCACAGCCAGGCATATTCTAGCTGGCTGCAAGGTGGCATTAGATCAAGGACGGTACACTTACCGCCACGACAAAGTCCTTGCTGCTATTCGCGAGGTAATTAGCCTCTCAGTGGCTCGTGCCAACAAGGGTTTGACAGTACCCTCCAAACCCCCGATACGGTTTGTGCGGGTTGGCTCTAAAGGCAAAAAACATTTCACTACAAAACCTTTCTCAATAATCGAGAAAGCTTCAGTTTGGATTCTGGAGGTCGATTCGGTCTCTAAGCAGTATAAATTCCCTTTAAAGTCTCGCATGCACAGCCCTGCGTCCAGATATAACTCTTTACTCTCTATCTCGGTAGATGGCCCTTGTCGTAGAATTAACTGTTCCATGGGAATCAAATATCCCTAAAGACCACGAGTACACATTAAATAAATACCATGATCTCGCAAATGCCATCACCAGGAACGGCTTCACTGTTCACCTTCACGCGGTGGAAGTTGGCGCTCGTGGCCTGCCAGCTAAATCTCTGTTTCACCTTTTTAAAGATCTTGGTCTCTCCAGGAAAATAATCAACTCCTTCTTAGAAAAATTATCTAAAACCGGAATTTCCGCATCTCAAATTCTATGGCTTCGAAGGGGGAGTGAATGGGTGGTAAGGTGAACGCTCACATGTGGCAAGACAGCTGTCCTAAACCTACCACAGCCGGTCGTTAGTCCGGAATACACTGCTCACCCCCCAAAAGTGTAATAACACTATATGATGGGCCTGACTTCGGTCGGTGAATTCCATGGCAGCTCTGTTTGTATATTATTTTACTACCATGTACCTATTTTTTTTTTTCTAAAATAGGGTTTTAAAAATCGGATTATTGGATTCATACATTTATCGCTTCGCTTTCCCGGCCCACCAACCGACTAGGAGGGAAAATGTTGCGAACGCGCTAAAATTTTCTTCGAGATGACTGAAATATCCATTTCAAGCCGCCATGAAATGATTAAGACCATTTCCAGATTGAAGTCTCTTTATGTGTCTGTGTGTGTGTATTCCTCCACGATAGCGCCCAAACTCTTAATCCGTTTGAGCTGAAATATGGCATGCATGAATCATTTGGTCATGGCAAGAGTTGAAAAGGTTGTGGTTGAAATCGGTCCAGCTGGTCATATTTCAATGACGAAATATTGGACTTAAAAAAATATTGGACGTATGCGGCCTGGCTGCGGCGGTCAACGACATATTACGAAATGTATGAAAACACCGGTTAGGTGCACGCGGTCGACGGCGATTCCTTACATTTCGTAGTATCTCGTTGGCCGCCGCGGCCAGGAAACGAACTGCACCGCCTGAAGAGTCGCAATAAAACCCAACCGGGCTGGCTAGTCCGCCGGCCGAGAGAGGGGGCTCATTGAATTTAGTTATGAAGTTAATATTCAGATTTATGTTATTTATTTAGTTAGGTAAGGTAACATGAACTTATATACATAATTCTTAAAAGACATGTTCTTATGCCAATTATAACTTACGCCCGCCGAAATACTTTGAAAAACATTTTACAGATTAAATTATGATAGAAAGTACATCCGTAAAAATTTGTATTAGTTGAAAGAAAACGGATTCCTATCGCGCGGAAACAGATGATAGTCCCCCGATATTTGTAGACGGTAAGGGGTCTGACACACTGGGTCTACGTATGCAACGTACCAACGCATGATGACATCTGACCCTTGAATTTTGATGGAAGCAGAAACACTTATCCCACGCAACGCTCTGCCTAGGATAAGTGTGTGCTTTCATTAAAATACAAGGGCCTGAAGTCATCAAGCATTGCGGACATTGCGTATATCAGACCAGTGTGCTGGACCCGTAAATGTAACTGAAACAACGGGAAAACCCATTGTCCAATTCCTTATGGCAAGGACTCGTCCTCCCCCAACCAAAAATAACAACTGCTAAATTTATAGACTTTATATTCATATATACATATTATAAATTAATTATTAGTTATAGCTGCTGCTTTAAGGACTGATCCCACTGCCGATTTGAAACTAATTTTGTGCCTGCTATAAATGTCGAACTCTGTGAATTTGTTATTATATAATGTGCAAAATGCTCTGCACCACATAGGTCATGTGCTCGATTCGAGAGAAATGTTCTTGGGAGATGTTTGTACCGAGCGAAATACCCGCTCTACCGTTGACCAATGCTTTGACCATTGCCTACGTCTCTCTCTCTTTCCGATACATTTTTCACAGGGCGCAGCGCGCCGACTCGCTTCCACCTTAGCGATGTGGTGTGGCAAGTGGCAAGATGATGGTGTGAATCAGCATCAATTACAGGGTGAGTTTTTAATTAGTGACATCCTTTAAGAATCAGTACGAGCAAAGCAACTTTTTACAAGCTTTTATTTACCTTGCAATGTATGTTATGTTTGTTTAGATCAAATCTTGCAAGCTTAATTAGAACAACTTCCTCTTATCCTATGGTTGAAATTTTACATGTTAGAAATAGAAAGAGAAAAATATTTATTTGCAGCTGTTGTTAACAGATAATAAAATAACAGAAAATAAAACTGTAAATAGACAAAGGGCCCGATCGCGTTTCTTTGTGAACTAAAACTGAAATTAGTTCAAGCTAACGATCTAAAACTAACGATCGTCGATAAAAACTACCCGTCGAACTTATACTCGTCTGAATAAATTTAAACACATTTCGTGCGGTGATAGATTCAGATGCTTTATCTTTTGTGGATAGTTTTAATGCGAAAAAGTGACAACCGTTCATTTCACATCCCGCTCCAGCGTATTGCTCTGTCTCGTTCACACGAACTAATTTCCGGTTTTAGTGCACGAAGAAACGCAATCGAGCCCAAAGACTATGTAAAAAAACTACAAACGCTGCAAATTAGGTTTCAGGACACACCTTTTAATTATTGGTACATTCAGAAAACCACCATTTAATGATAAGCATTCAATTATGATAGCCCGTTCTAAGTTTCACCGCGACAGGGCTGCTGCACCCAGGGTTATCTTCCAATGAGGGGACTCCTCAACGGTCAACAGCACAGAAGCGAAATTTTGTATAAGCATGACATGGCTGCTGCTGCACCCAGGATTGGCTAGGGACAGAGCATTTTAATAAATGTGTTTATATAACTTATTAAATATTTTTTTGGAAAAAACAGAAATAACGTTTTTTTAAATATATTTTTTGTTGTTTTTATGGACTATTAACCCCTCAGGCCTTGGCCCCTCAGCCGATTGACAAGTTGATGTCCCAAAACATTGAATTATGACACTGTCTCACCAAAACATTAATTACTGCTAAACCACTGTACCCATAATTAAAATAAAACATAATTAACATAATAAAATAAAACAAATTAAATTAAAATAAAATTAAATCATCTAATTAAATTAATCATAAAAATAATTAAATCAAAATAAAAATTCAAAAAAATTAAGCCGTTACACAGAATCGTGTTGTGGCCGATATCGGCCAATTGGGCTCTAGGGGTTAAATAAAAGTTACTCACGCGTTGAGCGCGATGCGCCATCTTGCAATAGGTAAAATATCGTGAATAAACAATATTCGCAATATTTTACCTACTGCTATTTTCCTCATTTTTTTTTCATCAAAATTTGCTTTTTTGCTCGTATACAGATTCACTCACTTCAAGGATGTCACTAATTAAATATCATTCTGTATATGTCTGCGTGGGTAGGTTGTCTGTATACAGTGTGTTCCAAGGTGTTGTCGCTACTCAATGCCACCTTTTTCTATCTCATATGTGAACCTTATCTTAGGGTGTATCGAATTGAGCTGAGTTGGGAATTCTTCAGCGGTGCGGAATTTTAACATGCAGAACGTGTCGTCAACGCCGTGCCGTGTAGGTATTCTGGAAGACTTGATGGCGAGCTCCTCAAAATATTACTGGAAAACTATCATCTACTTCCACTTGGTGAGGAGCAATTTCATTTGTTTTTCCAAATACTTCTTTGCGATCCGGCGTCTGTAAAGATGCATTGTGCCTCATGGTGGATTATTTGGACAGTATAGATAGATCATCGCCACTTTGCAATAACTCTCAAAGTTACAGTTGAGTGTGATAAAATATCGTCTGTGTCTTCATCTACAATCTGCAAAAGTCCTGGGTCGCCTAAGGAAATATACTATTCGCCGACCCCTAAGACCCCTCAAAAAATTGTGATTAACGGTTTCTTGATTAGAACAAAACATTGCATGCGATTTAATTTAATTATCGGTGCAAACACAGTAGCCAATATTAAAAGCCATAAATTTCTGGGTTTAGTTTTAGATGAAAATCTAAGGTGGAATGCTTACGGAGAGGAATTAAGCGACAGACTTTCCAGCGCCTGTTTCTTACTGAGGCAAATACGGAAACTGATGAGCGTTAAACACACCAAAATAATATACTTTGCCTATTTCGAGTCAATTCTTCGTTACGGGATTCCCTTCTGGTTACAGTGTACAGTAGTTTTAAGGCAACATATTTTCTCTCTCTAAAATCGAGCCATAAGAATATTGATAAACCTTAACCATAATGAATCATGTCGTAGTCACTTCAAAAATCTCAGTATTCTAACGCTACCATCACTATACATATTTGAATGCATAAAGTTAATATTAAAAAACATAGGAAAGATGAAGACCCAAAAAGAAATTCACTCGCATTTCACCAGATGTAGGCACAATTTAGCATTACCCCGACCATCTCTGGAATTATTCAAAAGGGATCCAAATTATGTTGGAATGGCGTGTTACAATAAACTGCCTGAGAATATTAAAATTATATGTAGAAACGGAAAAATAGCCCAATTTAAATCGAAATTAAAAGGCTACCTTATTGCAAAAGAATTATATAATATAAACGAATTATAATTAGATGACTGACAATTTCCATCTCGATTTTATTTATTTAACCTGACATTTGTACCATTTTATTGATTATTATATTATTACTATTATTTCTAATTGTCTCCCATAATCAGTTATATTTATTATTTATAGGACCATTTAATTTTAATATTATAATTTCATGACTAACTGTAGTTATCTAATATAACTCAATTGTATGGTGAGTCTCTAATGAAATTTTAGTATACATTTTAAAGTTATTTTAACATTAAGCGGCTATATAAAGTGTCTAAACAACTATGTAAAAGTTTTTGAAGACAATAAATGCGATTTGATTTGATTTGATAATTAAAAAATGAGTAATATATATTTTTTTACCACTTTTAGTTTGGAATTTTTAAATAAGTAAATGGGCTTTAAACTAAGCTCTTGTTCTTCGAATACGTTTCGAGTACTAAACGAAACGTTGTTTAGTGCATTTATATCATCATCTATCTATATCATCATATAAATAGGTAACTATTTAGATATCAACATTTTAAGTAATTTTTTCATAATATTCAAAAAATTTGAAATTATGCCTAAATCCTGACACTATTTCTGAGAACGTTTTAGTTTAAAACGTCCTTATTGGTTTTTTATTCATCACGCAATAACTATTTTGTGATTTTTAAAGAAAAAATATGGTTTATTCAATGTAAAAAAAGAGAAATTCTTACTTTTGACACAGTACTCTCTCGGTATACTGAGCTTATTGTAACGTCTAGATTAAGAAAATAAAAAGAGGTTTTGGAAAAAAATACCAGCGTATACTAAAGAACATGTAAATTCAATTTAGTGCTGAATATTTCTTGTGATATCTAATTAGATTATAAATAAGATAAAAAAAACCGTTGTCCACCCTAGACAACGGCGCTGTTGTCTACCCTAGACAAGGACGTCTGCAACGTCGCCGAGACGTCGGGTGTTACAAACTTCACGCGGTAAATTCGTTTTTTATCTTATTTATAATATGATAGCCTCCGACTTCATCTAATTAGAATATTTATAATGTAATAACAACCGCGATAGCCTCCAATTTCATATAATTAGATTATAAATAGGATAAAACGAATTTACCGCGTGAAGTTTGTACAACCCGATGTCTCGGCGACTTTGCAGCCGCTGTTGTCCAGCCGACGTCGCCGAAACGTCGGGTGATACAAACTTTACGCGGTAAATTCGTTTTATCCTATTTATAATGTCAAACAACCGCGATAGTCTTCGATTTCATATCTAACGAAATCAACTCTTAATTTGAAGAAAAAGAGCTACCCATTTACAAGAGGCCCATTTACTTAGTTAGTTAGTTTCCTGGGCTATTTCCCGCACTTAACCAGTTGATTGGGCCGTTGTGCGTGGCTCATGTTTCTATTTATGTTACTCTAGCCAACCCAGGCTGTCTCAGAAGGTTAGCAGCCTGTTTGGGTTGCTACAGGCCTCCGGGACAGATGCTGGAGATTGTAGTATTCTTGCCCGTTGCTCTGCCACGCTCCTGCATTCCATGAGCACATGCTGTGGCGTTTCTTCTTCCTCCATGCATCCTCTGCATAGAGGGCTGTCTGTCACACCTATGGTAAACAGGTGTTTGTTTAGGGGACAGTGGCCTGTCATAGTACCTATGACTTTACGGATTTTGTCCCTTTTTAATCTGGTGAGGTTGCGGGCAAGTTTTTTAGGCGCTTTCGGAACCGCGTTCTTTGTTTGCCTGCATCCTGCGTTTTTTTTCCATTCTTTAAGGTGGGTTTCGTCGGCGTTCCTGCGTAGCCATGTTTTTATTTGGGCCTGGGGTATGGGCATCAAGAGTTCCGGTCCATATACTATTTCATTTGATCCCCTTTTGGCCAGTTCGTCTGCCGCGTCGTTGCCCAGTGAGTCGCTGTGCCCCTTAATCCATTGCAGGGTCACTCTATTTGACCCTGCAATGGATTGAAGCGCATTGTGGCATTCCAGTACAAGGACAGAGGTTATAGTATTTTTTGCTAGCGTTTGTAGCACGGAGGCACTGTCGGAGACAAATTTCAAGCTTAGGTCTCCGACATCTTTGGCTGCAACTGCCTGTGCTGCTCTGGTGATGCCAATGCATTCTGCTTGGAAGATCGTATTTAAGTAGGCCCATTTACTTATTCAAACATACTAAACTAAAAGATTTAAAAAAATCTTAGATATTACTCATACTGCCAATTATTGCGTGCATTGTATTTTTTTTATAAATTTACTAGGAAAACTGTTTCATTTAACCCCTCAAATGTGAGGCGTCCCTTAAGGGATGCCTTGGCAAAATGTATACAAAATGTTTATAAATTTATATAATGTAAATATAAATGTAAATGTGCGCCGCTTTATATTAATCCGCTCTATAGTAATGCTATAGCTCTATAGTAAACCCCGCTCTATGTAAATGTAAATGTAAATGTAAATATAAATTTATATACATTTTGCCGTAGGCAACCCGAGCTAATCGCCATTCATTTGAGGGGTTAAACTGCACGAAGGCATGTGTGTCATAATTATAATTAACAAAACATTTAATCTTCCAGTGTATCGTTACAGAAAGTCTTCTTATCGTTGACCTCTATTGAGGGTCTTGCACTTTATACTAAGTAATATAGATTAGTATAGTTGCAATCTATTAACTGCGGTATTCCCGCATGTATGCTCATTTAATATACATAATATTATTGTGAATTTAACTAATAGAGTGGTACAAGTTAGGAGTTGTACAACTTAGCTTATAATATAACGCAATATTTATTTTTAAATCACATTTTTAAAAAAGGGTTTTTTATGGAACTTTTTCTTTTTCCTTAGTATTTGTGTTCTTTCTATCTAATTATATACGTACATGCATTTCATTTATTATATTTGTATTATATACATATTTTTCCTAAAATAGATTATATATTACATGTATACACTTATATATGTATACTAGTGGCATTACCCGGCGTTGCCCGTGTTATATCCGGTCTCAAATACCTATATAAACCAATTTCCATAGAGATCAGTTGAACGGTATATAAGTTGATGTAACTGCAGCACTATCTATGGAGAGTTAAAACAAAGTAAAATATTATGCATGCTCAAATGTCTACGTATATCAATTTTGATGTCGCTCAGTTGGGCGGTGTAAAAGTTGATGTGCTGCAGCGCTATCTGGTGGTGAGTTACAATAAAGTTAATAGTGCGAAAATATTATCCGCACAAATGTCCATGTACCTATACCAATTTTCATGGCGATCAGTTGAGCGGTACAGATGTATAGATGCAGCGCCACCTATTGGTAATTTACAACAAAGCGGATATCATAAAAACGTCTCCATGAAAAAATACATAAATGTGCCAACTTTCATGGTGATCGGTCAAATGATGCCGGAGTCTATTAAGCTCAGACAGACCGACAGACAGATATACATACCAACATCCATTTTTATATATACAATTGTGAATGTTTCGTAAGTTATGTGACTGGTATTTAACTAAAACTTTAACTGAACTTGTAAAAGCACAAACCTACCTAAAATATAGTAGCAAAGGAAACCGATACAAAATCAGCTAGATGACATATCAGTTTCTTTCCGTGTACGGATTTTTTTAAAAAGGCGTTTTCACAATCATAAAAAACTGTCCAAGGGGCAATCATATTATCGGACGCGTACGTAAGCCGCGGCTTATGGACGCGACTAAACAGTATGCAGTCGTTTGGGACGCGGCTTGCAGATCTCTATTGGACGTCCAAAGCCCGCGACTGACGTCCGATAATGTGCACGGCTCAATAAAAATTAATTACACAGATAACCTTTTAGTAGCGTCTATAAGCCGCGGCTTACGGACGCGACAACAGTATGTACAATCGTTTGGGACGCGGCTTGCCAGATCTCTATCGGACGTCCAAAGGTTCAAGGTCACGTCCGCGACTGACGTCCGATAATGTGCACGGCTCAATAAAAATTCATTACTCAGAAAACCTTTTAGTAGCGTCTATAAGCCGCGGCTTACGGACGCGACAACAGTATGCACAATCGTTTGGGACGCGGCTTGCCAGATCTCTATCGGACGTCCAAAGCTTCAAGGTCACGTCCGCGACTGACGTCCGATAATGTGCACGGCTCAATAGAAATTAATTAACCTTTCAGCCGCCGGCCCTCCAGAAAGCTATTGTACGCCCCGCGCCAGCCTGTTTTGAAAAGAAGGGCGAGCGCCGCGCTGTGTTTATACTAAGTATTTTCCATATTACCACCATATCGATCAAAACCACTAAATATCTATTAATGAATTGCCTAACTTATTTACTTGTTAACCTATTTATCAAAATTTCACAGTGATAGCCAAGGTCGTTTGATCAGAATAATGATTTATTCAAACGAGTGTCATTTTCTCCCGAACGCAAATAAAACACCCACAATTAATTGTTTGAGCATATTTTTTCACTTTTTTTTAAATTATCAGAAAGTTAAATAAATTCTCTTTAGAATAAAAATAAAATCGTATAACATTATAGTACTAATAAGTAGTGTAATATTAATTTCAATTTGTCAATATTTTTGGTTTTACTTTTTCCGGCGGAGTTTACGTGACTCAAAACATAGGGTGTTTGTAAACGATCGATATATTATTTTAGTTAGACTCTCTGTAATGCCTCTGAAATCTTGAAACTAAACATAACGGCTACCAAGACAAAGTTTTACTAGGTAATCTACCTAGTAAAATCCCTTTTTATCCCCAACTATATACCCATTTATTTCGTATTTTTAATACCAATTTCGTTGAATAGCTAGGTAGCTACAAAACACTACCCAGAAACAGTTTTCTCAAAGTAATTAGTAAGGGTGTGTTATGATTATCCATAAAAATATAATTTTCGAAAAATTTCATCAATATAATTATAGCTATTTTTGAAAAAAAAAATACCTAGGTATTTTCCAATAAAATTAAAGTAGGTATAGTAAAAGTATAAGTGTAATTATTATTAATAATATTAATAAGGGAATATAGTATATAATATATAAATTATTAAAAAATTTGTACCTAGGTACTTCCTGGGTAGGTACTTTTTTACTTATAGATTGCAACTATCCCACATTTTGTGTAAAACCATCATTCGTAAATAAATAAAACAGGTGTAAAAGAATCACACCGTTCATATTTTAGCGCTTAATTTATTAGTAGCCATGCTTCTAGTAACTGACTATAATATACCTGCAAAAGGCGATTCAAAAGGCCACTCCTTTTTTTAGGTTACTCAAGCAAGTCGAATCGTAATGTCTAACATCTGTTTGTCACTTCCCACGCGACCGACCGATACAATGACGAAGCCCTATGAAGGTCGAAGCATCGATATCCCTGCGTTGGGACGAAGGGTCTGTACTCTGTTTCCAAAACTTTAATCTGCAACAACTCTTACTTCGTCAATCATTTCTTTTAAATTTGTCCTTTTTAATTAGACACCGTGTCACATTGGACTTGCGTTAACGTATTAGAATCATTGTCAACGTTTTAAGAAATATATTTTCATTAGGGTTACTTATTGTACTCATCTATATTTACGAACACTAGCGTATTATTAGTCTACTGATTATTATTTTTCATCATTGTAAACAAAATATTTTACCAGTAATTATTGTCGTGATATTTTGAGATTTAGTTATTTCATAATTTTATATTAATTCTTATCTTGATTAAGTAGATAACAAAAATACAACTTACTGTTACCGTTTTAGATTTATTTTACTATACGAATATAAGACAGGTACTCAATGACGATTGTTTGATAGTGATAGTTAAGTACCAATAATAAATATAAAGTTTACATTCAAAAATGTCAACATATCTTACAATTATAACTCACCAGGTTGACTTTCTGAGATGACACGAAATATTCGGCAACTCAGAAATAATGTCCATATAAAATTTAGCTTAAAAGTCTGAAAGAGATCAAGAGCAACAAATAACATCGTGATTTATGTCATATAAAATTTATTAAAGAAAACATTTATTCCCAAATAATTCCACTGACCGCTGGCAAATGAAAGTCCTAGAAATTGCATGGATACTATAAACATTACTTTTTAACTTATGGTTAGTAGTTTTAGAATTATAAATAAAGTAATTTAAAATATTCATATTATAATTTAAAACTATGATCTCAAGTATATTATCGAGTTCATTATTTGATTTGGTGTAAAAACAATTATTTATTCGTTATTGTCCGTAACAAAAACAATAATATGTACAAAAATGTTGTATTTACTATTTATGGCTTTAATTGAACTTCATTTGTTTCTCAGTACAATGACAGAAGGTAGGTCTACTTTTGTAACTCGATTTTGACGAACTTTTACATAACCAATTATTTTTAAATTTTACATACATAAAAAGTTCCGATGACAATACAATATTCTATAGGTAAAATAATAAAATACATGTCGGGTGTTTGAATACCTACAACATTTTAAGGGGGTTATTATTTATGAAACATTGACAAGTAGGACTGCTAGTATTAGGATTATAGAATTATAAAGCACCATTGATAATGAAAATATAAAAATTACCCACAAAAAGCAGTAACTTATACTTACATATTATATTTAAAGCGACCTGATTGTAGACGAAAATACACAATACCTTCTAACGAATAGAATACATTCGTAACCAAAATTCTTTTATACCCTTCCGAGACTCATTGACATGGTTATCTAGGCGACTATTTTGACTATGGTTATCCAGGCGACTTGATTGCGTTGGACGTGATATTTTACTAAACAAACTAAATCATTATGGAGTTAGAGAGGACTGCTTAAAATGGTTTGATTCATATTTGAAAAATAGAACTTTAATCGTGGAAATTACACATTGTCAAAATCAAAACATTACGAAACACTGTTCGATTGCTTTAATTAATAAATTTGGTGTCCCGCAGGGTTCAATTTTGGGCCCTATTCTATTTTTAGTTTATGTAAATGATTTACCAATGTATTTCAAAGATATATTTCCAGCACAGCCAGATACAGACCTTATAGGTCTAGTTGGTTGTACGACTTCGCCTCATTTCGGATATGCTAGCACATTTATATGCATAGAGCTATGTTTTTTCCTCTATACTAATGTTTATTTTTAATGATTCTGCATATAAGATAGTATGTATGTCCATGTCTCTTTTTTTGTACATTACTTTAACAGTTTGGAAACGCGTGGTCTGGTGGTTAACGCTGGCGATACCGTTAAATGTCAAAATCATAAATACGGACTTTACGAATTGCCGCAGATCCTTGCTCGCCGAAATTGCCTATACAATACTGTACCTCTAATCTCTCTTTGGAATTCTCAAATCAAAAATCTATGACATCAAGGAATTTTAAGACTCAAAAATGAAGATACAAGTTTAGTATTTATTGGAGAGTAAAAGACGTAAGCTTGATTCTATACATAAAACTATAGTTAAAAACTTTAAAAATGTAGACTCCATTTTTTTTATATTTTATCAAATACTTTTTGTTTATGTACTTAAAAAACTGTTAAAATCGTATGCAGGTTATTTTTCGTAAACTTTTGTTACAAAGAAATGGAAATAATAAAAAAAATATATATCCTCGGAAATTGAATATCCTGGGAAACAAAGTTTGAATTAAAAAAAAATATAGCGATATTAACTCACTTTTTTATGTTAAAAAATATTTCGTTAAAAAAATAAATAAAAAAAAACTTTCTTGTAATCATTATGTAACAAATATAAAACATCCTCTATAGTCGCGATGTGTTTGGTCGTTGCTACAGTAAGTTAAAGTTTTCCAGGAAATTACTTGTGAAACGTCAGATTAATTTAAGTATATGTAATCTAGACTAAATTTCCAATAACATGATATTTAATTTATTATAAATTATTTGAAAAAATACGAGATTTTACTCAATAAACGGCTTGCTTGTGTTAACTGTTCCAAGGAACCGGCATTGAATCGCGAATAATACCCATTGTTACTTCCTATTTCGGAGATTTGAAGGTTTATATATGATAATAATATATTTAAATAATATTAAAACAACATCTACTTACATTATTTCTGGTATCCACAACACAAATCACTAATACAGATACTCTAGGAACGACTTTAAACGTTGCCGTCCGAAGAAATTATGATGTACGCATTTCAGGGTCGGTTTAGGCATCTCAAAAATGATATTTTGTAAACTGCGATATTTCTTTCGGTTGCTAGTTTTATTGGCAAGCGGCTGTACTTAAATTTATTACGCTGGTGTAAACCATTAGGTAGAAAAAAAATAAAAATCAGCGCCGCATCTGCTGTCACAGACGGTGTGACGCCGGCGCTGAGGGACAAAAATCGTCTGGCACAGCGTATGTGACGGCGGCGCTCTAAGAGTTAAGGGGCACTCATATTATCGGACGCGTCCGTAAGCTGCGGCTTACGGACGCGACTGAACAGTATGCACGGACGTTTGGGACGCGGCTTGCCAGATCTCTATCGGACGTCCGAAGCTTCAGTCACGTCCGCGACTGACGTCCGATAATGTGCACGGCTCAATAGAAATTCATTACACAGATAACCTTTCAGTCGCGTCAATAAGCCGCGGCTGACGGACGCGTCCGATAATATGTTTGCCCCTTTACACAGATAACCTTTTAGTTGCGTCCGTAAGTCGCGGCTAACGGACGCGTCCGATAATATGTTTGCCCCTTGGACAGTTTTTTCCGTGGATCTCAACGCTAACGCATACTTTGTTGCAAGACAAATACTATGGCATCACTAACTCATTTTTGGGGAAACATGTTAAAATTAGTTTTATAATTACAGTAAATATAAATAATATCAACAATCGAGTTCGTAATGGGCCGTTTACACTCTCGCGCGAGGCGCGAGGCGAGACGCAAAACCTCATGCGTAAACAAACAGAACAGAGGCAAAGCTTCTAGCAAGTAGGTAAACATTTTGTACGCTCGTTAGAAGCTTTGCCTCTGTTCCATTTGTTTACTGATATGGTTTTGCGTCTCGCCTCGCGCCTCGCGCGAGAGTGTAAACGGCCGATGACAGTTTGTATATTTTTTAGCTTTAGCAGCTACTTGAAAATCAACCACAATTCCAAATCGCGAAATAGCAGTCCAAGCAGTGAAAACTCTCACTGACCAACTCTACTGTCATTTCCGAAAAATTAAATGTCATCCGCGGTTTTTTGATGGCCGATTTTTCGTGAATTCCGCAACTAATGCCTTGTGAACATTGTGATTTCGTTAATAATTTTGCGTGAAGTCTTTTCATTTTGTGAGTGCTCTCAGAGGAGGGGCGAGATAAGATGGCGGAGAGTCGTGAAGATATTCTGAAGCATTTCTGCGATGTCACCGGAGCAAATGAAGATCGCAGCAAGTTCTTTTTGGAGTCAGCCGGCTGGCAGCTTGATGTAGGTAGCCAAGAACTTGTGTTTTTCTTATCATAACAAAAATACGACAAATTCTGATCTAGAAAAGTATTAATTTGTTGGTATACGGAGGAAAGTTAGGTTATGTTTTTATATGATATTGTTGTTGGCTCATGGATGATCGCCTATCTGCTGATACGCCAGCTGAGATTGTGCTATTTATGCAGTCTATATAGTATACACATTGTCGATAAAAAAAAACAAATTTGTTCATTTTAGTGTTAAATCTGATAGAAAACCAGGGGTTTTGTGCAGTTCAGGTACCTAAGGAATAAGAACTAAGGGTATAACTGCAGTATAGGAACCTCTCCTGGATTTTTGATTTTTAAACGTCACCGGACTATATTCGCCACGCAGATTCCGAATCTGCAATAATCTTTTGTCGCTCTCAATAAATAAGCGAGATATAGGCATTTAAAGTTTGCATACTAAACGTCAAAAAGACGGCCATATTGCTACAGAAGTAGTGTCGGAATATACTTAGTCGATATATCGCGAGTTCTCTAATATCAATAACAATTCGCGATATTACAAAAATGATGGCATGGTCGAAGAAAAACATGTGCGATATTGAAAAAAAATAGACTATTTTCGAGGGTTTTTTCAATGACTGCGTTTTGATAACAAAAGGTATCCTGAAACAATAGAAAATTCCTAAATATCTGAATATCCCCGCAAGCAAAAATTTTTTTTCCAATTTTGCGCGAAATTGGAAAAAAAATTTTTGCCTGCGACTATTGATGTTAACATGACAATGTGTTAGCGATATTTCGTTTTTTTTTCAAGGTGTTTACTAAATGACTTTGGTGATAATGACGAAAAGTAACCTTAAACAAACGAAATGTCTTCAATATCAAATTAACACCGCAGGCAAAAAGTTTTTTTCGAATTTCGCGCGAAATTCGAAAAAAAATTTTTGCCTGCGACGCTATTGATGTTAGTTAGCATGACAATGTGTTAGCGATATTTGGTTTTTTTTTCAAGGTTTTTACTAAATGACTTTGGTGATAATGACAAAAGGTAACCTTAAACAAACGAAATATCTTCAATATCAAATTAACACCATGTCTTAGCGATCATCTAAAACAATTGGACAATTTTCGTAGATTTTACGAACTGACTTGGTGTATTGATGACTGAAGGTAACCTGAAACAAATGACATTTCAGGATATCTTCTGTCATCAATATGCAAAGTCATTGAAAAGACATCGAAAATAGTGCCCTTTTTTAAGTTTCGCGAAAATATGTATTTTTCCAATCGTTTTTTTTCAACATATTTCAATTAATCTAAAAACTCTCCAAATTGTCGTAATTTCTGTAATATCGCTAATTGTTATCGATATTACGATATACTCGAAATGTCCAAACACGGTACGTACAAACAAAATGGCCGCAACTTTGTTGACATTGGGATAACAAATTTGAACGCCTATATCTCGCTTATTTATTGAGATCGAATAAAAATTATGGAAGATTCGGAATCAGCATGGTGAATTTTATTAGATCGAATTAGTCTATATATTTATTTTTTTTGGTGAGGTTCCTATACTGCAGTTATTCCGAAATAAGAAATAACCTAGCCTGTTTATAAAAAAAAACTACTAAATTTGATCATTTTAATGCTAAATCTGTTAGAAAATTAGGCTGGAATGTTGTAATTTGCGATATATTGAGACAAAAAATTGCTCCAAACTGCATTTTTTGTGAGGGTTTTTCAATGACATTGCACTTTTTCAGAAAGTATCCAGAAATGAACAATTTTGTGTAACTGACGAAAGATACACCAATTAGGATCGATTTTAACATTTAAAAAAAGTTATGTATAGGTACCATAAACGAGGATACATTGTGAATACGATCAGCAAAAACACAAATCACAGTATCAGATAAATACCACAAGTACATGTGTAGGTGGCGTACGTACATACATAAATACCTCGTGTACGTGGCGATACAATTACATAAAAAATAAAAAAAAATACAAACGGAGCTGCCATGGAATTCACCGATCGAAGTCAGGCCCATCATATAGTGTTATTACACTTCTGGAGGGTGAGCAGTGGATTCCGGACTAACGACCGGCTTTGGTAGGTATAGGACAGCTGTCTTGCCACATGTGAGCGTCCACCTTACCACCCATTCACTCCCCCTTCGAAGCCATAGAATTTGAGATGTGAAGAACTACAATTAACCGAATCAATTGGGACCGGACCCCAATCGGATAATCAAAAATTCGGATAATTGTATTTTTTCCAAAAAAACGGCGATTTTAATTAATTGCTTTATGTATGTTGAAAAATGGGAGAAAAAACTATTTTTAAAGAAAAAGAGCCACCCATTACTTGCTTTAAAGGATGAACAACCAAGCTTCCCAGCTAAGATCGTAGCTTTTTCACAAAGAATCGGACCCGAAAATGGGTTTCCCATAAAACGTTGAAAACGGCATCTTCTAAATATTTGTTTGTTGCTGCCTTCGTTGCTTGTTTTGAAGAACTTCCATCTTCGTTTTAAGCACTGACACGAAGGTAAAAATTATAGGTTTGCTCGTTTCTGTCTTAATTTTTTTTTCCATTTTAATTTGGGATAATCAGCGATCCGGATAGTCGGAGTTCGGTTAATTGGAGTTCTACTGTAATAATATTTACCTAACGATAAATCTATTAAATTTTAAGTATAAATCAATTTTTCTAAGAGAGACCAGATAAATCAATGACGCTGACGAATGGACGCTGTCATCAAACGACTATTGGTTTCCGCACCATGCGGCAATAGCCAATCGGTATGTGCATTCTGACTAATTTCTGATGGATTGTCCGTCGTCTGACCTGTCGTCATCCACTCTTGAAAGACCAATTGCCAACCTGATTATGAATTCAGAACGGAGCAAAAGATGCCAATGGTCCGCTATAGATTCAAACCGAATCACCGCTGATTATACGACAGGTAGAGATCGCGCAACTGACTTTGAACCCGTAATCAATCGGGAGGTTGGAGGTATCCTGATAGTTAATTCCAGATGGAGATATCCTTCCAAAACTGGTAGGCAGGGGCGAGGCTGCCTGCTGGGTACCTTTCCCGGTGTCTTGCTGTAAGGCGTTGGCCTCTGACGTTGGCTTAGCTGGACAGTAGATTTGTATCGTCTCTAAGTCATCTACGCTCACTTCACGGGAGAGAGAACGATCACTATCATTAAAGCTTCCTGAGGTGACGGGTTCGTCCGTTGTAGTTGACAACCCAAGTTGTTGGATCTTCAAGGCGCAATCACATCGCAGATCAGTTTTTTTGCTAATGACAGTATTTTTCGCCAATCCTATTCCAAGCGGTGAACAGTTTCAGTAGGGTCTTGTCAAGATCAAAGCTACGGAAAATTGGTTGCTTACCTTGAACACTGATACATGTGTAGTGCTTCATATCAGGAAAAGCAACCCCAACACACAATACTCTCTGCCAAACGCCAAATTAAAAGTAGTTAACCCTTGGAGTAAATGGGTATTTTCATGGTTGCATCTGTCTCTTTTGCAGGATTTTCGGCGAAATCGACCTTAAAGTACTATAACTACGAAACTACTACACCAATCATAAAAAGAACAACTGCACAATGATTGCATTGAAATTTCGAATATAGAATATTGAAATATCATTTTGTAAAACAATTAGATAATTATGAATAAATATGAGAACGTCAAAGAAGTGAAAAAAACGCGGAACCAGATCTGGTCGTATCATACTCAACGGATAATTGTTTCAGAACCAGATTTGGTCGTATCATACTCAAGGGGTTAAGCAACAAAAAGATCTTACAATATCAATTAGTGGTAAAAATGACTAGTTGCAATCGTTAAAAGAACCAACTCGGCTCTCTATCTGATAAGGAAGACTTTCCAATATCTTTTCATAGAGGTGTTAACCTGTTAGCCAAGCATGATTTATATATACGTAAAACGTAAATAAAATATAATACAAACGGAGCTGCCATGGAATTCACCGACCGAAGTCGGGCCCATCATATACTATTATTAAACTTCTGGTAGGTGAACGGTGGATTCCGGACTAACGACCGGCTGTGGTAGGTTTATGACAGCTGTCTTGCCACATTTGAACTTCCACCTTACCACCCATTCACTCCCTCTTCGAAGCCATAGAATTTGGGATGTGGAATTTTTCTAGGAAGGAGTTGATGATTTTCCTTGAGAGGCCAAGATCTTTAAAAAGGTGAAACAGAGATTTAGCTGGCAGGCCACGAGCGCCAACTTCCACCGCGTGAAAGTGCAGTGAAGCCGTTCCGGGTGCCGGCATTTGCAAGATCATGGTATTTATTTAATTTGTATTCGTGGTCTTTTGGGATATTTAATTTCCATGGAACAGTTAATTCTACGATAAGGGCCATCTTCCGAGATAGAGAGTAGAGTTATATCTGGACGCAGGGCTGTGCATCCGAGAATTTCAGGGGATTTATACTGCTTGGACACCGAATCGACCTCCATGATCCAATCTGAAGCTTTTTTGCCTTTAGAGCCATCCTACACAAACTGTATTGGGGGTTTGGAGGGTACTGTCACACCCAATATCGACTATGGGTAAGACGTATAGAAACATACTCGAAATATAAAAATATGTTGTACCCTTGAACGGGCGGGACATGTTTTTTTATTTAACGAATGTGTGAGTCATCGGTATGAGTATTGACATGAATTTGAGGCTAGCTGTATTTTTTGCTGTCAACACGAACTTTACGCATTGCGGTGCGTATTCTTTCCGGAGAATATGTGTACTATAGACGCACATGGAACTGCACACTATGAAAAAAATTTAAATTTTGTGAATTTTGACGAAAATATATATCTTTCATTGTTTTTTAATTAATTCTAAGCATTGATAAAAAAAAAATATGTCCATACGAAAAAGTGCACGTCTACACTTGCCCGGTTAACAGGTTAATCAATATCTACTAGGCATACAGGCAGGGTTGGCTTGATTTTCCCCAACCCAAAAAAACCCACTGGGTTAAGTTGGGTAAAACCCACCTGAAAAAACCCGAGGGTTTTTGACGAATGTGGGTTTTTGAAAAAATACTTGTTTATAATAATTAAATCAATGGATATAGCATTTATATGATATTTTATCAAAAAGAAAAAAAAGGATGTATTTTGACACATCCAGTCTGTTCCGTAATTTACTCCAGACCATTCCAAATGTTGAGAAGTCTTTCAATTGATGTAGAACTGGCCGGACAAGTGTAATGCCAACTACTTTTGGCATGATTTATAAGATAACTTATGGATAATATTGTTACGTGGATAGGCAGCAGATGCAAAAACACGGTAGAACACTCAACTTGATTTATTACAAAACTATTATAATGCTCTTCAAGCGATAAAGACCCTTATATACACTTCAATATACACTATAGTTCTAAAATCGTTTGCACTACTACTCAATACTTTCGCGCCGAAACGCTGCCAGCACTACTTCTCAGTACTTTCGCGCCGAAACAGCGCCACTAGCGGTTGTTAGTGTTAACTTTTATCCTGCTGTGAAAATAAAGGGGATCTCCCCGACAACTGACAATAACGATTTTCGGGGAAATTCCCTTCATGGTAGTGTTACAACTTTATTCAGTAGTAAATAGATTTGGATTGGGAGAAAAAATGCAATAAAATGGTAATAAAATAAAATAAAATGTAAAATTAACATATATTAATTTAAAATTCTCATTAACTCCGAAAAAACCCGAAATTCCCCAAAAAAGCCGGAAAATCCCCGAAATAACCCAGTGGGCAGATATTTTTTGATAAAACCCAGGTTCTTGCCAACTCTGCATACAGGAGATCTATTATTGAGTATGGCCATTAGCTCTGGAACCTATTTATGCAAAGATGTAGATGTCCTGGAAAAGGTGCAGCGAACGGCAACCAAAATGCCAGTGGGTCTGATGAATAGGAATTATGAAGATCGCTTGGAATTAGTTGAGCTGACTACTATCATATAAAGAAATATGGGGGATTGGGGGTTGAGGGGTTTGGCGCGCGGAGGAGGTTGGGGGTTGAGGGGTTTAGCGCGCGGGGTGGGGGCTTGTCTGCTTGCCAGGATAGTCACAACCTTTTTTTTTAGGTGGCGATTTCAAGTTTCTACGAAGATGGCAGCGCGGCGGAGTCCGCTTCCGTATCGGATTCCACGAGGCATCGCGACCCGTCACTGGCCACGCTTTCCGACAGCGACGACAGCCAACAGCCGCCCCCCGTGACTAAGAAAGCTAACAAGGGCAAAGACAAGAAACCCGCCTCAAACTCACGCTTCGGCACTCTCAATTCTCTCATAAGCCAGCAGAGCTCCAGCGATGAGGAGGAAGGTTGGCAACTCCTCACTTTATACCTCTTTAATTTAAAAAAAATTAAGTACCACCCCAAACATTGTGTCCAACGACACAATTTGACGTATCACGTACTCTTTGTGGGTTTCCGTTTTTTTTTAAAGTTTTTTTTTTGTACTTGTACGTACATGATACGTTTTCTTGCGTTAATTCCATAAGAGCCATTCTATAATGATTTTCAGGTTCCAATTTTTAAAATAGCATGCTGCAGCTCATACATTCTCCTAGACCTTATGAATGTTTAAATTGTGCTTCCAGGGCAGGCATTCTATGCAGGCGGTTCTGAGAGGAGTGGCCAACAGATTATTGGACCAAATAAGGGACCACGGACGGATATCGTCTCAGAAATGTTCCGCAGCGCTAGGGAGTGAGTGATTTCATTATTTTATACAAGCTACAAGCTGCCTGAAGGACTGAAGGAGTGTGGAGACTGGAAATATACCGTGTCCTAAGCAGCGGGGGCGGTTGTTGACCTGTTGTCATGCCACTCTTGGAACGACCTTTGGGCCACCCGCCCCCGAGTGGCATCACATGCAAAAGACCCCCAGGTCCGCGATTAAGGTTATCAATAAGCCCCTGAGGAGAGGGGGCTTATTGATAACCGGAAGCTGGTGGACGATACCATTGATTATATAGAGCAGTGGTGCCCAACTGATATTGCTCCAAGGGCTATTTTGAAAACCCCAATACGCCACGCGGGCTCCGCCGAGTTGATAAAAAAACATAAGTGATATAAAGGAAACTACATTATACAATTACACCACTTTTTATTTATTATGTTAATATGACACACATACTACACTTCAAACATAATATACACTGTATATTATACAGGAACAGCAAAAAGCTAATGCGATACCTACTTGGCTGTTCACATTTTCAGAAAGCTTTACATTACATTACATTTTCGTCATGTCCAATTGACGGCTAAAGACCGCTCTTGGACGTGTCAAAATAATTGGGTTATGTAGTAAGTTTCGTTACTACTCTTTACTGAACATACATAGTTAGTCAAGAATTAACTACTAGATTGTCAAACTATAAATATAAATAATCAAAATAGAAGCTTAATATTTGAAGCAGTTAGTGATTCGAAAAGATACGTAGTAAAATTATTTATCGTAATATTCAAATTGTCAGTAAAATGTTAAATAATCAAATTAAATCTACGTTATGCATTTTAAACTAAAAGTACAGATATAAGACCATATAAAATAATCAGACAATAAGGCTCTACTTTTTTAAGTAATTTAAATGGGCACAATATTTGAAAAATCATGGCCCTCAAATTCGGCCAAATTATAGAAAGGGTGACCTATCAGCATCTCCTTGATGTTTATTTTAAATTTTATGACCTCCAGCTGTTTAAATTTTGTAGGGAGTAGATTATAGAATTTAATGCTAAGGTACAACTATTTTAAAGTCTGGTTGGTAATCTTCTGTGCAACCCAAAATCATACAATTTTTGACGTGTTCGTTAGTTAACATACTTCTGTATTTGGTTTTAATTACTTTTAGTTGAGAAAAAGCACGTTCACATAGATATGTTGATCCAAAAAATGCTTTAATGATGAGAGCATAGTTTTGTATTTAACAGGGTCCATGAGCTGGAAATTTTTTCCAGCTCATGGACCGCTTTAGCTTTTATTGTCTGTGCTTTTAAGGGTGATATCACTGCGAAGTGTAATAATGTCTAATTCAGCTTCCGCTTTATTAACGAAGCAATGGGATTCCATCAACGAAGCTAGTTGTGAAACATCGCTATCGATAAATGGATTTTTGACAAAAATAAACAGAGGTTCTGTACAGATAATGTTGTCAAAACGCCTTTGGAATTCCGATTTTAACTGGTGAAACAGCTCCACATGTTTAACTGGGTTTAACTCCACAAGATATTCAGCGTCCAAAAGGAGAGTAGGTAAACGAAGGAAAATGTTGAAAATTTTTCTCCTCTAACTGCCTCTTCCATAGATCGATTTTTTTTACGAATGCTGAAATTGCCCTCATCATGTCTGATATGTGTTTTTCTCTTCCTTGTAGAATTTCGTTGAGTTTATTTAGTTTCGCAGTTACATCAGTTAGAAATGCCAAGTCGGCCAGCCATACTTTATCATCGAGTTTTTCTTCGTAGCTATCTTTAGATTGCAAAAATATTTCTATTTCTGTCATTAAAACAACAAATCTTGTCAGCACTTTACCACGACTGAGCCACCTTACTTCTGCGAAGTAGATCAAATCCCCATGTTCACTGTCCAATTCATCAGCAAATCTTTGAAAAGACGATGGTTCAACACTCGTCCACGAATGAAATTCACGATATTGCGTATTCCTTAACCGATTTTGTTCGCGGGCGCCTAGAAAACAGGACGCGGGCTACCAGGTGCCCGCGAGCTACCGGTTGGGCACCACTGATATAGAGTATTAGATTGCTCAACGCCATACTAAGTTTTGGCATGTAGAAATTTTACTATGAAACGCTGTGTACCGAATGGTTTCGTGCAGCTTGGGCCACAAGATCCATTTTGTTCTCGCATCGGCTCAACTCACGATTCAACTCCTATTCAGAAGTCTCTTCGTGCGGATGGCTACCCCGGGTAAGACTCTCGCATCTCAGGCCTCACAGCTGGTGGACCGGTTTCTCCTGGCGGGATTGCATCCCAGCGCTACTGGACAGTTTGCACACCGGTTGACGATGCCAATCGGTCGTACACTCTGACTAATTGCTGAAGGAATCTGAAGACAATGGAAATATACTGTCTCCTAAGCAGCGGGGGTGGATGTTGACCTGTTGTCATGCCACTCTTGAAATGAACTTGAGCCGCCCTATCCCGTGTGACACTACGGCCAAAGAACGCCCAGGTCTGCGATAAATTCAAAATGAATTACCGCTGTAATACAGGTAGACGCTGCGTAAGCGACTTTGGACCCGTAACCAGTCGGGAGCACGGAGGTATCCTGAAGGTTAACTCCAGACGGAGATATCCTATCAAAACTGGTAGTTAGGGGCGAGGCTGCCCGCTGTGAACCTTTCCCGGTGTATCGCCGTAAAGTATTGGCCTCTAACGGGCTCTAAGCCTTCTACGTTCATCCCACGGCTGAAAGAAAGAGCACATATCGTTATACCAGCTTGGGGTGACGGTTTGCCCGTTGTAATCGACACCGCTCTACTGTGTATTCTCGGTAGTTTAGTAGCTCAATAGATAGCATTGTAAACATGCCTATATGGTATACTATCAGCCTATATTAAAATGATGTAATCAGCCTATATTAAAATGCGATACATGGCACTAATAATTGAATGTTATTATTGTTATCATTGGTTAAATAATGGGGTTTTATAATCAGTGTTAGTGAATCATTAATTATCAGTGTCATTATGAGATGGCTAAATAAATTGTTAGTTTCACTGGACCTTGCGATCAGCGCCACCTGCATGTCGCCGGTGCAGGGTTGCCAAAACGTACAGTGGCATTGAGCAATCCAATACCCTAAATAATCAATTACGATTACAAGTGCTGGCAGCTGTGTTGATTTCGTTCTGGGTGCCAGATTCGTTGCCTAAAAGTAATCTTTCTTTCTGCAGACAAGGTGCAATGTTGGCGGAAGATGCTCCTGAGCAAGGAACAGCTAGATTTCAAGGAACCGGATACAGATTAGGTACGTTTCTACCTCTTTCTTTTTCTGCTGGGTTTTATCATCTGATTGGTCAGTACTAAATTGTAGCTCTTATTCTTATGCCTTGATCACAGGCATCGGGTAAAGTGGCGAGAGAGTGCTCTCGACTGAGTGCTCGGTTGGTATGTACCCTCTGACGAGGGCTCGGCCGAGTACTCGGCCGAGCAAAATGGCGAGACAGCCACTCGTCTTGTTTCCTAGGCCAAGTGCTCACCCCCGCGCTCCCTTCAGCATACTCCGCACTGTATCGCTTACCCACTGTGCAATTATGAACGTCTCCGCGTCGTCTGTTGTTGCCGAATTTTGCCATAGTTTTTTTTGCAAATTTAACTATGCTTTTTCTTTTAATGAATTAAAAATGTCCAACAAGTGGGACTACGAAACGACAGTAAAATTTATACAAGTCTATAAATTATATAGACTTGTATAAATTTAGTTGGTGTTCCTCTTTATCTTTTAAAATATTTATTAATTCCTCTATTAACCTTTCGGAAGCCATTCGAAGCCCTTGAAAATTTGTTTGTAGAAGGTGTGTGCAAGCATACTAATATATACCAGTAGCGTATTCAATGGCAGGCTTTAATGACAGGCCTTTACCGCAGTGGGGGGAGAAAAAGAGCCGAAAATTGCATCGGCGGGCCTGGCTACCCAGGGGTTCATGGTGGTATTAGTTTCTTAATAGTTTTCAGAAGAAAAGTTTTATTTCTATTCATTTTGATGCAGTGACTAGCCGGGAAGCAACCTACTCGCCGCTCTACTCGGTGCGTGTGATCAAAACATTATTCTTCGAATAAAGGCAGTAATCATTTTGGTATCACCCTTGTGCAGAATCGAAATGTATGTCGCTGAAAAGGTTTTAGTTTGTAAATCTTTTTTTTTTTATAGTGAGACATCTGAAAACATAGTCGGAAAACAGTTATTGCATTATAAAAAGGCAAGATTTTATGAACCATCAACTCTTACTTTTTACACGACTGCCCACAAAAGAGGAGTGTAATATGTTTAGGGTTCATGTATGTATGTTTTCCGTTTCTTTATTCCACCATAACTTCTAAATGCTTGAACCGATTTAGAAGTGTGTGGTAATGTTAGAATCGCTATGTCCTCACAAATGTCATTGGGTACGTGCAACAATCCCTTGCTATAAGGAGAAAGCAGGTTTTTCGATATAAATCTCTGTGCTACGTTTTGGTTGTGTTAGACAGTCATCATTTTTTTTGTTTTTCTTCGCGGCCGCCAGAAATAAAACTGTAGGGCCAGTAAAAAAATATTATTTTAGCAAAATAAATTATATTAAATGTTTATGTTATATGAATATTAATTTAGCAAAATAAATTATATGAAATGTTTAATAACACTCCACAAAAACCGAGCCGTGTTTGGGCTTGTTGGGGTTGTCTTGAGATGCACTCTGGCCATTAAAGATTTCCAGGGTCTGATGATGGAGCCGGAAGGTTGGCATTGGAATACTATAACTGAATAAAGTATCTTAACCCTTGGAGTAAATGGGTATTTTCATGGATGCATCTGTCTCTTTTGCAGGATTTTCGGCGACATCGACCTTAAAGTACTATAACTACGAAACTACTACACCAATCATAAAAAGAACAACTGCACAATTATTGCATTGAAATTTCGAATATAGAATATTGAAATATCATTTTGTAAAACAATTAGATAATTATGAATAAATATGAGAACGTCAAAGAAGTGAAAAAAACGCGGAACCAGATCTGGTCGTATCATACTCAACGGATAATTGTTTCAGAACCAGATTTGGTCGTATCATACTCAAGGGGTTAACGGTGTTTGGGCTTGTTGGACTCTTCTTGAGATGTCCTCTGTCCTGAATGGTTTCCAGGGCGTAAAAATGAAGCAGAAAGGTTGTCGCTGGAACTCTATAATGGAACTTGATCCATTTTTAACAGAACTCTTAGCTATTATTACTATTATTAGCTTGACCTGAAAAACTGTAATGGAATCTGCAACTCACTTTTCATCTACTTCTAATTATCGTATCGATTTGAAACTTCGCACACTTATGTAATTCTGGTGGCAATACAGTAATATGGTACCATCACAATTATATTACATCGAAGGTGGGAGGTGGTCATAGGAACTCCTCCATGGCTGACAATAAACCCATCATGTTTGGGTTCGTTTGATATGTCGCAATGTAAAAGCGACCTTTTTATAATAGTTTTTTAAACAATTGAATCCCTTATTATTTATTTCTTATGACAGTAGTACTGTAGTTTGTAGTAACGTACATAATCCAGTGTTTAGTTTAAATAATTGTGTAATTTTACAGGTGCCACACCAGATGATCATAGCGTAATTTCTGAACCAGGCCGACCGGAAGGACAGGTAATATTCTTACTTTTTTTATTGCATAAATTAACTTTGATTAGCTTGACCAACCCTTTTTGTTGACTAAACTTTTTACCTCAGTTTCTTGGAATCTTTCTGCAAATGGTTCTCTAACTCTCATCTGATGGCTCTCTAAAGCAGTGGTTCCCGATTAGTTTTTCCTGCGTACCATTTCAAGAAAGACCACAAACTTGCGTACCCCTTATTGCAGTAATGATAAATGAAACAAGAAATCAGTTTTTTTTACATTTAGTATCATTAAAATACAGATCTAATGACGGTGAAAATCAGTTTAACCCCTGGACTCGCGAAGTAAAAACTCAGCCGTACCTTTTGAACGTGAAACTCTCGAGCGTCAAATCGGCGCGAATCGACGGCCTTGAGAAAAACGACCATAACTTATAAACCACTATACGGATCTTAAAAAGCATTATAAGTTTATCTCGTAAAATAATTAAGATAATAATGAATAAATATTACAAAGTTGGCGAACTGAAAACTCGCCTATTCAATCATTCTGATGTTTTTATCATAAAATACGGAAATCTTTGCAAAAATTGTAAATACAGTTATGTTCTTTATTTCTTTCTTTAAATGCTTTACCAAAAGTATTATTTTGTTTTACTTATTTGCATAAAAAAATGTTTAGTTATTCAGCCAAGAAAAAATTGATGTATTCTCGTAAAAAAAAAATTTTTTTTTTTTGTGACTACTTAGGGTCTTTTTTTATATGAAATTCTTTCAAAATAACTTTACCACTACATCACACTTCTTAGAAAATCACACCAGAACTTTTAGCTTTGATATTACAGAAAAATCTAAAGTTTTGAGAGTTAGCGTCCGAAACTTGGTAATAAACTTTGAAGGCTCATAATATAAAATTAGTTAGAGTTTTTCAAATATATTGTCTCATTATATGCTTATTATATGTCTAATAACTAATTATTATACTCCAAAGAGTCACATTTCATAGAAAAACTATAGAAAATCGCACTCAAAATGTGCACACTATGTGCGAAGGTCGCACACTATGTGCGACCCCATATTTCGAAACAACTTGAAATGAGCATAATTCAGCAAATTCTGTGATTATATACGATGTAAATGAAATAATAGCTATTTTATAAGCGAATTAACCCCTCCTCTCGCGAAGTAAAAACTCACCTATCACTTTTGCGCGCGACATATTCGGGCAAAAAATCGACGCGAGTCAACGGCCTTGAGAAAAACGATCATAACTTATAAACCACTAAACGGATTTAAAAAAGATAAAGAGAAAAATGATCGCATTGAAATTTGACATATAAAACATTATAACCTTATCTCGTAAAACAATTAAGATAATAATGAATAAATATTACAAAATTGGCAAACTGAAAATACTCGCCTATAAAATCATTTCGATTTTTTTGTCACAAAATACGTAAAATATGCAAAAATTGTAAATACAGTTATGTTCTTTATTAAATGCTTTACCAAAACGATATTTTTTTTTAGTTATTTGCATACAAAAATATTTATTTATTCAGCCAAGAAAAATTTTATGTATTCTCGTAAAAAAAAAAATTTGAATTTTTAATTTGTGACTACTTATGGTATTTTTTTATATGAAATTCTTTCAAAATAACTTTATTACTACATCACACTTCTTAGAAATCACACCAGAACTTTGAGCTTTGTCTGATATTATAGAAAAATCTAAAGTTTTGAGAGTTTCCGCGTCCGAACTTAATAATAAACTTTGAATGCTCATAATATAAAATTCGTTAGATTTTTTCAATTATATGTATAAATTCATAAGCAGTATAAATTCCCTGAAAGTCTCGGATGCACAGCCCTCCGTCCAGATATAACTCTTTACTCTCTATCTCGGAAGGTGGCTCTTATCGTAGAATTAACTGTTCCATGGGAATCAAATATCCCAAAAGACCACGAGTACAAATTAAATAAATACCATGATCTCGCAAATGCCGTAACCCGGAACGGCTTCACTGTTCACCTTCACGCGGTGGAAGTTGGCGCTCGTGGCCTGCCAGCTAAATCTCTATTTCACCTCTTTAAAGATCTTGGCCTTTCCAGAAAAATAATCAACTCTTTCTTAGAAAAATTATCTAAAACTGCGATTTGCGCATCTCAAATTCTATGGCTTCGAAGGGGGAGTGAATGGGTGGCAAGGTGAACGCTCACATGTGGCAAGACAGCTGTCCTAAACCTACCACAGCCGGTTCGTAAGTCCGGAATCCACTGCTCACCCCCCAGAAGTGTAAAAAATAGTATTATGATGGGCCCGACTCCGGTTGGTGAATTCCATGGCAGCTCCGTTTGTATTTATTTATCTTATCATAGACTTATTATATGTCTAATAACTAATTACTATACTCCAAAGAGTCACATTTCATCGAAAAACTATGGAAAATCGCACTTTATTCTCGCATAGTAATTATCAAAACAAGTTTCTTTGCGCGATTCATTTTACAAAACAAGATATAATTTTCAAAATACGCCTAATTATGTGATAACTTAGGATGTAAATGAAGCAATACTTATTTTGTTAGTAAATTAAAGCGACATTACGTCATATTTCGCAATATATCGGGATATTTCATAAACATTACAAAATAATAACAACCATTTTTTCGCGAGCCGTTTGTTGTCGCCGAAGTGTTTTCTTTAAAAATTCGTGAAAAACAGCAAATGGACTATCTCAATTGACTAATCCTCATGCCTAAACTACTTAAAAATGCAAATTACTCACTGTTCTCCAGTAAATGGCACAAAACACTGCACAAAACACTGTTTTTATCAACCATTTCGCGGAACTATACGCGGCCGCGGCGGTGGCCGATGGACACTGCCGTTTTGACGTCTATGCTCACTTTTTAAATCGCCGTTCGATATTGCCACACAGAAATCTTGAATTAAAGATATTTTGGCCATATCGTTGCGCCCTCAGAAAGCATATAGTACGACGTTTCGAATCGTAAATTGCATTTTTCGCAGCGGCGAGCGCTTTGTCCGGTAGCGGATGTTACGGGGTTTAGGCGGCCGACATAAATGTCCCCAATGGGATGTTACGTGCTGAGCGGGTTAAACCAATATTACGTCATATTTTGCGATATTTCGGCCGTTTTACAACAAAAAAATACGGACATTTTCTGCAACGCATGTGTTTGGCCGAAGCATTTTGCTTAAAAATACGTGAAAAAAAGCAGATGGGCTGTCTCAAATCAATACCCAAGTAACATTTTTTCAAGACCGAGGTTTTGATATATGCTTCTAGGTCCTAGAATAGTAATTTTCTGGTTTTAAATTTTACCTAAGGTTATACTTAATTTTACTTTCCTGACGACCTATCGGAAAGGAAAGTATTGTGATCGCGCTAAAAAAAAATTTTGAGATGAAGATGGGAATATATATTTTGAGACTCCCTGAGACGATTGAGACTATTTCCAGACCGATCTCTGTCTGTATGTATGTCTGTATGTCTGTATGTCTGTGTGTATGTATTCTTCCACGATAGCGCCCAGACGCTTAATCGGATTGAGCTGAAATTTGGTATATAAGCTTCTGTTAACCGTCGGAGGAACCCATTAGTTTTTGGAGTCCCTACGCCCTACGGTTGTGGTACCTCCCATACAAATTTGGGGTTCCCGGTGAAAAAATTGTTTCCGCGATAGCGCCCAGACGCTTAATCTGTCTAAGTAAAAATTTGGCATAGAAGCTTCTGTTAACCATCGGAAGAACCTATTAGTTTTTGGGGTACTTACGACCAACGTTTGGGGTACCTGCCATACAAATTTGGGGTACCTGCCATACAAATTTGGGGTACTAGAGTAAAAAATGTCGCTGTTTTTTCGCACCTCCCCGGATACTAGTCAGGAAAGTCTTGGGGTGACACAACCGATTTTTTTTATTATGCAAATATCTCCTAGGGCTAAACAGTTATTCAAAAAGCTAAATGGGCTTCCAAATGAGTATAATATAACGTTATGCTTGCTTAGAAATCCGACATAAAAGTTCTGAGAGCTTCTGGTTTTAAAAAGGTTCTCCTTTGGTTATATTTTGGCACTCCACATTGTAAAGCATGTCTAGTTGGTCTTACACGCAACCTAAGAATGACCTATTCAGAACCACATTTCGCCAATACTCTTAAGCATGATTTAAAACCTTCGTAGGGCTTTTAGATTTTCTCGCTAACCATTCTCAGTCTTTTTTGCTTGGACTAAGACCAATTGTAATTTTCATATACGTTTTGACATTCAATAAGATAAGTTCTAGTCTAAACCCGCATTGTGGTTTTATTTATGCTTTTTGTATTTCTGTAACACCACTTCGCAACCTTGTGGGCTTTGCGTGTGCATAATCAAAACTAACAATAATATCACCTAAAATATACAGGATGTCCTGGCACAGGAAGGTCAGCAGTGACAATTTCAAACGGAAAGTAAAAAACAATACTGAGAGAATCCACAAAGAAAAAATATCGCGTATTCCATCGTAACTATTAATACCCCTCTTAGGGTTCCGTACCTTAAAAGACAAAAAAACCCCCCGAAAAAAATCCCGAAAAAAGTCTGTCATTTTTCGGTATTTGGAATGTTAATTTATTATAACTATAATTACATTTTCTGATTAAAGTAAGGCTTGAATTTCATTTCGGTGTTACACTTTTGTATTTGGAAAATAGTTCAAAGCGTTTGACCTTTTTTTACCGTTTATAATACTTAAAACATATTAAATCATGTTATTGAGAGGGCCCGTGAATTTTACAGAGGTATTATGGCTCATTTCATCAATAAACTAACCGTCGCAATGAAATTGACATAACACAACAGGCAATAACAGCATTATCTGTAACATTTTGTCTACGAAATAGTAAATCGCCATGTTATATTCATTAGTCATCTTCCATTTTATTATTCCAATGTCAGGATAAAGTGCAAACTATATTCAGAACCAAAGCAAACCTAAACTAACTTTAACAAGCCCAAGGAGACGTTCTTTGTATTTTCGTAATCTTTTATGAACTTTTTCAAAGCTTGAATCTAGCTAACTAGATTTTTTCAATGCCAAATCCGGGCTAATTCAAGGCTTGTACGTTAGTACTCAGTAGTCTTTGCAAAGCCTTACAGGTTCTGAGAAGGTTATAATTAGTTTTTTGGATTTGCTAATTGCTCCTGAAATCTTAAGGCCAAAACGTTATGCGGAGGTTCTGTAGGTCGGGCCCTTTTAGGCTACAGAACGGTTTAATAAGGTTATTTTAACGTTGTCACAAGTTGTCCAGCATCTCGCGTTGTCCTCGAAAGGTTCTAGAACCTGCTCAAAACCTTTTTAGAACCTGAAATGTTACTTGGGTAATGCTCATTCATAAACTCCTTTAGAATGCAAATTACTCACATTTTTGCAGGAAATCGCACAGAAACCCTTCACAATCACAATTTTGATCACAGCTTCGCGCGCAGTAAATACCGTCGACCAAACTGACAGATACCGAGGGCGGTGACTTTTTTTCCTCATTTTTTAAATTATTCTTCGCTACTGGCGGACGGAAGTTTTGGATTGAAGCGTTATTTGGCCATATCGTGCCGGACGCAGAAGCGCATAGAACATTATTTCGAATTTTAAACCGCATTTTTCTCAGCGCTGAGCGCCTCAACCCGTTCAGGTTGGTAAGCGGGCGACCCGAGCCGTTGGCTGCAAATCGCAGGGGTTAATGTGACAAATGTGCACGTTTTTCTTTGCACAACTCTAAAACAACTCAAGAGATTGCCGCGCTTACCCCTTGATGCAACTTTTCTCTAAAGGAATACGGGAATGTCTCAGCATCGTTAAAGTCTCAGCATCTTCTAGTGAACGCCTCGATTTTATCGATCTTTCACTATGGCTAGTATATTTAAACAAAAGTCCAGCTAGCATGTTCTACACTGGAACACCAAGCAGCAGCTCCGGATCCGGATCTAGGATTTTTCCGAGCCGGGGCAAAAACTTGACATGGCGTCCTCTCCTCAACAATTAAGATTAATGATTAAAAACTACAAAACAAATATGGGATTTTTTTGTGACCAGGGAGAATAAGAGCCCTTAAATAAATGTGCACTCCTCATAACCTATTTGCTAATAACTTTTTCCTTATGTGTTACATTTATATACTAAAAATATATATATTTATTAGGAATTGATTTCTATAAAACAAATGGCAAAACTACAGGATTAGCTAGCTACAAAATTAATTAGCTACAAAATTAACAGGAACCAAATGGCAAAACCTTAACCTCATTTGATTCCGCTTATTTGATTGTCACCCAAATGGGACTAACACGTTCTAGGGTAGATAGGGCTCTAATAATACAACAAATTATTAAAATGTTGCACTTAAATGCTCACAAAACTAAATCGCCTTAAAATGTGGTCCTAATATACGATACATACAACGAATGAAGACGATGCATAAGCCAGTCGGTACACACACCTTTAATCCTTAGACCTCACCAAATTTGACTATCTAAATAGCTTTACAAATCGAGCTTTCGTTTCCGCGAAATAATCTATTACCACATCAACAAATAGTGACAATAAAAAAAAGCACAAATTACTTGCAAAGCTAATCAGCCACATAGATATCGACCGTCACTTGACGTTCGGCCGTTCAGTTTTATTCGGCTCTGCTCGTGTAGCCCCATCCCTATCTGTCTGTGGGGAGGATTTTTTCTATACGCGACAGAAATTCCCCTGGCAGAGCCATACTACACACTGCACATGCATTCAAAAATCAACTTAGGATGCGATCCAAAATTATATGAACAATATAGTACAACACGCTCTAGATACTAGGCGCGTTAGTGAAACAAGTTTTTTTCAAACACATGAATTGACACCCGGAGCAATGATTGCCTCAGTTTGACCCCCCTCTCCTCAGATCCGGGGATGCTGGTCAGAAATCCACAGTGGATCCCATGGCAGCTCTGTTTTCATTTACTATTTTTATGATTTTTATAAAGGTGCGAACGGTTTCGCTGAGACTTTGGCGGGACGGATTCAGTGTGGACGATGGGGAACTACGCCAGTACACACATCCCGATAGCGTGGCCTTTTTAAATTCCGTGAGACAAGGGTGAGTTGTTACAATGATGTTATTACTTGTTACGTTTCCGTCATCTGAAGGTGGTTGCCAGTATGCCAAAAGAGAAATGTTCATACAATTGCTCTTCTCTATCGAGTACTTGCTCTCTCTATCGAACACCATCCCCTCCACGAGCTTTTTGAACCATTAAATTCCCATGGTCTCGTACTTTGGACAGCTTCTGATAATCGACTCAAAATTCCTTGTCATAATACTGATTTCTACCGCTACTCTTTCTGTGTCTATGATTGAAGACTTTTGAATGATGTCCCAGCAAATATACAAAACTCGCCTTCTTTACCATCATTCAAGACTCACCTCAAACATTACTTCTTTTCTAAGAAGTCATCAGTTCTTTCCTTTCTCTTTCCTTCCTCTCCCGATTTCCTCTTCTTGGAAATTATTAGTTTTAACCCTTGGAGTAAATGGGTATTTTCATGGATGCATCTGTCTCTTTTGCAGGATTTTCGGCGACATCGACCTTAAAGTACTATAACTACGAAACTACTACACCAATCATAAAAAGAACAACTGCACAATGATTGCATTGAAATTTCGAATATAGAATATTGAAATATCATTTTGTAAAACAATTAGATAATTATGAATAAATATGAGAACATCAAAGAAGTGAAAAAAACGCGGAACCAGATCTGGTCGTATCATACTCAACGGATAATTGTTTCAGAACCAGATTTGGTCGTATCATACTCAACGGGTTAAACATAATAGTATGTATTTTAGAGACTACCGCCTACCTAATTTAATAATATTAGGGGATTTTAATTTTAATTCAGCACCTAATATAACTGTAGAATATAATTTATTTTTAAACTTATTTAATTTAAAACAGATTAATAATATTTTCAATTATCGAGGAGAATTATTAGACTTAGTTTTATGTAATTTACCGGCTTCGGAGGTAGTAAGGGAGGTGCCTGGTCTACTCGCCAAAGAAGATAATTACCATCCTAGCTTATGCATAAATGTAGAAGTAGAAAGATGTAGAGGTAGAAAGAGCTAGTATTAGACCTAAATTCCAAACACCTAATTTATTACAAAGGCGATGGGACTTACTTCGTGGTAGCCCAGAATGTTTCACGAGTAAGTTGCGTGTGGCCGATTGGAGTATTATTTATAAGAGTGGAGATTGCGACTCAGCTGTAGAGTCATTTTATGACATAATTTATGCAGTGATGGATGAATGTTTTCCGTGCATACCAAATAAATCGACTGCAGTGCGTAATTACCCTAAGTGGTTCACCTCGGAAATTAAAAATTTAATCAAAATTAAATATAATTGCCATAAACAGTGGAAAACAACAAAAGATAAACATATTTATAGCTTTTTTTCAGCTTGTCGGATGGAAGTGAAGCGTTGCGTTAAAGTAGCGTTTGACGATTTTGTGCTTCAATCTGAAAGAGACATGCTATGTAACTATAAAAATTTTTGGAAGTATGTCCAAAACACCAAAAAAAGTTCTTCCCATCCGGACACTATGACATTTAATGGCGAAACTTTCAAAGGAGACATAGAAATTTCTAAAGCCTTCGCAGAGTATTTTAAAATGGTATACAGCAGTACTGAGCCCCTGCTTAATGTAGATGCGCTCATTTGTGATACCGACAGTAATGGACCTGTCTTAGACATCCCACAGGTGACTTCGAATGAGATAAATCGCGCATTTTCGAAAATGAGTTTCAAAAAATCACTGGGTCCTGATAACATTCCACCTTTCCTAGTTAAACACTGCGCGATGGCCCTACAAGGACCTTTATCACATATTTTCAATATTAGCCTAAAATCACATTGCTTTCCGCTCAAATGGCAGGTTACTCGTATTACACCCGTTCATAAAAGTGGTCCTAAGAACGTAATCGAGAACTACCGGCCCGTCAGCGTTGTGTGTACATTAGCAAAATTATTCGAGTCTATTTTACACGAACGTATTTACTCATTCGCAGACACCTGGTTGTCGGAAAGCCAGCATGGATTCAGAAAGAAAAGGTCAACATGCACCAATTTATTGTCATTGACAGAGTATGCCACTACCGCCCTGGACCGTGGCCTCCAAGTAGATGTTATATACTTGGACATGACCAAGGCATTTGACAGGGTTAACAGAGACATCCTCTTACAGAAGCTTTTTGACTTCGGTTTCTCTAAACATCTTGTGAAGTTCTTCGCAAGCTATTTCAAAAACAGGAGACAATTAGTCAGCTTTGGTTCCTCCGAGTCAGCCCTCTTTAAGGTTCATTCGGGGGTGCCGCAAGGTGCGAATCTCTCTACGATTTTGTTCCTCATTTTCATTAATGATTTACCTAAATTTGTAAAATATAGTCACTGCTCACTATTCCCTGATGACGTGAAAATTTTTCATCAAATAACAGATGCTCGAGAAGCGGAAATATTACAGCAAGATATAGATGCACTTTCAAGATAAGGCTCTGTCAATGACATGGAATTCAACACTAACAAGTGCTCTGTTTTAACCATCACTAAGAAGAAAACACCTTGCTTTTTCCCATACACAATAAACGGGTCAATTTTAAAAAGGTCAACCGAGGTGAGGGACCTGGGAATTACATTTGATACACAGTTGAACTTCCGTGCACACATTACAAATATTTGCAATCGTGCTAGCAAAATGGTCGGTTTTCTTATTCATATGCAAACAGTTTAATAATATTCATGTAATGTTTCTACTATATAATTGTTTAGTCCGTAGCATACTTGAATATAACTCGGTCATCTGGTGTACAAGTGAAAACAAATGCATTCAGATGGTAGAGCGTATTCAAAGAAAATTTTTAAGATATATTTATTACAGAAAATACAATATTTATCCATACTTATTTCCGTCAGATTTTGTGCTAGGAATGGTAGGATACAACAGTCTTGAAACTCGTCGATATATTTCACCAATTATATTTGCATATAAACTTATTCAAGGAACGATTTATTTGCCAGAGATACTATGTAAATTTGAATTGTGCGTACCGGTAAATTACACAGCGAGAAGATCGCATCTATTGTTTAATATGCCGTACCACCGTACAAATATTTTTGTAGACAGGCCAGTGGGAAGGGTTATAGCTCTTCTTAATTCCTTACCCACTGAAATAGATATCTTTTGTACATCCCTTTGGCAGCTAAAAAGGCATCTCCCTGCTACCTCATGTTTATCATAATCTGTCTTTTATTTAGTTTTATATTTTTATGTTTTTTTTTCTTGTTCAATGTTAGCATTAATTTAGTTATGTAGTCATTTATTTTTAGACTTACACTCCAGCTTTAATATTCAAGGGCGAATTGGATTCATCTGTAATGCCCTTGAATACTATTTGAAACTAATAAATAAATAAATAAATAAGTATTTTATGTAGAGAAACTTGCTAATCTTTATTTCCACAACAGGCGCATGTACCACTGCACTGTCATTAGGTTAGCTGTAAGATATTGGTAATAAGCTCTCCTTTTTATGTCTATTGTTTAAGTGCAACTAAAGAGTTTATTAATAATATTAGTATTAAGAAACACTGAAGGCCACCCTCTGTGCTAAAAATCATAACATAGAAGCATGTCTTCCTTCACATCGGCATGAACAACACCAAACATCAGTTCTTTCTCGGGCTAGTGCAGTTACAGTTGGACGGTGTCGACTACAACGGGCAAACCCATCACCCCAGGCTAGTATAATGATATTTGATCGTTCTTCCAGCCGTTAGATGAGCGTAGAAAACTTAAACAATAATAATCCACTATCTAGCACCACCAACTAGCCTGCGAGAGACCAACCCTTACCGCCCGGCACCGGATAGTTAAAACAGCGGGCAGACCAAGCGCCCTCGCTACCAGTTATGGCCAGATTCCTCCTGCCTGGTTACAGTTTTGAGGTTGCTTGCACGGTCCTCCCTTACGTACCGGTGATGTGGTGTCTAACGAATCTATCGCGGACCACGGCATCCTTTGCCCGGCTCTTTACCCGGTATCGGGTAGCCGAATTGTCGTTTCAAGATTGTCCTCCGGCTATCAGTCGGAATGCATAATCGATTGGCTGATGCCGCACGGTGCGAAAACCGTCTAAGGGCGCCCGAAGGTTAATTAATACCTAGGGAAACTGACCTGCAGGCCAGAGTCCTACCCGGGCTCGCACTTCTGCGAGTTGGCTGCCGGATAGATGTTGACCCGTGATATTGGCCGACTCTTATACAACATGGGTCTTAGTGGCCGAACTGCAACAGGGCCTTTTTGTCCAGTTACAGAGTGCAAAAGGATCTGGGCATAACGATATGAGCGATCTAAAGTAAAGGAAGCATATTACTCAGATTGTGAAAAAGGCCAACTCAATTATGTAACTCATCCGCAAACCATTCCACTGTATCACACCAGCCTTATTTTTGTCACTTTACAAAGCCTACATCAGACCAATGTTAAAGCTTGGATTCCAAATCTTGAATCATTACTTTGTGATAGATGAGGATCTCCTTGAGAAAGTCCAGCGCAGCCCTACCAAGATGCCAATGGGTTTCAAAAAACTGGAATATCAGAAATACTCCACAAATTGCGACTGCCCACACTCAAGGATCGTCGGATCAGGGGTGATCTCATTGAGACGTTAGTTAGTTAGTTAGTTTGGCTGGGCTTTTTCCCGCACTTGGCCTCTTGATTGGGCCGTTGTGCGTGGCTCATGTTTCCATTTATGTTACTCCAGCCAACCCAGGCTGTCCCAGAAGGTTAGCAGCCTGTTTGGGTTGCTACAGGCCTCCGGGAGAGATGCTGGAGATTGTAGTATTTTTGCCCGTTGCTCTGCCACGCTCCTGCATTCCATGAGCACATGCTGTGGCGTTTCTTCTTCCTCCATGCATCCTCTGCATAGAGGGCTGTCTGTCACACCTATGGTAAACAGGTGTTTGTTTAGGGGACAGTGGCCTGTCATAGTACCTATGACTTTACGGATTTTGTCCCTTTTTAATCTGGTGAGGTTGCGGGCAAGTTTTTTGGACGTTTCCGGAACCGCGTTCTTTGTTTGCCTGCATCCTGCGTTTTTTTTCCATTCTGTAAGGTGGGTTTCTTCGGTGTTCCTGCGTAGCCATGTTTTTATTTGGGCCTGGGGAATGGGCATCAAGGGTTCCGGTCCATATACTATTTCCTTTGATCCCCTTTTGGCCAGTTCGTCCGCCGCGTCATTGCCCAGTGAGTCACTGTGCCCTTTAATCCATTGCAGGGTCACTTTATTTGACCCTGCAATGCATTGAAGCGCATTGTGGCATTCCAGTACGAGGACTGAGGTTATCGTATTATTTGCTAGCGCTTGTAGCACGGAGGCGCTGTCGGAGACAAATTTCAAACTTACGTCTCCGACATCTTTGGCTGCGACTGCCTGTGCTGCTCTGGTGATGCCAATGCATTCTGCTTGGAAGATCGTATTTAAGTTGCCTAGGGTAGTTGACATTTTGATGTTTAGATCATTTGAGAAGACGCCGGCTCCTGTACCTTGAGTGGTTTTGGAGCCGTCTGTGTATATCCTTACTTCATTCGTACCAGAGTGATCTGCTGCTCATTGAGACGTATAAGATCCTCAATGGATGTTATAATTCTCCCGAGTTAAGTGCATCATCTGCGAGGACACGATTTTAAACTGTAGAAAACACGATTTCCTCACCAATCCCAGGAAGCACTTCCTAGCTAACGGGACTGTGGACCAGTGGAACAGTTTACCTACTGAAGTGGTTGAAGCTTATAGCGTCAGCGTATTTAAAAATAGACTAGACATTCACGTTAAAAGCTATCGTAAATAATCTCAATGTTATGGTGCCTGTTGCATAATAGCAATTATGGTGCCTGTCTTTAAATATAATAAAAGTAATATCTGAGCTGGTACGGACATGTGTCCCGGAAGCCCGAGAAGAGAGTGGCGTAGTGCATCTTCTAATGCGAACTTCGAGTGCGCAAGTACAAACAAAGCAGACAGCTTCTGCGATACAAAGATGTACAAAAGTGTAACCTCGAGCCCTCTGAATGAGAGTCGCTGGCTGAAAATCATCCTGGATAGAGCGGTGTCAATTGCTACAGGCGAACCCGCCACCTCAGGGAGTTATAAGGACATTAGGCCATTCTGTCCCCCATGGAGTGAACCTAAAGACTTCGTGGACCACAAAATCCACAGTCAAACTATGCCACAGGCTGTTGGCATAGTTCTAATGTCTTACCGGGATGCACTGGGAAGTGCTACCCAGCGAGGCCGTTCTTACGCTCTTGCTACCAGATTTGAAAGAATTTCTCCATTCTCCAGTCTAGTCATAGATTTGAGGTCGCTTGCGCGGCCTCTATGTGATTTTTTTTGTTTTTTTGTTTTTTTTTTTCGTTACAAATAAAGGAAAGTTTTAGACATTTAATAAGTCAGGTGAAGCACCCGCGTGCACTCTCTACGGTCAAAATAAACGGTGAATTGTTGTTAACATAACCAAAATAAAGCGAAGGCACCCCACCCCACATACTGCTGAAACTATCAGTTTGTGGTTTATATGGTTCTCCTTCCCCTCTCCATTATCTTTCCATTAGGGTTTTTTTCGCAATTTCACATAAATAACCACAAATTGATATTATTTTATACCAATAACTATAATTATTTTTTTAAATATTACATCTTGCCAATACAACTTAACCCCTCGAGTCGCGAGGTTAAAACTGCTCCATACCATTTCAAATTATGAAATCGAGGGTGAAATCGACGGCCTTGAGAAAAACGACCATAAGTCATAAACCACCATACGGATCATAAAAAGAAGAACTGTAAAATGATCGCATTGAAATTTCCAATATAGAACATTAAAACCTTATCTCTTAAAACAATTAAATATACCAAAAATTATAACCTTGTGTTCTCAGTGAAATTTTTGACAAACACTTTAGATAGTCAAAAAACGTGAAAAAATGCACCTATGCTACACCAAATCACTAATGCTGATTCACAAATTCCTTTAGAAAGGAAATTACACACTTTTCTTGGAAAATTCGCACCAAGAAACACCAAAATAACACTTTCCGTGATAGCCGCGTGTCGAAAAATGACAGACGTAAAATGGCGTTTGCAGGCATCGTATTATATTGAAATTTGGAGAACGCACTCTGTAATCGATTATCATGCGAAAATGTATCTTCTTCTATACTCTAAGGTACCAAACGATAGGTATGCGTCTTGTTCCGATTTTTAAATCGAATTCTGGCATTGAGCGCGACATGAAACCCGACAGGGTCGCGATGCAATTTAACCCCTAGAGCCCCGATTGGCCGATATCGGCCACAACACGATTCAGCGTGACGGCCCCGTTTTAATTTAATTTGTTTTATTTTATTATGTTAATATGTTTTATTTTAATTATGGGTACAAAGGTTTAGCACTAATTAATATTTTGGTGAGACAGTGTCATAAATCAATTTTTTAATTAATTTTTACTAAAATTTTTTGGGACATCAACTTGTCAATCAGCTAAGGAGCCGAGGCCTGAAACCCGTGCGGGTCGCGATGCAATGGAGGGGTTAATTTTTGGGTTAACATAATATTCATATATATTTTTTACACAAAAATTACACAATTAATTAGTAGTTTTTCATTGTCTCTCCGTGATATGCCTATTACCAGTTTAGCTGAATATGTCAGAAAAAAAACCACTTTCCAGAAAAATACAATCAAATAAGAAGCTTAGCACATAGTATTTCAAGATGAAATTCTGTATGCGTATATCGCTCCACGATAACGCACAAACGCTTTATTCGATTGAGTTGAAATTTGGCATGCTGGCATCATTTGGTCATTCAAAGAGTTGAAAAGGTTGTGGTTGAAATCGATCCACCACCCCTGGTGATCTATATTATTGAAATATTATACTTACAGACTTGGAATTTATTACACAGATGCCTTGTTGGACCAAAATCACATTGTGAAATTGGTTGGAATATCTCATAGCTCCAGGGTAATTATATTGGATTTTAAATGCCCAATGTAAAAAAAATCCAAGACAAAATTGCATCCAATGAAAATCTAGATGTGCAATCCTGGATTATTGCTCGCCGGCAATGCTTTAACTTCTCGAAGGGACATCTTCGCTCACAATCCTTCCAATAAACCTTGGCTACTTGCCGGGAAAGTCTTGGAGTGACACAACCAATTTTTTTATTATTTGCTCAGCCCCCTGATTACTAATTTTTCAAAAATGTAGCTTTAAACCTGCCCGAGAAAATTTTCTACGTATTAGTATAAACTGCATCAGTAATTTTGAAGATTATCGGCTACATATGGCGAGAAGTCTACATCCATAAATCGTTTTCATATAATTTATTTTTAATTTTTAATTATTTAAGTAATTCAAAAATAATTTAAAACAATTTTATCTTAGGAACTATGCACAGAAATATTTTAAACATTGAATAAATAGCAGAAAATGAATACATTGCAAAGTCCAGTGACAACGCCACCTAACTAGGCCGGGACCTGTTCTAAGGTGAACGTTTAATTTTATAATTATAAAGATGCCGAGGTTAAAGCTGATTACGACGACTATTTCGGTTCTTTGACATTATAAATAAGATAAAAACGAATTTACCACGTGAAGTTTGTAATGCTCGAAGTTTCGGCGATGTTGCAACCAGCGTTGTCCAGGGTAGACTCGTTGTCTACCCTGGACAACGGCGGTTGCAACATCGCCGAAACGTCGTTTTTATCTTATTTATAAAGCTGTTTTTTTTCTAATTTAATGATTCAGTGAGATACCATCGGAGCTGCGGGGCGGCGGCAGTGAAGTGCGCATCAGTCTTGAAGATCGAAGGCATATGGGATTCCCGGAGAGCAGAAGGAAGTCAAAGCAGCAGGCGTTTACTGGAAAGGGACATTTGCTCGGAAGGTATTATTAACATGAATATTTTAAATATATACTGTACAACCTCGATATAACGAACTTGATGGGGATATTAAAAAAAATCGTTATATCGATTTCGTTATTGTTATTGAAACCTGACATCTGACGTGACCTGGAATAAAAATTGACATCTTTATGTAAATAATATAAATGAGCTTTGATTTAAAAATTACTTTGTTTTTAATATATTATTATTTAGGCATGTTTAGAGATCTATAGTACTACACCATACCACGAATACACATCTATAATATCCACATCTATAATACTACACATCTTTAATACTACACCATACCACAATCTAATACCCCATATAATTAATAACTATACCATAATCATATTGATATCTTTAATACTGACGAAGACAATCGACAGCGAGAACAATACAATGAATATACACAAATTGGGTTCTTTTGTAGAAAGTTTTAAAAATTATATGATTTTAAAATGTTGTTTTTTATTGGCAGCCCTGCTCCTGCCACCGTGGGAACGACTTGTCCTCTCGATGAAAACGACAAGCTTGCCAACCAAAAGGCGGCACAAGCATCGCTCGAGCTGGATGAATCTCAGCCCACTACCAATATTCAGGTATGCAAAATCAGCTTCTTGTTACTTGCATAGTATATCGAGTTAGAGCAGTAGGCGCACTCTCGAATGGCAAGGCGTTGCGGGGACAGAGTGCAAGGAAATTAAACATAAGGAAACACTTCGGCAAACCCCTGTAGGAAGCGTTATGCACGGGTGGGGTTGTCAAATTTATCGAACGTCTGAATATCTGCATCGTCGGAGTGTCGGCGATATGGCGGCCATATGCAAATTTTGTTCAACGACAGCTCGATTTGTGATAGCCCCTAGGACTCATGATGTCGCCCGCTTTGATTTTAATTTTGTTCTAAGAGAAGCTACTGCTTGTATACCGTGTGGATAGGTAGGGAGTCCGTTGACCAGCTTTATATTCATCCACTTCCTCCATAGCTGCTCTACTTCCTCGAGCATTTCCTCCACTTTGACTTGCTTTATATTCATCCACTTCCTCCATAACTGCATATTTAACATAAGTTTTGTTTTTGAAAGTTTCAGCTTAAGGTTTTATTTAGAAGTATCACTTGAGCATGGTTTTTTGTTGCTTTGTTGTTAGTGTTGCTACGAATAGTGATTTGGCCGAATACCGAATGTTCGGCCACGCTATCGGCTGAAGCTCCGAATATTCGGCGTAAGATGTGTGCGGGGCATGCATAATTGCGCATGACAGGTTATGTCTCATTGGTTGCCACTTTTCTTGACCCGCTGTTCAAAACTAGTTTCCTGGAAAGAGCACGACAAAAAAATCTTTTAGAAGCTCTGAAAATGAGTTGTGATGAGTCTAGTAGTATTGAATCTGATGGTGATTCTCCTCCACTTCGTAAGAATAGAAAAACCAATGAAAATGATAAAACGATTGAAAAACTTGACAGTTTCTGGAACTGTTTTGATGCAGTCGCTACAGGTAATAGGCAAAATGATGAGGGTGGAGAGAAAAGTTCTACTGCACATGAGATTGATTTTATTTGAAAACTGTTCGCGTAGATCGGACGGCAGACCTTACAAGTGGTGGCCAGCAAAGGCAAAGCAATATCCGAGCCTGAAAAAATTCGCAACGATTTATCTACCATCTCCTGACAGTAGTGTTTAGAGTGAGAGGCTATTTTCAGAAGAAGGAATTGTTTACGAGGAAACGCGCAATCGTTTACAACCAAGCAATGCTGAAAAAAATGTTTTCATTCATCATAACCCACCACTAATAACTAGGGTTGTCGACCTCAGGAAGTTTTAACGATTATTCGTTCTATCTCCCTGGAGCGAGCGCAGAAGACTTGGACAAAACAGTCCACCGTCTAGCTCCGCCACAAACCCGTAAGAGGCCAACGCCTTAACCGAGAGATAGCCAGGGGTGTTACCTAGCTGGCTTACACTCACGCCCTTACTTCCAATTGCGGCCAGATTACTCCAGTCTCTCGATTGATTACGAGTTCGAGGTCGCTTGCGCGGTCCTCTCCCTTGAAGACCGCGAAGCGGTGAAACGGTGTACACCGAATCTATCGCGGACCACGGCATCCTTTGCCCGGCTGTTCACCTAGGATCGGGTAGCCGATGGTCGTTTCAAGAGCAGTCGCCGTAAGGTCCGCAGCCACCCCCGCTCTATAGGAAACAGTACTGCTTCCAGACTCCCCCGACTGTTAGTCAGAGTGCGCAATCGATTGGCTTATGCCGCACGGTGCGCAGACCGTCCAGGAACGCCAGAAGGTTGATTCCCAGGGGGAAACTAACCATAAGGCCAGAGTCCTAACCAGGCTCGCACCTTATGCGTGGAGGCCGTCGGATAGGTGTTGACCCGTGAGTGTGACCAACCCTGAACAGAATGGGTCTTCGTGGCCAACTCAGCAAGGGCCCATTAACTCCCAGAAATAGTTGACAATTTGTTTGCCGACCACAATAATTGGAATGTTGCAGCATTTTTACCTCACAGACTAACTACTAAATAATCTACATTTGACAGTCGGCCAAAATGCGAGTGCGCATTGGCGACCAACTGTCAGATGAAAGGAACGTTACCAGCGGTGTATCACAGGGCTCAGTCCTTGGACTGCGCATCTGTTTTCTTTGCACATCAACGATCTACATCCGATTATTGATTATTGATTACAGTTGTGTCGCCGATGACCATTTTGTCCTAGCGTCTCCAGAATATTATCTATCCGGGTATAAACGCAACAGGAAAGCTCATTTCCACAGTATTCTCCATACAAAATTAACATAACACCATATTAACGAGAATGAAAAAAAGGGGCATTTGCACAGACCTGCACAACATTGATTTAATAAAAGCAGGCAAGGCACAGGCTTGAGCAAGGCGGAAACTATCCCATGCACTGAATTGGGTACCTCCTCACAGGCGGAAAAATGCAAGTGCCTATTGGTGATCAACTGTCAAATGAAAGGAACGTTATTAGCAAAGTACCACAGGGCTCAGTCCTTGTACCACTTTCGTTTATTTTGTATCTCACCGATCTACTTCCAATTTTCGCAACTCTCCTCGCAGATCAAACTCAACTTTAGGGAGATCTGGACAGGATCAGTGTATGGACGGACCACGGCATATCTATCACGGACCACGGCATCCTTAATAGAACCTACCACTAATAGATATAAGTATTGAGGCAATAATATAATTTGTGATTAAAATAGATACATTTTTGAGTGCATTTTTTCATGGTATTCGGTATTCAGCCGAATAGCGAATATTAAAAAAACTGACCGAATAGGCCGAATACCGAATAGTACCGAATATTCGTGGCATCACTAGTTATCATGATAGTAAATATTTTTCATTTGCAGTTCAGACTTGCGGATGGCTCCCGATTGGTCGGCCGATTCAACCACACGCACACCGTCGCCAACCTTAGAGAATACATACAATCGTATCCTTTTAAAGTGTATATGTATTCTTGATCCCATTCGTTGATTCGGTCTCTAAGCAGTATAAATTCTCTGAAAGTCTCGGATGCACAGCCCTCCGTCCAGATATTACTCTTTACTCTCTATCTCGGAAGGTGGCCCTTATTGTAGAATTAAGGATGATTCATGCTACACCGGGCCGGGGCCGGGCCGGGCCCCGGCCGGGACACGGTCAGATATCTATAGTATACTTTTGTATGAAGCAATTCATGCTTGGCCGTGCCCCGGCCGTGCCCGGCCGTGCCACGACCGGAGCACGGCGTCGAAATGGCGGTGGATATTGTTTTCCCGGCTCCGGTCTGGACCTGCCCTGACACGGTGTAGCATGAATTGGGATGCCGGGCGTGGCCGGGCGACCGGAGGCCAGTCGATGACGTATCTTAGTGAGGTAAGTACCAACATGGACGATGAACAATTGATGGAATGTGTTCGCAAGTATCCTGTGGTGTACGACATGAGTCACCCGAAGTATTTAGATACGAAATATAAAAATGTCATTTGGAAAATAGTGTCAGACGAGTTGAAACAATCTGGTAAATATTTTTTTTTATTTTTACCTATAAAATAATAGTTAATGCAACTGTCGTTTATAAAGCGTTACTTATTGAAATAATCGTATATCATCATAATGGCGGCAAATCGGATCCACGCATAATTTTAATGTCCGAAAATTACAGAAAAAAGTTTACATATTGTTACGTTTTTAGGTTAATTATAATAGTTGTTTTTTGGATAAAGTTCGTCATTATGTATTAGCTTTTAAGTTCATAATTCAAATAATAACACATGAGTAGGTATAGATGAAATAGTTTATTTACATTGGTTTAATAGTAGGTAAACAATTAATGTAGGTGTGTAGGTAGGTACTATAATATAACATAATATGTAGCTATGCTTGTATGTAACTATTGGTTTATTAACCCCTCTCCTCGCGGAGTAAAAATTCAGCCGTCCCATTCGCGCGCGACCTTTTCGCGCGCAAAATCGACGACCTTGATAAAAACGACCATAACTTGTAAACCACTATACGGATAATAAAAAAAAGAACTGTAAAATGATCGCATTGAAATTTGACATATAAAACATTATAACCTTATCTCGTAAATCAATTAAGATAATAATTGCCTTTTCGCAAACGGCCCCCATCGTGTCGTCATTACTGGACCAAGTGGACGCCTCTCATTTCAGTGTATTAAAACTTGCATCCCCAAAAGGACGCCTTTCATTTGAAGGGTTAAAGTACGTCCCGCTGTTGATGCTAAATATTCCTTAAAAATTTCTCTTACAGCAAATGCATCATTAGCAGGTCTTCCTGGTTGATTGTTTAATGGATTTAATATATGTGGTTGCCCATTTTGTGTAACACTATGGTTTATTAGTCCTGTGTAATCTTTTTGTTCGCATAAAAAATTATGGATTACGCAAGTAGATAGAATAATGTAATCAACATTTTCTGGAGCCAGCTTTATTCTTCTGCAAAATATTCTAAATCTTTGCGTCAAAATTCCAAATGCATTTTCGACAAGTCGCCGGGCCAAAGATAGTCTGTGATTGAAATTGGTTTTATCAGCATCTCCTGTTGATTGCTGTCCTGGATACGGCCGCATTAAGTATGTTTTCAAAGGAAACGCTTCGTCTCCAACTATTACATACGGTGCAAATGTCATGGAGTTGGGTAAATTTTTAACTGTAGGTATATTAAGCATGCCGTTTTCTAAACGCTTTCCAAGATTAGAACATGCAAAAATACCTCCATCACTGTTTCGCCCATAAGAGCCAACTTCAACTGCAACAAATTTGTAGCTCGCGTCCACTAACGCTAATAACACAATTGAGAACGTGTGTTTGTAATTATAATATATAGAACCACTATTGGCAGGAGCCTCAATAACAAAATGTTTTCCATCTAATGCTCCTATACAATTTGGAAAACCTCTAAGTTTTTCAAAATCTTGTGCAATTTTTCTCCATATTTCTTCAGTTGGTTGTGGTATAAAATCTTTCATAAGTCTTTTGGCGATACATCTACACGTGCTGTGTACAATTTCGCTCACAGTTGAATGGCCCAACCGAAAACTATACGAAATAGTTTTGAACGAATCCCCAGTCGCCAAGAACCTGCAAATAAAATTAATACCAGTTAGTTACCCACTGAAAAGGCACTAGCCTTAGTGGGGAACTGTGACATGTAATTTGTATCTTTTTTTATGAATAAAGACTACTACCAAAAAAAAAAAAAATAGTGTATTCCCGGAGTATCTATGTACTAGTATAGTATTCTATTATCTTTGACAGGAGTTAGCCGCGTCCATAAAGAAACGAATCTAAAATGGCGACGATAATACAAATTAAAACTGATTACTTTTATGCCATGAATACCTAGGTGTGCACAATGTGTGTGTAGACATCAGTGTTCTTCGAATGAATGGACATTATTAGCGCCGCCACTTTACATTCGTTTCTGTAATGACGCGATTTTTTTATACGCATTTTAATGAGTGAAAATATGTTTTTAATTTCTTGTTACAGAAGATGCATGTAAAAAAAGATGGTGCAACATTAGAGATCAATTTAAAAAGCATATGAATAAACGCAAAACAAAAAGTGGTCAGGGTGCTATGGCTATTAAAAAATACAAATATGAAGATAATTTGAATTTTTTACTCCCTCATATACAACACCGAAGTACAATAACCACTATCGAATCGGAGAACGAAGAGACGCAAAACGAAGTAGAAGCCATTGAATCCGCACAAAATACTACGCACGACGAAACAGAACAGGCTAACACCGATCAGCAGCAGCAGGCACAACGATCACTAGCTAGTTTGCAACCTAACTTTACACCAGCTACTGATCCTAATCCGAATCCCCATTCAACTGCACAATTCACTAGTTCCAAAAGCCGCAACCGACGTCAGATAATTCCACAATCCCAGCCCTCTGCGTCCAGCACCAATTATAAAAAACAATGAAAAATCCAAAACACAAGTCATTCATCCTATTGATGCATTCTTCAACAGCTTAGCAGCCACAACAAAATCTTTTCCTCCTTACTACCAGCATGTTGCGAAGGGAAAGATATTTGCAGTAATCCAAGACTTAGAGTGGGAGCAATTGTCGGCGAACCCTTCGTCATATACATCATCGATGAGTGGAACATCGTCGTGTATTTCAACGCAAGAGTGTACACCTGTCCCGATGGCAACACCGAGATCTCCGAAAATGACGCCTCTGGTACCCACGCCTCTGGAATCAACGCCTCCGGAACCAATAGCCACTACATCTACCACAGTATTATTAGATAATAATAATATGACGTCTAGTTTCTTTTCACAGTTTTCCGATAAATAAATAAGTATGTTGTAAAAATAACAATTTTTTTCCTTACCTCAGACAGACTGCTAATCGTTCAATGGGAGAGATAGGCTTCAGAAATCTTGAATTTTGTTTGGTTAAATCACGTTTTATTTTTCCAACAAATATACTAAAGCATTCTTTAGACATCCTAAAATAGCCGTAAAATTTGGTTTCATCATCTATTAATTCCTTGTAGAGCGTGGCGAATTCTCCCTCCGATTGTCGTTTTCTCCAGGCTGGATGTACACTCCATCTTCTTTTATTAGTTTCAGTTCGTGTTTCCAATACTTCGTCTTCAATGGCAATTGCAATAGCTGCCAACTCAAGTTGTGAAAATTGCATTAATAACACACTTATCAATCAAGCGAAAATAGAAATTAAAAAATATTATTATCGCCAAAATAGATGAACACAACACTAGTTATCGCGGACACGGCCGTGGGATAAATAAACTCGGAAACAGCCCGGTCAACGCCCGGTGTAGCATGAATGACTGGCCCGGCCGGAGCACGGTGGAAACGACTCGGGCTCCGGCCGAGTCGTTCATGCTACACCGGGCCGGGCCCGGCCCCGGCCCGGTGTAGCATGAATCATCCTTTAACTGTTCCATGGGAATCAAATATCCCAAAAGACCACGAGTACAAATTAAATAAATACCATGATCTCGCAAATGCCGTAACCCGGAACGGCTTCACTGTTCACCTTCACGCGGTTGCAGTTGGCGCTCGTGGCCTGCCAGTTAAATCTTTATTTCACCTCTAAAGATCTTGGCCTTTTCAGAAAAATATCAACTCTTTCCTAGAAAATATATCTAAAACCACGATTCGCGCATCTCAAATTCTATGGCTTCGAAGGGGGGAGTGAATGGGTGGTGAGGTGGAAGCTCACATGTGGCAAGACAGCTGTCCTAAACCTGAGATGTTGTTTTTTGTTTAGTAATTGGGACAACATTTATTAAAAATATTAGATTACTGAACCAATGATAGTTTATTGTATCAGGGAGCTAATGGGCCCTGCGGCAGTTTGGCCACTGAGACCCATGTGTTCAGGGTCGTTCAAACTCACGGGTCAACACCCTTCTGGCGGCCTCCATGCAGAATTGCGAGCCCGGGTGGGACTCTGGCCTGCGGGCCAGTTTCCCCTAGAAGTCAACCTTCGCGAACAGTGAAGCAATTCCGGGTGACGGTGTTTGCGAGATCATGGTATTTATTTAATTTGTAGTCTTGGTCTTTTGGGATATTTTATTTCTATGGAACAGTTAATTCTACAATAAGGGCCGAGAGCCCCGAGACTTTCAGGGAAATTATACTGCTTAGAGACTGAATCGACCTCCAGAATCCAATCTCAAGCTTTATCGATTATTGTGAAAAGTTTTGTAGTGAAATCTTTTTTGCCTTTAGAGCCGCACAAACCGTATCGGGGTTTTGGAGGATACTGTCAGACCCTTGCTGGCATGAGCCATTGAGAGGCTAATTACCTCGCGAATAACAGCAAGGACTTTGTCGTGGCGGTAAGTGTACCGTCCTTGATTTAAGGTCACCTTGCAGCCAGCTAGAATATGTCTAGCTGTGTAAGGGGTATTGCTACAAAGGGGACCTGAACTATCCTGAGCATAGCTCTAACAAGCGAGGTTACTGGGGTCTGAAAGTGTATGCTGAAAGGCGTTTAAATAAAATTTCAGCATCTCTGGCGTCGTCATACAACATTGCCTTTCAGTGCATTAGAGGAGGAACGCAAAAGTCCCCAATTGTCAAATCATTCTGGCATTGAAGGCCAATAGCCAATTGCCAATTGCTGTTGTATTCTACCCACAAGAGAGACTTCTTTAAGTCCACATCACTCATGGTTGTACTGCCATTCCCCAGACCAGTGCCATTCTGACTGATTCCAGCAATGAACTTTTTGTGGAAGTCTACGTTATCTTTTTAAAAGATACTTTAGCAATTCGAAACATTTGTTTGTAAATCTATCATGCCTTAACCTTTATTTCTGTTTGTAAATCTATCATGCCTTAACCTTTATTTGTTTGTAAATCTATCATGCCTTAACCCGTTGAGTATGATACGACCAAATCTGGTTCTGAAACAATTATCCGTTGAGTATGATACGACCAGATCTGGTTCCGCGTTTTTTTCACTTCTCTGACGTTCTCATATTTATTCATAATTATCTAATTGTTTTACAAAATGATATTTCAATATTCTATATTCGAAATTTCAATGCAATCATTGTGCAGTTGTTCTTTTTATGATTGGTGTAGTAGTTTCGTAGTTATAGTACTTTATTTATTTATTTATTTATTTATTTATTTGCAGCTGTTATAAACAACATACACAAAAAAAAACAAGAACCTACAGATTAAAAATTAAAACTATAAATAGACAAAGACTATGAAATAAAGCTACAAACGCTGCAAATTAGGGGTATCCTCAGGATATCTCTTATCCTGGTTTTCAGGACACACCTATTAATTATTGATACATAGGTATATGATTTTTAAAATAAAATAACCAAATCAAATAAATCTTAAAACGAAAAATCCAAATAATCATAATCAAATAAATACACAAATCGAAATAATCAAAATCAAGATATTTAACATCAAATGATATTAAAAGAAAATAACGTAATTACATAAATTTAATAATCTACATATTATAATAAATCAAAAATAATCAAAATCAAAATATTTAACATTAAATAATCAGGTTACAAATTAATAAATAAACGAAGACAATTGTAATAATCCAATTAGCAATAGTTATTTTAAAATAAAATCAAATTATGACATCTAAATATCTTCCTTTAATAATAAACTTTTAAAGTGGTCCTTAAATACTGCAATTGATTTCGATCGCAAAGCCATTCCCAACCGATTCCATACAACCGCAGAATAATACGAAAAGCTGCACTGGAAATGTGTAGTTTTGTGCTTGGGTATTATAGCAAGTTGTTCACGTGCCCGTGTTGAATGGACATGCCGGTTACGGGACCACGTCATAATCGAGTAAAGATATCGCGGCTGTTTATTGCGTACTACCTTGAGTACAAGGGTCGCAAGATGGAGCTGCCTTCTTTTACTCATATTCAACATGGAAGCTTTCGCAAGGAATGGTGACACGCGATGACGTGGAGGAATCCTAAAGCAAAATCTTGCGCAGGCATTTTGCAGTCTCTGAAGTCTCCGCTCAGTCTTCCTATATAGACAGGGGCCGTACACACAGTCGCCATAGTCCATTATAGACAATATAAGGGCATTTACAAGTAGTATTCTGATTCTGACGCTGAGGTACTCCCGAATTCTGTATAAGGCCTTTAGACGTGAGAAACCCCACCCAACGCTTTTGCTGACATGTTCCTCAAACCGTAATTTTCCATCAAATAGAATACCCAGATTTTTAGCCGTAGTGACCAGTGGTATTTGCAAATTGTCCACCATTATAGGAAGAGAGCCATAGTTAGCAATTTTAGTCCTGCCCTGCCCTTTAAGTCGATGTCGCCGAAAATCCTGCAAAAGAGACAGATGCATCCATGAAAATACCCATTTACTCCAAGGGTTAACCTTTATTTCTGTTTGTAAATCTATCATGCCTTAACCTTTATTTCTGTTTGTAAATCTATCATGCCTTAACCTTTATTTCTGTTTGTAAATCTATCATGCCTAACCGCTATTGGTTGGATTTGGTGCTGCAAAAATTTACGCTTTCGATGTGAAAAAAAAAACAAATAAAAACCTTAATGCAAAACCACAGAGCCTTACCCGCATATCAGCTGCAAAACTTCACCCTGATGACCACATTCCCGAATGCTGAACTCTCCGATCCCGACGTCACGATTTCGCAAGCCAAGCTGCAGAATGCCGTCGTGGTCCAGAAGATAATCACATCATAATTAGCCGACGGGACGACAGGATTCTACCCCCATTTTGCTTTCCTCATTTTTTTCTGCAATACGTTAACTTATTGGGCGATTGAAACTTGTGTCGCGAGAAAATTACACTGCGTACTGTTTAAAAATAAATTTTTAATAAATACGCTTTAAAACGTATAGGTTTTTTAATTGTGTTTATACTGTCCCATCTAGATACACTGGTGGCTGCTAGTTTCAAATTCTGGCTGTCCCAGCCGATCCGGCTAAGACCCATCGGTATATAAGGCCTATATATGCCCTTAGATATAAATAAGTCATAACTGTTGCGCCTAAAAATGTGTGACAAAGAGAGCAATACATTGAACAGTATGTGAGAGAATAGCATGGCAATATTCATCCCGGGATCGTTCACACCAGGAAGTACTGGCGGAACTACTGCTGACGGCGATCCGTATTGGTATTGAAAAGGCCATTTTTGCTCGCGAAAAGCCTATCTAGGCCTTTATATATCGATAGCTAAGACTCCGTTCACACAGAGACTCCGCTTTTACCATCGACATACTAGAATAGACCACGTAACCAGCTTGAGAAATCGATATATGAATAGAAAAGGAAAGCTGCATAGGACCCCCTCTATCCTTGTTTATTCGCACATGCGAGGGACACATGTAAACTGAGTGCCATAATATGTCTCATAAACGCACAAATATTGGGGGGGGGGGGTGAGGACTAAACAAATATAGTAACGAGCAAATAGGCATTTCTACGTCAAAAAGAAGAAGCAAATTAAAAGCTCATCACTTGAAGTATAATTATATCCCCTATATACTTTGCGTTGATCTTCAATTAATTGTAGGACTACCTAATTTGATGATTATTTTTTGATTAAAGAAAGGCACAGAACGGCAGATTTGGTATATGGAAACCCTCGCTTTTCAGGTAAAAATGAGCCAGTTTTATATCGGTGAATGTTCTCTGACTAATCAGCTATGGTATGCGTCTTGGCTTTTATCGTTTATTGGGATTAATATATTTAATAAGAAATGGATGAAAGGTAAGATCTTAAATTATAAAATTTATTAGAGTTTATCTCTACCATGTCCAGATTTAAATCAGTCATAATCTTTTGCTGGATTCCCACAATTCAATGAAATTGTTTCATGAAATGAAATTCAAATTCGTCGAAATCGCTTCAGGCGTTTGAAAAAAATATATAAATATTCTTGCGTAAAATAATACGAGAGATAAGATTTTTTTCTATCAAAACTAACAGTAATAATAAACAAACGAGACAACAAATTTGTTTTTGATCATGTAACGGCCCTTAAGTACCGTCACATGCAATCAACAAATGCATTGATTTCCAGTGAAATACACTGACACAAATTCAGCTATTATTCTACCTCGTGCAGCACGATGAAACAATACTTTTACTCGGAATATTTTGGATGGCATCATTTATCGGCCTATATAAACCGGCGAAAAGGCAACCAAAGTATCATTCCTCGAGTGATCACGTCCCCAAGATAGCGACGGCATACTTCGGTACCCCGGCTTCTTGGTTACCTTTTCCTTCCTTTCCTTATCAAGGCGAGAAGCATCAGTCTGCAATCCCACAGACTTGAGCCGTGCCCAGTACGAGATACTAGGAGCACAAGAACAATCCTCATCCGTACACCCTCGTAACTTCCGTCGCGCACCAACACCCTCGCGTCAATATAACCTATTCGGGAAGCGTTACAAACTGGAAATATTTATTTTTCATGTATTTGGACCATCCATTTAGGAGAAATTGGCTTTCAAAGAGAGGTTTTATATTGTAGTTTGGCCTATCCTTTCGCCTAAATTCAACTTTGAAAATTTTGTGGCATTATCTAGCTCAAATTAAATATCACCAAAGAGTATAAAGGCTTGTGATTAAGTCGACTACACAGTACACTCTGATTTACATTCACTTACCCGCCAAAAGGGTCTACGCGGAACTTCCTTTCGATGGTATTGTGACGGGCCACCCCTCACTAGACTCCAAGTTATTTGATGTGAGGTGGTGGTGTCAACTTGCGGGTTGTCCCCGTATTAAAAGTCGATCAGAAAGTGTCTCGGAAGGTATTTATTGAGAGTTCGATATTGCTTGTTTGTAACGCTTCCCGAACAGGATATATATTGACGCGAATGTAGTGGCTACCTGCCTGAAGTTACGAGGGTGTATGGATAAGGATTTTGCTTGTGCTCCGAGTATCTCGTACTGGGCACGGCTCGAGTCTGTGGGAGTACAGACTGATACGCTAGCCTCGATAAGGAAAGGAAGGAAAAAGTTACCCAAGAAGCCGGACCCGTTGACTCGACTCGTGAGAGTGGTGCCGGGTATGCCGTCTATGTCTTGGGGGACGTGATCACTCGAGGAATGATACTTTGGTCGTATTTTCACCGCTTTATATAGGACGAAAAATGATGCAATCCAAAATATTCCGAGTGAAAGTGTTGTTCTATGTATCTGATTTAACGCAGTCGTTAAAATCGTGCTGATTCATCGCTAACGAGGTAGAACAATGGCTGAATTGGTGTCAGTGCATTTCACTAGAAATCAATGCATTTGTTGACTGCAGGATCGTTCCAGTATCCACACTGAATCTCTCTAGTTTTGTGAAGATTTATGGTCCATGGATTTCAATCACTCAAATTAAGGCGAAGTTTTAGGATAATTAAAGTCGTTCTTTCTGAAAAGCCATGGTGAAAATATAAATCACCAAGTTTTCTTGCTTTTGATTTGTTTATTACTTATCTGAATCGTTTGTTAAATAGTGTCCTAAATCGAAACTATTTTCGCTACCAGACTCGATCATTTATAAACACCGAACAATTTATCTTTAGAATTGATCTTTATATTTATGATAAAAAAGGGCTTTAGAATTATCATATACAAGAAGACTACATAACTATGTAGTTTTCTCGGCCGGGTACAAAACTTTACAAGTTCATTTCCGTACTCTTTTTTAAAGTTTTTTAAGAATATTAAACAGCGGATTTAATAATAATATTGATTTCTCGATTGATTTTTTTAAGGACGTTGTAGAAGTGAAAATTAGCTTTCGATATATAAGTTTACGCAAAAATGAATAGTTTTGAAGTTATTTATTTTTTCAAAAACATACTCTATGAAATCTTTCAGTGAATATGAAAATAATAATGTTTTTTTAAGCTATTGCATAGCTTTTATCGCGGGCCTAGCCCAGCGCGGCGACCGAATGAAGAAATTTCTTAACGAAAATTAATGATTTTAAACTGATGATTACGTCTAAACGAGTACTGCCTACGATTCGAAAAAAATATATGTTAAACAAGAACATTTTCCTAATATTCTTAGCCTTGAATATTTTATATTTTGTTTATATTACATAGTGTAATTAATTTGTGAAATTAGGTCTAACCAAACACAAAAACGACTATTACGCAAATACTATCTGGCGTATTATTATGAAACCTGCACCATTTTAAAGATAATTTAATTATCTATCTTTTCATCTATGAATTTTTTCGAACAATTCGGTTTTTTTGCTTTATTGAATAAAAAATTCGTGCGCGGCGCTCTATCGAAAGACGTTTAAATTATTCCGAATCATTTGCTTCCGCAGCCACAAATGATTCGGAATAATTTCAACGTTTTCCGATAGAGCGCAGTTATCTGATATCAGAAAAAATAAAATAAATAAATAATTATAATTGCATAAGTTGTTAAAAATGCTATGCAATAGCTTTACCGTGGCAGTCCCCGAGTGCCACACGTATTTTTTTTACTTATATATAATAGTAATAGTACATACTTTTTTATTGGAGTAAATAATAGTAGAATTTGTGAAAAAAAAAACAAATGCCAAGGAAATTAGTTGGAAGATTGGCGATATTACAATAGATGTTAAGTCTTTGAAGTCATTTTATATTTATTTATATTATTATGATTTATTCCGTAGCCGGCGATTGGGGGTCGCCCTCGCGGCCAATACGCTGCTGTCGGTGCCGCTGGATCTCGCACTCCTTTCATGATTCGCTTCCATTCTTGACGATTTTTTACTACGTCTCGAGCATTCCTAGCCGATAATCGTTGATTCTTAAGGTCGTCTTTGATGTTATTTAGCCAGGTTTTCTTCGGTGCCGATCGCTGAATTCTCCATTCTGTCGGACGGTCTCGCCAAAGAAGTTTACGTGGCAAGCGATTATCGTTCATTCGGCAAACATGGCCGAACCATCGCAGTCGACGTTTTTGTACTTCTTCTTCGATCGTTTTTAGTAGATCGCATTTTTCTCTAAGGGTCTCGTTTCGAATTTGGTCCCGGAGTAAGACACCAAGAATCTGCCTCAAGCATCGCATTTGGAAGACTTCGAACTTTTTGAGGTCCGATTGTAGTAACGTCCACGTTTCCGATCCATAAAGAAGAATGGGGAGAACCAACGTTCGGTATAGTCGTACTTTGGTTTTAATGGTAGTATTTATTCGCTTCCATATGTACCACTTGAGCGAGGCGAATGTTGCTGTTGCCTGACCGATCCGGCTATTGACATCGGCCGTCGATGCCACTTTCTTTTCCGTAACCAACGATTCTAAATACTTGAATTATGGAACCTGTTCGATTTGCTGGACCTGTTTCATTTTATATTAACTTTTTCTTATTGAGTGCTAAATGAAAATTACTTTAAAAACTACTCCATTTTATTTGATTTCTAATGAGGTTACAATTTTTGACATAGCCGTTCTTGTTTCATAAAGAATGATACCGGTACTAAAATAATTCATAGAGTACCTATGTTTTTGAAAAAAAAAACAGAAAATTAAATAACTCCGAGACTATTGATTTTTGCATAGATGTAAATATTATAAATAGGATAGAAAACGAATTTACCGCGTGAAATTTGTAGGACCCGACGTTTCGGTGACGTTGCAGCCGCCGTTGTCTAGGGTAGACTGAAGAGCTGTCAGTCCGTTGTTTTGCGGGTAGGCCGCAAACCGCTGCCGCCACTGCGTAGGTTATAACGGTGGTGGGGGGCCGGGCGGGTTATTACGTCCTGTAGAGTTCTATTTAATGCTTCATTACCCCTCTTATGTGCAATATAAAGCAAGTTTACAAAAAAAACCTAGGGTATATTCAAGAAAGTCATTTAGACTCCTTTTTCGAGAAAATCCTTCACATTTGTGTAGTCTCCCATAAATTTCTCAATACTTACATACATATATGACGCCGGAGGAACATACACTTACACACACGTGTCTCCTATGTCGCCTTAATCCAACACGGTAAATAAACAAATATATTTTTAGTCAACACATAGACGAGCCCTAATAGAACGGCTTGGCCCGCTGAGCAGTGTCAGCGGCAACTACCGTCTGATAAAAAGCCATAAAACAAGGCAACGAGTAGCAAACAGTTAATTAATTACCGATTTCACAGCTATTCATTGCTGCTCAACATTGAACTAATGGGCTCTTGCTGAGATGGCCACAAAGACCCATTCTGTTCAGGGTTGGTCACACTCACGGGTCAACACCCATCCAGCGGTCTCCACGCATGAAGTGCGAGCCAGGGCAGGACTCTGGCCCTAGGGCTAGGGCTATTTCCCCTAGGAATTAACCTTCTGGCGCTCCTGGACGGTCTGCGCACCGTGCGGCGTAAGCCAATCGATTGTGCACTCTGACTAACAGTCGGGGGAGTCTGGAAGCAGTACTGTTTTGCGGACCTTATAGCGACTGCTCTTGAAATGACCATTGGCTACCCGATCCTGGATGAACAGCCGGGCAAAGGATGCCGAGGTCCGGAGTAATCTGGTCGCAATTAGGAGTAAGGACGTGATTGTAAGCCCGCTGGGTAACACACCTGGTTATCTCGCTGTTAAGGCGTTGGCCTCTTACGGGCATGTGGCGGAGCTTGACGGTGGACTGTTTTGTCCAAGTCTTCTGCGCTCACTTCACGGGAGATAGAACGACTAATCATTAAAACTTCCCTAATCGTTAAACCAACAGCTAATTTATAATTTAACAAAAAGACGGAGTAGGATAACAGAGAGCCAATTAAAGATTTTCACGTTTAAGTAACGTTATAGAAACATATGTGATCTTTCAATTAAAGCTATCGATTAAAAATACATCAAAAATTATTCAACAATTAATGCTAAAAAATTCACTGTTCAGCCGCTTCCTAGCTGAGTTAATACTCGTACAAAATAGATCAAAGTCAAAGCGTTTAATCAAATCATTGAAATTGTCACTTGTTCGCCACAGAAATGCATTTTGCATATAGTTGTTACCAGCATGTGGAACATGAAGAGCAGGGTTAAATCTATTGAGTTTGAAAGGAACACGAAGATTAATTTTATTTAGTAAGTCGGGACAGTTAATATTATTGGAGGTTATTTTTAGCAAGAAGGTTAAGTCCGCGATTTCACGCCGCTTAATCAAGGGGAGGATATGAAATTTCTTGCATAAATTGAAATACCTAGTTAGGTAGATGAGCTGTATGGGATTTTCAAACGGAAGCAGAGATATTTTAAGAACTTCATTTAAATTCGCTCGATTCTATTTATATGTTTATCATACTAAGGGTTCCATACCTAAGATGCATATTCCAAGATGGTTCTGACAAAAGTGCAGTAAAGGATCTTGAAAGTTTTAGCACGGTGAAAGCAAGCTGCACTCTTCATGACAAAACCTAAAGCTTTGGAAGCTTTAGAAACAAAAGATTGAACGTGATTATCGAACAGTAGATGAGAATCATGAATTACACCGATATCTTTAACCACGCTGCATCTCTGCAAGGTCTGAAACTTTAACTTGCCGTGTACCTATGTCAATAAGCCCGCCTTTTGTACCCGTTGTGGTCAATAAGGAGTTTTCTTTTAATATCATTGTTATCGAGCATGGTAACATGTCTTGTCGAAATAGTGTCCGTTATTTTAGTCAGAAAGTTAGTTATTTAAGAAGCCCAAGTTTTTATTTTTTTCAGTGTGTCACGGGCGGAAACGTTCATGCCTACTTTCCTATTTGAAAGTAGAACACGAGTGAGTGAATTTATAGCAAAGCCGTAAAGTCGGTTTTAGCAACGCTCAAACGATGGCCCACCACCCGTGCAATGTTAACTATCATAATACGGCTTCACGAGAAGACGACGGGTCGTAAAAAGCGACTATATGTACTTGCATTTAACGCCAAGTTTATCTCTCGATATTGGGCTCACGAATCAAATATGTCTCGGTAAACATACGCACAAATGAGACGTAAAATAGAACTGCCACAATTTTTTTACAAGCTTTTACGTATGTACCTTCCAATGTTGGTCAGTTTGTTTCGGTCAAATCTTGGTTCTGCCAAGGGACAGAGAAAACTCCCCTGCACCTCATGTGCGAGTGTGGCCCGCTGATGCGTAAAAGATACATCCGCTTGGGTGGTCATTACCTCCAACCTGAGGAGGTAAAACAATCTGGCGCCAATCCCATTGTTCTATCCAAGGAACAATTCTACTTTCCTCGCATGATCCGGGAAGCCATTGAAATAAGCAGAACTCCGAACTTCAATAGAGATGACGGCTACAAACTCTCTTCTACGTGGAACCCTCCGCCGCCGAACGCCGAACGCAAAGACGTAAAACAGGATACAGTGAGTGTTGTGTGCAAGACGGATTTTAAAAATTCCCGCGCTCCGAGCCCGGCCCCCCACCACCGTTATAACCTACGCAGTGGCGGCAGCGGTTTGCGGCCTACCCGCAAAACAACGGACTGACAGCTCTTCAGTCTACCCTAGACAACGGCGGCTGCAACGTCACCGAAACGTCGGGTCCTACAAATTTCACTCGGTAAATTCGTTTTCTATCCTATTTATAATGTCAAACAACCGCGATAGTCTTCGATGTAAATATGGCTGTACTTATCTAATAGGAAATAAACTCTCCTATAATATCCTTAAAAGTATCTATCGAGAAACCAATAACCATGTATATTTATAATGTATGATTATGGTGGAACTTCAAAAAGTAAAACGAATCATTTCACTTAAAAACATTTTAGATTTGATACGTTTTATTTTTATTTTTATTTATTTATTTAAGAATTAACTACTATAAAACATTGTTTTTGCTTATAAAAATAACAGGAACCGAATGGCAGAAGCTCAACCTTTTGCTTATTTGATTCTATCACCCAACTGGGACTAGCCCGTTCTAGGATGGACAGGACTCCAATTTTACAATAAATTATGTAAAAGTTTTATTAAAATGCTCATAAAAAAACAATCAAATATAGTGTGACAAACATAATTGACTTGACACTAAAGTAAAGAGAAAGATAAAGCTATAATAAAAAAAAAAATAAAGTCAATAATATCTAACATATGTTAAGAAATATAAAATTTAATATAAAATGAAATGAAAAAATGAAATAATTTTTGGTAATTAGTTAAATGTTTTGAAACGTAGGGATGGATTATGTTTTAATTCTTACCAAATGGGAGATTTGTTCATTTTGATCAGGTTTCTAGTGGATGTAGTATCCCTTTTAAAGTTATTTTAACATTAGGCGGCTATATTATGAATTGTGTCTAAACAACTACATAAAAGTTTTTGAACACAATAAATGTGATTTGATTTGATTTGAATGTCGCCGCGCCGCAGTGGCGTCGCGGCGCTGGCGCTATCGGATTAGAAAGTGGAGCTGAATTGATCGCCCGATCGAGAATCGCACTCGTGGGTGCCTTAATCGTACCGCTCTGGTACGTGGAACAATGGAATATCAGCCCGGACGGAGGCCATACATCAAAAATTCCCTTTTATTAGAGACAAGTATGAGATAGCGCGCGAAATACTGCAGTAGGTTTAAAGAATAGGATATTACTATCTATCTACTCCTATGACTGATATGACTATCGATATCTACTGATATGACTATCGCCTTTATGCAGATGATTTATAAATCTTCATGGGAGTGAAGAACTATGTCGATTGTCAACTGATCCAGGAAAATTTGTATCGTTTCACTCGTTCTTGTGAACAGCATAATCTTTCTATAAATATAGCGAAATGCCATAAAATCTCATTTTCGCGCAATGTCAATTTGATTAACTTTAAATATATAATTGGCAATAATGAAATCCTAGAAGTAGATCGAGTGCGTGATCTAGAAATTATCTTAGATCGCAAGCTTTTAATGGATAAGGACATTGATTCAGTCGTCAACAGGGCTTACAGCATCCTCGGTTTTATTATGAGAGTTTGTAGACGTCTTAAAACAATCATTCTCTGAGGACGGTTTAATTAAATCGCATACGTACGCAGCCTGCTTGAATTTGCTTCTAATATTTGGTCACCGCAGTATGCTACATACAAGCTGAAGATTGAGCGTATTCAAAAACGATTTATACGTCATCTAAATTTCCGCTTATTTTCCAATGGCTTGTCATACGCTAAAGATCTGCAACGCAACAACATAGTTTAGAGACATTAGAGGACCGGAGAGTAGTGTCAGATATGTCGTTTCTACATAAAATTGTTCTGACTGGATTGGACAGTCCATACCTCCTGAGTAGGGTTAACATACGAGCGCCTTCCCGACTCGCAAGCGCTCATTTAACTTTTTACGTACCAAGGTACAATACTAACTATGGTTCCAATTCGTTATTGCCGCGCGTTATGCATGCATACAATGTAGGCTTTAAAGATATTGACATATTTAACCACCAAAATAGTCGATCCTTTGTTACGGAGGTAAGTGAAAACTTGACTATCAGATCGGATTGAATAAGCATCCCGCAATTCCAAATGCACATACAAGCACTCACAAGGAAATACGCACTACAGATACACCCACACACGCACAAGCACGCACACACACATACAAACACAAACACACACGCGCACATACACGCTCTCCATCGCACAAACACACACCAACACCCATACACTCGGACATAGCGATTTTAACGGTTAGTTTTAAACTCTTTTTGGTTTTCTTTGTATTGTGTTGTTTAGCATATTTTGTAATCATTATATCGCAAATAATTTAAAACATCATTGGCTTTACTACCGTTATTTATTATGCTTATACATATGTTTTTATGCTTTATGTTTTTATTAAAAATAAAATTAATTTCATTGCTTTTACCTGTTATTATGCAACTCTATGTATTTGGTATTCTGCGCTCAGCCATTACTTCCTTTTATATTTCAAAAAATATACGTTTTAGGTTTGAGAATGTTATTGGACTCACTACTAATACTACTCTATTGTGGATTGTCTGTATACATAAGTATACTACCTTTTTCGGTTGGAGCATTTTTTAATTTCGGAAGTAATCTTTTCGATGCAATACCGTTGCTTTTTATGACGACATCACTTATGGATATTGTAATGATTACCTGGACCATTTATTACAGGTTAGATATTCGAATATATATATATATATATATATATATATATATATATATATATATATATATATATATATATATATATATATATATATATATATATATATATATATATATATATATATATATTTATATATATATATATATATATATATATATATATATATATATATATATATATATATATATATATATATATATATATATATATATATATATATATATAAAATAAGCATTTCCTAATCCAGTCCGGGGAAACCTTCCAGCTATGCAAGTGGCTTTTATTATTTTAATTTTTTCATCAAATTGTCATCCTTTAAACGAATTCTTAACAACTTTATACAATTTTATCTTATGTTTTCAACTCTTGTAAATATCATATAGCATTAAGTATAAACTTCTCGACCAGAAATTACGATTTATATCTTATTTCATGGGAAAGAGCAAATCAAGTATTTTATTTTTATTTTCATTTAATAGCTAGCTGATAGCGAGCCCAGCAATCGTATATCGTCCTTTAGAGTGGATATGTTACAGTTAAAACCCGTTTTTAGATAGAACGCGTTTTCCCTAGTTAGAACTAGTTTTTACTTAATGCTTTTGTTAAAACTAGAAATACCTAGTCAAAACTAGAATTTACCACTGATATTTTTGATTTTCAGATAAAACTAGTTGTCACTCCGAGCCTTAGTTAAAACCAGCACTACAGAAACTAATTTGGGATTGAAAACAAGATATACTTTAAAAATATTTATTAAAAAGATCTAGGACACAAAATAATAATCTTACACTAAAGGAACATTTTAGGGAACATCGACATAAAGAAGTTGCCAAGGTAACAATATTAATTAAAAGTAAATAAAATAATCAAACAAGTTGTTAAGGAACATTTGTTACCATACAATAAAAAATAATCAAAACCTTAAAATTAGAAAAGGATGAGGATCTACTTGTTATTGCAAGACAAACTATCGTGGCATTTTGAGTTACAAAGGTAACCATTTTTCTTGCAGAGACACCTTTTTGACATACATCCTTTCTTGCATACGCAGCGCATAAATCCTTGGCCTGTTCCTATGGCTGCTTCCTTAGCAACAGTTCTCAAAGGTAAATTGGTATTCGGAACATCTTCTTCATGCAAAAATTTTTCTTTGCACTTATCAAATTCTGACCTGAAAAGCACATTTAAATAGTTGGCATTTACCTAATAGCGATATAGTTATATGATAAAACAATTAAGCAACCCATAGGTACATACCTGCAATATAATTTCTCGAGTATTCCATATTTCGTTCCAATCTTGTGAAAACCCTGATCATCCTTTTGAAGAACCACTCCGACTATATTACGTAGATCTGCTTTTGCTCTGTCGACATCAGGGATTTGTATAATGACATTATCACCAATTTCTACTGGAACGTGAATTGCATCTGAAGCCAATGTCATTCTCTTGGCCTGTTTTTTTAAGTTTCGATGTGCTGTTTCTCTGGATGCCATTATTTGTCGATTCACATTTGTTACAACTTCGAGGTCTTTGTCATTTGGTGGTATTATAAGAGGCTCTACGGTCGTAGATGCTTCAGCTTCAATGTCATATTCACTGGCTTCTGGTGCGATTGGCGATTCTCCACTTGTTTTGGATGAACTTTCTGCGTCTTTTTGTTTGGCTCCGGTTATAATCTGACGATGTCCACTGCAACTAGCCACAGGCTCAGCTTTTGCATTATCTGTACTATCCGTCATATTTATTTTATTTAACGCATTTTCGAGATCATCTTCCTCTCGTATATCCTCAATAGCATCTCGTGGTAAAGTCGAAGTCATAAGACCTACTCGTGGTTCTATACCAAACATTGCTTTGTATGGTGATTGTTTAATACCGGAATGAAGCGCCCGATTTTTCATAAACTGTACAAACCGAATACCATTTGACCAATTTGTGGTATCGTTATCTTGCATCCATGAAGCTAACATTTTCTCTATGTCTTGGTTAGCTCTTTCAACAGATCCTTGGCTTTGACTGTGTCTTGGCTTTCCATGGACCAGTTTACACTCCGGCCAAAATGAAACGAGCTCATTTATGACAGAATTTACAAATTCTCTGCCGTTATCCGAGTGTAAGATGCAAGGAGCACCAAATGTCAAAAATATATCAGTCAACTGATACGCCACCTCTACGGCTCTCTTACTTTTCAGTGCACGCAACAAAACAAATTTTGTCAAATGGTCCTGATACACCATTATAAACTTAAATCCCCGATCTTCTTGAGTTTGCATGTCGATAAGATCGACTTGGCAACGGCTGTTCATTTCAGAATGTAGTATGGGTTTTGAAACAAGTCCTTTTTTCTTCATACTCTTTTTACGCTGACAAGTTTCGCACATAGAGAGAAAAATATTTATCATTTCTAAAGTTATGTTCGCATATTTTCGTGAAGTTTCATTTTTAAGTCTATCCCGACCACCATGACCAACGGCCACATGAGCTGCTTCAATTATATCAAAAATTTCATCTACATACAAGTAGTATTTCATGGGCTCTTGTCTAGTCTCTAATTTTCGTATTCCACAAATATTGATTACCTTAAATCGCTTCAGTCTCCTGTACTGTTTCTGAGATTTCTGAACAGCTAATTGTGCTTCTTGAATTTCGTCCACTAAATTGTCGTAGGTTCCTTTTGTCATAATACAGAAGTGGTCCTCTTTTTTTTCGTGATCGCGAATCGCTAATAACTGGTTTAAAAACTCCTCTTTCCATCGCGTTCCTTCATTTAAGTTTGCCATGACA